>JAIFGZ020000612.1:600000-1177925 GCA_019925245.2 Oryza australiensis | reverse complement strand
AGGTGTCGAAACTTGGTTTCGGCAATATATTTTCTGGGGTCGCAATGAGATCGCCAAGCACAATGGGTTAGAAGAAGAAGAAGATTTAGACAGGTTCAGCCCTCTCGTGAGGTAATACCCTACTCCGTTTCGGTGGATTCGATCCGCCGAGTGTCTTTATTGATCTCGTGATCTAAAGATGAAGGCTAAAAGCGATCTCCTCTCGGAATCTTTGATCTAGAATCTGATATCCCTCAAGGGACGCCCCTTACCCCCTTATATAGTCTTGGGAGGTGGGCTTACAAACCGGAAACCCTATCTTACTCTAAGTCGGTTTCCTCAATCTTACCAAACCGTGACTATAAGCCGATTGCCTTATCTCTATCGGCAACCGTAACACCCAAGTCAAGTTCGGCTTACGATATAGCAGCGCAATCTATCCCTACCTCCACGGATAAGCTTGCCATGTAGATACCCGATTGCCACAATCTCCACAAGAGCCCCCCAGTCCTTTTCGCCGACGAGACAACTCAGCCTTGACAAAGGAGCACTCAACCAAAAATCTCTTTGACCGAGTGCTTTTGGCGCCGAGTGATTCCATCATCTCTCGCCGAATCTTCTCGAGTGGCTCCAAAGACCGTGAAGGGCTGAAAAAATTTCTTAAAAATAAATATCTAGGTGCATCTCCCGATGCACCTAATTAGGTGTAGCCCCGACTATGTGGTTAGTCAAAAATAGGCTAACCATATAGTCAAGAACTATAAAAAATCATCTTCATGTAGATGCCTAGCTCATGCTAAAGCAATCATATAAATCTCATTACTCGGCAAGTTCATACTCATCCGAGTGACTTTGTCTCGAGTTATCTAAGAACAAATAATTCAATCAACCCTCATAGGTAAAAAGCACTCGGTAAGCTCTTGCTTATCCGAGTGGATTTGCCCGAGTAATCCCGGAATAAATATTTCATTCATCCCTCATGGGAAAACAATTTCTTTCAATCATATGAAGAAAATATGACCAAGTTATTAAATAGCTTTTGCCATAATATCGGTCTCAATCTATAAAGATCTTCACCAAGGTGGAAAACAAACAACATTGGTAAGATTACCCGACCAAATGCCAAAAAACCAAACAGCCCTTGTTCACCAAGGCAAACTATAAAAACTCAGCCGTTGGTCACCTTCCAAATTGCATCGTGCCGCCTTCTCATGAAGTCAAGCAAACCGCGGTATGGAAGGATCTTTAAAGGTATAGGGCACTCTGGACACGCGCATATTGCCAGGGGAAAATCTGCTTAAGCTCATCCGCTTAAGTCCCCAAGGACACGTATCGGACCACACCTTAGCTGGGCCGTAGATTTTCTTATGGGCTCGGCCCACTCACCGAAAACCTAGCGCAACCCTCAAATCTTTCTATAAAGATGCGAGGTCGTCCCCGCCTCTTCGTCTTCCAAACGATTCCCTTTCGCGCACTCGCTCAACAGCTCACCGCGGAGAACCCTAGACTCGCGCGCTCCCAAATCCATCCACCTACGAGCTTGCTCTCGCAACAACCAGCTTCCGCAGCCAAATCTCCCACATCCCATCGCCCAAGATCCAACTTTTCTCGCTAGATCCACTTCCCAACAATCTCGCTCTCATGGCGGAGGAGAAGAGGATTCCGTTCGACCAATGGGCCACTCTCGGATGTGAGGGAATACACCCTCAAGGAGATGGTAAAGCACGGCGTGCTTCCGCCGAAGGAACTTGGGGATGGCGCCCGGCGGCGGGGAGGACTTCCCGACCCCAAACACCGATGAGCTTGTCGTTTTCACTTCCTTTTTCTATTGCGGGTTCAGCCTTCCCACCTCCGAGTTCTTCCGGGCTTCGGACTACTATGGGCTTCATCTCTACCATCCGAACCCCAACTCGATGCTTCACATAGCTCTCTTCATTCATGTGTGTGAAGCCTTTCTTGGCATTCTTCCTCACTTCAATCTCTTCCGTCGTATGTTCTATCTCGAAACCTCATCCGAACAAGGATCAACCTTGCGTCGTTAGCGGGGCAGGTTTCCAGCCTTCGCGGATCTCTCCGCAAAGATTACTTTTCTCTCCCTTTGAAATCTTCCAACAAGGGATGGCACGCAGCCGGTTTTACATTAGCAATCTCGAACCCAGCCTCGCACGCCTTTGTCGGTCTTCCTCCTGTCCCCAAGCCATCTTGGAGCACCGTCCCGTAGCCCAAGATTGGGACGAAGCCAATGATCTCGCTCCCGAAGATCCCGGCGATGAAGAAGAGGGGTCTTCGCGGGGAACAAATCACTCGGCATTTCATCGTGTGCCGACCGGCGCCAATGAAGGAGTGGTCGAAACCGGCCTTCGAGTATGAAGGCGGGACGGACCCCAATCGGGAAGACCTGCATCCACTCACATACGAGATCCCGAAGATTCGGATGTACAAACTCTTCTCATCCGGGATTGCGCTTGAGTGGGCCCTCATATACCGCGCCCTTCCTTCAAAGATTCATCGACCTCCTCCTCCTAAGTTCGACCGGTTACTTCATAGTATCTTTCAATCTTGACATCTTGTCTCTTAATGTTGCACTTTCTTTCTTCTGCAGAAAACGCCTCTATCGCCTCCAAGCCATACAAGGTGGCTCATGAAGACGCACCACGTCGCTCCGCAAGAAGCCGACGGCGGGATCAAAATCCAAACCGATCCAAGCCGGAAGCGGGCGCGCCGAGTGAGGACTCAAACAAACGTGCAAGCAAAAGGAGGCTGATTATCGAAGATTCGGATGACGATGTCTCGGCTCCTCCGGTCGAGACCCCGCCTCTAAGGCGATCACCGCGGACGGCGCCAAGATCCGCCTGGTCATCCGTATGCTCAAACCAAAGTCTGAACTCTTTCGCTGAAAACTTTTCTTTATCTTTACCCTTGCTGCATTCACTTTCGCAGAGGCCCAGGACATAGATCCCGTCTGGAGGGGGTGAAGGTCCGACTCCGGCCATCGCTCCCGAAGTGCCGAGGCCAAGAGCCCAAGCCCCGAGCCCGCAACCAAGTGCAAGCACTCCGAGAAACAACCTTCGCTCCTAAGAAGGACGCCCTAGGAAGGAGCCCCGACTACCGGGCCGGGATATTCCGACCGGAAACCGCCATCCGCCGGGGGAAACCCGAGGCCAAGGCTCAAGCACCCCCGACTGGGGGTCACTCGGCGCAGAGCCGAAGAAGAAAGCCGCCCGGCCGCTCCACCTAGGCAGGCATCCGAAACCGTGAGACTCGCTTCAAGCATTCTTTCACTCTTTCAATTTTGAACCTTTCATGTCTTCATTTGTCCTTCTTGCTTGCCAACCACGGTAGAAGAGATCCCTGTGCTGCGCCTCTTCGAGACTGGGTTCCCTCGATCGAATCGAGTGGCGGGATTCGGAAGGCGAGAGACAGGGCATCATCCTAGACCGGCAAGCCGAAAAGATGAAAGGGATGCCCTTGTCGAGACCCTGAATGAGGCGACCCAGCCGCTCAACGTAAGCCTTTGTCTCTCTCTTTGATTATATCGTCGTTATCTTTCGCCGATCACTCCTTCGCTCGCGCGTGCAAGGAATATTGCCGCTCAATGGCAAAATCTGAGGTGCCGGAGAAGCTGGTCCCCCACTTAAACTCCTTGGAAGACGTTCGCGACACGAAGGCCACTGGGAGGAGGCCGCATCAAGGGAGGCGGCTTTAAGGAGGGAGATCGCGGAGCTTCGGGAAGCGAACTCGACCTCCGCGGATCAATCGGGAGTAAGCCCGCCTCTCCCAGCTTCATTATGATTCTCATGTTGACCTTGGCTATTGATGATCTTCTTTCGTTGTAGAAAATTCTTCTGAGGTCCACTCGCTTCAAGTACACCGGAAGCGGTCAGCATTGACAAGGCCGAGATGGAGGCCGAATTTGAAGGTAATCTTCTTTGAAGTCGAATTTCGTGTGCCGCTTTATATCCGAGTGCTTTGATTGATCTGGGACTTTTGGCAATTATAAGATGAAGACCCGAGCCCAATACGACGTCTTGCTTGGGCGGATCAAATCTAGCGACGAGATACGGGAAGAGGTCGCCAACGCCGCCACGCCGATCTTGCTGTCCTTGTTCGATCAAGGAGTTGGGGCCAGCTCGCCGGAGCCAATCGAGATATTTGACAAGCTTCGGGCCGGCTCCCGAACGATACCTGAAGAATATCACCGAAGCAGCCAGCATGGGGGCTGGTCTGGCTCTTGCACAGACCAAGTCCCTTTACCCCGAGTGGATATCCATTCGCCGGGGAGGGCTTTGCCGATGGAACAATGGACGAGCAGGCCTTAGACATGCTAAGTGAGGCGCAAGAGGCGGCGAAGAAGATATCTCTTGATGTAGTAAACAACTTCAAGATTTAATTTGTATTCTGACTTTGTTTTGTAAATGTCGCGTAGCCGTAACACTCTGATGTGGAACTTTGTGACTCTTTTTAGTTTATTTATGTCAATGCCTTGATTCGAGCTTTTGCGTGAAATTTCTTAAGTAGTTTTCGTCCGTCGTCATCAAGCCTAGGCTCGATTAGGTCATCGGAAAACTCTCGCCCTTAGACACCGAGCTCGAGTCGAAGGACATTAAACAATGATAAACCAAATTATGCACAAAAGTTGATGAGGAAAACTTGAGCTTTATTGACATGTGTAGCCCCCCGCTAGCTCAAGAAGTCATCTTGCTTGAGGTTGGCAATCAAGGAAAACATGAGGCCTTAGCCGAATTAGGCATAGAATCGTCGAAGATGCTCGATGTTCCAGAGTTCTCCACCATAGACCCATCTTCACGCTTTAGCCGGTATGCACTCCGGCCGAGTCACTTCAGCGATTATGTATGGTCCTTCCCATAAGGGAGATAACTTGTGTCGGTCTTTGGTGGTCTGGATCTTGCGTAGGACCAAATCGCCAACAATGAAAGCTCGTGCTCGCACGTTGCGACCGTGATATCTTCCGAGCCCTTGAAGATATTTGGCCGACTGGATGAGGGCGGCCTCACGGGCCTCTTCCAATCGGGTGAGGTCATCCACTCGGTCGATGTCGTAGCGTTCATCGTTGAAGCTGCGGACCCGGAGGGACTCGTACTCCATCTCGTTTGGCAACATGGCTTCGCGCCATAGACCAAAAAGAAAGGAGTTTGGCCGGTAGCCCGACCGGGTGTGGTTCGTAGCGACCATAGAACCGAGGGATGTTCTTGGACCCACTTGCCGGCGTAAGGGCTTAGCTCGGTCCGAAGACGCGAGCCTTGATGCCTTGAAGGACCATGCCGTTGGCTCGCTCGACTTGCCCGTTGCTTTTAGGGTGAGCTACCGATGCATAGCAGATTTTGATTCCGTCTTCGCAGAATTCTTTGAAGATGCCTCCCGTGAATTGAGTCCCATTATCGCTATGATTCTCGTTTGGGACGCCGAAGCGGTGTACGATGTTGAGGAAAAAGTCTCGTGCTTTGTCGCAGGTGATTGTGGCGACCGCTTGGCTTCAATCCACTTGGAGAACTTGTCGATTGCGACGAAGAGGTGTGTGAAACCTCCCGGAGCTTTCTTGAAAGGGCCAACCATGTCCAGCCCCCATACCGCGAACGGCCAGAAAGTGGGATTGTTTGAAGCTCCCGGGCCGGGACATGGCTTTGTCGGGTGAAAATTGGCAGCCTTCGCAGTGTTCTTACGACTTTGTCCGCGTTGGAGACCGCGGTAAGCCGAAGAATCCTTGCCCGTAAGCTTTGCCGACTAGAGTGTGTGCTCGCCGCGTGGCTTCCGCATATGCCCGAGTGGATATCTTGGAGTAATTGTTTCCGTTCTTCGGTGTGATGCACCTCATTAGAATTCCGGAGGGGCTTCTCTTGTATAGATCGGAGTCGACCATGACGTACGCTTGGCAATGACGCCGGACGCGTTCGCTTCATCCCGGCCATCCGGCAGCTCTTGCCGAGTTAAGAATTTGATGAGCGGCGTCCTCCGCCCGGTGTCGGCCATGGCGACTTCGTTGGCGGTTTGTTCGTTAGAGCCGTCTTTGCCATGACGGTTGGTTCGTAGAGATGTTCGACAAAGACGTCCGTTGGGGCAGCTTCGCGCTTAGATCCGAACTCGTGCTAGCTCATCGGCAGCTTCGTTGTTATGTCTCGGACATGTGAGAGTTCTAGCCCTTCAAACTTGTCCTCAATCTTGCGAACCTCTTGTCGGTAGGCCTCCATAGTGTCATTTAAGCAGACCGTCCTTCATCACTTGATTGACGACCACTGGGAATCGCCTTTCACAATAAGCCAACGTATCTCCGAGTGAGACTGCGAGGCGCACCATGTAGAAGAGCTTCGAACTTGGCGACGTTGTGTGAGGGCGGAGAAGTGGAGGTGAAGGACATATCTTAGCCTTTCCCGAGTCGGGAGATCGCACGACTCCCGCTCCCAGCCGGTGATCCTCTTGGATCCGTCGAAGTGCATGGTCCAGTGTTGGAGGTCTTCCCGAGGCACGTTTTCTTGCCGCTCGCCCACTCGGCCAGAAGTCCGCTAAGGCTTGTGACTTAATGGACGTCCTTGGCTTGAAAGTCAAGTCCAGCGGCATCGCTTCTAGGGCCCACCCGGCGATGCGCCCGGTTGCCTCGCGGTTGTGGATGACGTCGCCGAGTGGGAAAGAGGTGACGACGGTGACCGAGTGACCCCGAAAGTAGTGAGCCAATTTCCTCGCGGTTATTAGAACACCATAAAGCAATTTTTGTACTCGAGGGTAGCGGATTTTGGCTCCCGCCAATACTTCGCTAACAAAGTAGATTGGCCTTTGAATCTTCCGGGCCCGTCCTTCTTCTTCGCGTTCGACCACAAGGACCGTACTAACCACTTGGTGAGTGGCGTAAACGTACATGCAGCAGGGGTTCCCGGGCCGAGGCGAGGCCAGACGGGCGGCGTGGTAAGGAATTCTTTGAAATCTTCAAAGGCCTTGTCGGCTTCGTGGTCCACTGGAAGTCGTCCTGTCTTCTTTAGCCTCGAAGAAGGGCATGCCTCGTTCGCCGAGTCGGGATATGAAACGGCTTAGTGCCGCCATGCAGCCAAGTGAGCTTTTGGACGTCTTTCGATTACTCGGGGCTTCATGTTTAGGATGGCGTTGATCTTCTCTCGGATTTGCCTCAATGCCACGATGTGACACCATAAAGCCGAGCAGCTTGCCCGATGGGACGCCGAAGGTGCACTTCTCCGGGTTCAACTTCATTCGAAGGCCCGGATGTTTGCAAAGGTTTCTTCTAAGTCGGCGATCAGGTCTTCTTTCGCTTGGTCTTGATGACGACATCGTCGACATAAGCTTCGACGTTCTTGCCGATCTGCGTCCTGGAAACATCTTTGGATCATGCGTTGGTATGTAGCTCCGGCGTTCTTCAGTGCCGAAAGGCATGGTGATGTAGCAAGAAGCCCAAAACGGCGTGATGAACGATGTTTTCAAGCAATGGATTCTTTCAAGCTGATCTCGGTGATAGCCCGAGTAACAATCCAAGAAACTCGGAGTTCGCACCGGCCGTTGAGTCGACGACTTGGTCGATGCGAGGCAGCCCGAACGGGTCTTTGGGGCAGGCTTTGTTGAGGTCGGTGTAGTCAACGCACATGCGCCATTGCCCCGTCTTCTTGCGGACTCAGATCGGGTTGGCTAACTACCGGGATGAAGGACTTGTTTAATGAAGCCAGCCAAGAGCTTTGCAAGTTCTTCTTTGATCGCGTCTTTTCGATCCCGTGCGAACTCGCGTAATCGTTGTTTTATTGGTTTGGCGTCATCTTTGACGTTCAAAGAGTGCTCGATCACCTCCCTAGGAATTCCGCATATCGATGGTTTCCAAGCAAAAACATCTTTATTATTTTGGAGGAAGGTGACGAGCGCGCTTTCCTATTTGGGATCTAGGTCGGCGCCGACATGCAGCTGAGGGATTTGACGGATCAAGGGAGATCTTCTTGGTCTTGGCGTCGCGGATCCCGATTTGGCTATCTTCTTTGCGGGACTTCGCCCTCTCGCCGGCTGATGCAGCCAATCGGACTTCTTGTTGGCCACGTAATCTCTCGCGAGATTGGGCCATGTCGCAGCTCTCCTTATCGCAGTGAAGGCTTGCTTCACGTCGCCGCGAAGAGTGATGACGCCGTTGGGACCCGGATCTTCATGCAAAGATAGGTGTAGTGAGGGATCGCCATGAACTTGGCAAGCGCAGCCTCCCGATGATGGCGTGATATGCCGTTTCGAAGTCGGCCACCTCGAAGGCGACGTTCTCCGTTCGGAAGTTCTCTCGGGCTCCGAAGGTGACTCGGGAGGGAGATGTGCCCGAGTGGTGTTGAAGATAGCCCCGGATAACTCCGTGGAAGGGGGCTGAGCTTGCTTTCGCCGGCCTCGGGATCTCGCATTTTGTCCATGGTCTTGGCGAACAGATGTTGAGGGCGCTGCCCCCATCGATGCGGACGCGCTTAAGCCTCGATATTGCGGACCACGGGGTCCAGGACGAGTGGATAGCGCCCGGATGAACCACTCGGTCGATGATCCGAGCGGTCAAAGGTGATGGCCACTTCCGACCATCGCAGATACGAGGGACTTCGGGTTGAGCCGCACACCTCCCGGCCGGTTAGCTTTTGTTTCCTCTTGGACTCATAGGCTAGCGGACCCCCGAAGATGTGGTTGAGCTCCCCACCGGGTCTTGAAAAGGTTCGGCATTTTCCGCCGCGTTGTTCTTTTTGGCGCGCACGGCCAGCCTCGCGCCCGGCTTCTTGTTGAGCTCGCACGTACTACTCGGCGAACCGCTTGTAGATAAAGCAGCCCTTCGCCGCGTGCTTATGATTCGGATGGTGGGTGCACTGGGCGTTCATGATGGCGTCGTAGGCGGCGACTCGGGACGGCGTTGAGTATTGGAGGTCGCGGCCACTAGGTCTTCGATCGGTGCTTGCGATCTTTCTCGCCCCGGTTGCCGTTGTTGCCGCCATCCTTCTTAGGATTTCGGCTTCCTCCCGCTTGCTTGTCCTCCCTTCGTCGGGCCGGTCTTGACGGGCGGCATTAATGGCGTCATTGGATTTGGCGTATGAGTTCGCCGTCTCGAACATTTGCTTCACCGTCTTCGGTGGTTTGCGCCCGAACTTCCCAATGAGCACTCATCACGGACTCCCTTCGGGAAGGCGGCGATGATGATGTCATCGGTGATATTCGGGATCTTGTTGCGCTTCTCCGAGAAACGACGAATATAATCCTTCAGGGGCTCGTCCGGCTTCGGATGACATTGTAAAGGTCGAAGTGTGTGCCGGCCTCTCGAAGGTGCCTTGGAAGTTGGCGATGAAGTGGTCCCTCGCCTCGCTCCACGAGCCGATTGAGCCTCTTGGCAGCTCGTGAGCCAATTTCTCGGCCGAGTTTGCGAGGTCCACGGCAGTAATTGGCCATGGCTTTATTGTCGCCACCTGCAGCTCCGATGGCAAGGGTATATACGCTAACCAAGATTCGTGGTCGGTCTTGCTATCGTACCTCTCAATCCCCGTAGGCTTAAAGCCACTCGGCCAATGCACTCGGCGGAGCTCCCGAGTGAAGGCCGGTACTCCATTGTCGCCGCTATCGGGTGATCCCCTTCGATCTTCCCGAGTGCGCTCTGGCCGCGCTCCCGGTAGCGGCGATTGAGGACTTCCCGCAGATCACTCGGCGGGGTCTTCGGTTGGCTGGTTGGGTGGCCGGAACCGCTGCGGCGGACTCGGTGGTGGACGGGTGGACGTCCGTGTCGTTTGTCGCGGAGTCGGCCGTCCGCTCTGGTACTTCGGCGGTGGACTCGCGAGGTGGGCCTCTTGGCTCGGTTGACGACCGAGCCGCTCGGCCTCCCGTAGTCTCCCGACTTTAGAGGCGGAAGCCGGCTTTGTCCGGCGTTTCGCCACGGACTCGCCGGCCTTCGTGCCGAAGTGGTGGGATGGCCGTTAGCCGTGGCAGCCGACGATGGTCTTGATCTTGTCGAGTATAGGAGTCACGTTGGCCGAGCCGTCTCCATGACGGTGTCCAAGAGCGTGAGTGCAGCGCGCTGTTCGCTGCGGTGTCTCTCGGAAGATGTTGGTGTTGCGAACCCGTGTTTGGAGGATGGCCTCCCGGCGATCGTCCGGCGCACGTAGATCCCGCTTCCTTTGTCGCCTCGTCCCTGCGTTGTTTCTCCTCCTGGCTGTCTTGCGCCGAGCTCCACCCGGCTCGCTCTTCTTCGGCGGGCCTTCGGCCATGGCTGAGTCGGACTCATCCGGCTCGGCCATGAGGACGTCGAAGCACTTCGGCTCACACCATGCGGGCCGAGTTGTCGGCTTCGTCGAAGGGATGCCGTAGAGATTGTCGAAGCCGGTGAGCCGAGGTATCCATTGAGCTCGAAGTTGAGCAGAGCCGAAGGATGGGAGGATGACAGCCGACCTCCCTTGATCTCGGGAAATCCGGATCTGGATCGCTCCACCCGAGTCATAGCTTGGGGATTAGGCTCCTCCGAGTGGATCGCCGCCAACTCGGGAGAGAAGTTGACCGTAGATCTTGGCGGCGTTTGGTAACCCAAACGGCACCGAGAGGTCTTCATCTCGAGTAGATTGCTTCCGTCGGGGAGGCGAGAAGATTGGCGCAGATCTCGGCGGTATCCGGTAATCCGAATGGTGCCGAGTGAAATTCGCCGCCGGAGAAGGTGGATCGCATCTTGGTCTTCAAGATGTTGTCGAAGATCTCGGCGTTGTTGGGAGCCCGAACGGCGCCGAGTAGGTCTTTCCTTCGACCGGTTCGAATCCGAGTCGAAGGAGGAGGAGTCGGCGGTTGGCGGCGAAGTCGCCGAGTCTTGAGGGGGATCCCATCACGCTTGTTGGCGAGATTGTTGAAGAAACCTCGACGCGCGTCCCCTACCTGGCGCGCCAACTGTCGAAACTTGGTTTCGGCAATATATTTTCTGGGGTCGCAGTCGAGATCGCCAAGCACAATGGGTTAGAAGAAGAAGAAGATTTAGACAAGTTCAGCCCTCTCGTGAGGTAATACCCTACTCCTGTTTCGGTGGATTCGATCCGCCGTGTGTCTTTATTGATCTCGTGATCTAAAGATGAAGGCTAAAAGCTGATCTCCTCTCGGAATCTTTGATCTAGAATCTGATATCCCTCAAGGGACGCCCCTTACCCCCCTTATATAGTCTTGGGAGGAGGGCTTACAAACCGGAAACCCTATCTTACTCTAAGTCGGTTTCCTCAATCTTACCAAACAGTGACTATAAGCCGATTGCCTTATCTCTATCGGCAACCGTAACACCCAAGTCAAGTTCGGCTTACAGATATAGCAGGCGTAATCTATCTCTACCTCCAGTCGGATAAGCTTGCCATGTAGATACCCGATTGCCACTATCTCCACAAGAGGATTAGACTTACTCCCGACTGAACCGCGGAGGTCGAGGTTTTCTTCCCGGAGTTCAGCTATCTCACTCCTCAGGGTTGCCTCCCTCGACGCGGCCTCTTCCTGAGCGGTCTTTAGCTTTTGCTGGATATCCTCCAGAGAGCTTAAATGCGGGACCAACTTCTCCAACACCTCGGACTTGGCCATGGATCGATAGTACTCCTTCTGCACGCAAGATCAGAAGTTGACCGACTGAAAAGAAATGATGATGCAACAATAGAAAAGGACTAAGGCTTACGTTGAGTAGCCGAGTCGCCTCGTTCAGGCTGTTGACAAGAGCATCCCTTTCTTTGCTTCCTCGTTCAGGCTTATCTAGGATGATGCCCAGCCTTTGGCCTTCCGAGTCCCGCCACCGATCTTAATCGGGGAACCTGTGTCGTAAGATCAGAACTCGGGATCTCCTCTAGTGTGGTCAAGTGATCAGAAGAAACAGATGAAGACACGAAAGATTTGAACTGAAGATTAAAGACAAGATTTTGATTCAAGACTTACCGGCTTCGGTGGTTGTATTCTTGACTGGAGCAGCCCGGCTGGTCTTTTCCTTCTGGCTTTTTACCGACTGGTCTTTAGTCGGGATTCTCTCGAGCCGTAGCCCGGGGCTTCTCTCGCGCCGACCGGTTTCCCAAGATGTCCCGCCGGCGGTCTGGGGCTCCTTCCTGATATCTCTCTTGGAGGCGAGGGCTTTCGCCCGGAGCGCTCCCGCTCGGGAGAGGGCTCGAGGGTCTTGGTTCCGCAGGCTTGGATGCCTCGGATGTGGTAGCTGGAGTTGGCCCTTCGCTCTTCCTAGTCGGGTCTATATCTTGGGGCCTCTTGCCAAACCAACGACGAATGTAGTTGGAATAAAGACAGAGAAACTTTCGAAGAGCTTAGCTTCAGCCATGAGGCGTACCTAGACGACCGGCGGATCTTCGGTGCTTGCTCGGCGACGGCCTTGGAGGGGTTGTTTCGACCGGAGGAGCCGGACATCATCGTCCGAGTCGTCGATGACGAGCCTCCTTTTGCTCGCCCGTTTGTTGGTGTCCTCACTTGGGGCCGCCCGTTTCCCGACCGGATCACTTTGGATTTTCACTCCACCGCCGGCTTCTTGCGAGGCGAAGCGCATGTCATCATGAGGAACCTTCTACGGTTTCGAAATATTGGAAGCATTTTCCCGCAAGAGAAATTCGCACAATACTAAGAGGCATGACATCAAGATTGCAAGACAGTACAAAGAGGTCAGTCGGCTTACCGAAGGAGGAGGTCGGTAGAGACTGAAGGGAAGAACCGGCAGCACGAGGGCGTGCTCAACTGCAACTCCAGTCGAGAAGATCTTATACATCCAGATCTTCAGATCTCGAAACTAAGGGGATCTTGGTCTTCCCGATTGGGGTCCTTCCCGCCTTCGTACTCGAAGGCCGGCTTCGACTTTCTTTGATTAGTGCCGCCGGCTCCCGATGAAGTGTCGAGTGATCTCGTTCGCCGCGAAGACCTTTCTCGCTTCATCTCCAAGATCTTCGCTAGCGCTTGTTGGCTTCATCCCACTCCGGGCTACCGGCACGTTGCTCCAAGTGGACCTTGGCACGGGGGGAAGGCCAACGAAGTTTGGCAGGCTGGGTTCAAGATTAGAAATATAGAACCAGCCTGCGTGCCATCACTTGTTGGAAGACTTCAAAGGGAGAGAGAAATACTCCTTGCGGAGGGATCTGCGGAGTTGGAAGCCTGCCCCACCAACAACGCAGGGCTGGTCCTTATTGGGATGCGGCTTAAGATAGAACATGCGACGAAAGAGTTGGAAGTGGGGGAGGATGCCAAGGAAAGCTTCACATACATGAATGAAGAGAGCGATGTGAAGCATAGAGTTGGGGTTCAGATGATAGAGTCGAAGACCATAATAATCCAGAAGCCCCCTAAAGAACTCGGAAGTGGGGAGGCTGAACCCGCAGTAAAAGAAAGACGTGAACACAACGAGCTCACCAGTGTTTGGTGTTGGGAAATCTTCGCCCGCCGCCGGGCCAACCTACGATCTCCTTTGGGGAAAGCACACCGTGCTTCACCATCTCCTTGAGGGTGGATTCCCTCACATCCGAAGTGGCCCACTGCTCGAAGGGGATTTTCTTCTCATCCGCCATGAATGTGGTTTGGGTAGGAAGTAGATCTGGCCAAACGGATGGGGATTTGAGCAAGGGATCTTGGGAGCTGGATGCGGAGGCTAGTTTGTGGTGAAGGGCGAGCTCCTGGATTGATGGATTCGGGTGCGCGCGAGTCTAGGGTTTTTCACAGGGAGCTGGTGAACAGTGCTGCGAAAAGAGGAAATTTTTGGGAAGACGAAGTGGCGGGGATGACCTCGAGGCTTTGTAAAGAGATTTGAGGGTTGCGCTAGGTTTTCTCGTGATTGGGCCGAGCCCATGAGAAACCTGCGGCCCAGCTAAGGTGTGGCCCAACGCGTGTCCATAGGGACTTAAGTGGATGAGCTTAAGCAGATTTGCCTTGGCAATATGCACGTGTCCGAATGTCCTATACCTTTGGAAATCCTTTCATACCGCGGTTTGCTGGACTTCATGAGAAGCTAGCACGATGCAATTTGAAAGGTGACCAACAGCTAAGCTTTTTATAGCTGCCTTGATGACAAGAGCTGTTTGGTTCTTTAGCATTTTGATTAGGTGATTATATCAATGCTATTTTCCCACCTTGGTGAGGATCTTTATAGATTGAGACCAGTATTATGGCAAAAGCTATTTAATAATTTGGTCATGCTTTTCAGATGACTGAAAAACTTATTTACCCATGAGGGATGAATAAAATATTTGATCCGAGATGTCTCGGGTAGCTCTACTCAGATAAGCATGAGTTTACCGAGTGCTTTTTTACCCACGAGGGTTGATTGAGTTATTTGTTCTGAGATGACTCGGGCAAATTCACTCGGACGAGCATGAGCTTGCCGAGTGGTGAGATTTTTTATGATTGCTTTAGCATGAGCTAAACATTTATAATAGTTTGATTTTTTATAGTTCTTGATTGTATGTTTGGTCTGTTTTTGGCTAATCACGCAGTCGGGGGCTACATCCAATTGGGTACATCAGGAGATGAACCTAAATATTTATTTTTGAGAATTTTTTAGATATTTTGCAACCCTTCACAGTCTTTGGAGCCGCTCGGGAGATTCAGGCAGAGATGATGGAATCACTTGGCGCCAAAAGCACTCGGCCAAAGAGGTTTTTGGCTATGTGCTGTCTTGGTTTGAAGCTGAGTTGTCTCGTTGACTGAACAGGACTCGGGGGCTACTGTGGAGATTATGGCAATCGGGTATCTACATGGCAAGTTTATCCGACTGGAGGTAGGGATAGATTGCGCCTATTATATCTGTAAACCAAATATGACTTGGGTGTTACGTTGCCGATTGAGATAAGGAAACGGCCCATAGTCACGGTTCGGTAAGATTGAGGAAACCGACTTAGAGTAAGATAGGGTTTCCGATCTGTAAGCCCGCCTCCCAAGACTATATAAGGGGGGTAAGGGGCGTCCCTTGAGGGATATCAGCTTTAGATCAGATTTCATAAGCAAGAGCTTTAGACTTCAAGAGCCTTAGATCTTGAGATCAATATACACTCGGCGGATCGAATCCCCGAAATAGGAGTAGGGTATTACCTCACGAGAGGGCCTGAACCTGTCTAAACCTCGTTTTCCGTCTAACCCATTGTGCTTGGCGATCTTGACTGCATCCCCAAAATTCTATTGCCGAACCAAGTTTCGACAAACTGACTGTGAGGATGGACTTTCCAGTACGTACAGAGTCCAAATTTATATATCTCATTTTATAATAGAAATAATTCATAAGTTCATTTCTCCTTTAATGTTTATAACAAGAACATGGGACCAACTTGTGCGTCTATTATGTTTGTGATTTTATACACTGCATATCACAATGCATTAACACTGATAAGGATATCAAAGTATGTAAACACCATTCACACATTATATACACTCTTCTCATTGATTTAATATATTTATATCTTATTTTTGAAAATGACAGATTCTCTGTGTCGACGGATGGGTCGGCAGTCCTCCGAGGGGGCTACCCAAGGAGGTGAAAGAGTGGTCGGGAACATCTATCGAAAGGGCGCGATTATCAACTCAAGAAACAAAATGAGCTAGAGACATTCTTAGACAAGTTCAGCCCTCCCGGAGGATAACAAGCCTACGTCATGTGTTCTTTGTTGTGGTGGTGTATGAAACCGAGTATATGGGCTGTGAGTTCTTGGGGTTCTAGAGATTATACCTAGCTTCCCCTCAATCCATCCCCCTCCCCCGCGTCCTTCCCTCCCTTTTATAGGTCAAGGGGGGCAGTTACAAGCGGACATGGGGACCAAGAAAGCTAAGACTAAAAGCTAAAAAGTAAGTACAAACAACATCTCAAAAGTACATAGATATCCCACCGGGTCTTGTGCTGCGTGGGTATTTGTCACCCCCAGAAATTCACTCCAGAATTTCTGCAGCTAATTTGTGCATTACATCCTCGTCCAGGCATCAGCCGAGGTACACAAATCGACATTATTGATAATACAGAAACCTCGTCTTAGAAACAGTATAAGAGAGTTACACAAATGCAGCGAAAAAGGAAAAAAACTGACTTAAGCTAAACTTGACTCGAGCGAAGCGAAACACCAACACCACAGCTAACCCTTGACTACGAACAAGCCTACACCTCCTCGGAGACCTCGACCTCAACCTCTGGCACTGAAGGGGGAAAAAGAAGCAAGACTGAGTACAACCACCGTACTCAACAAGTCACACCGGAAGAGGAGACATGATGCAAGATAAATATCAAGGAAGAGGATAATAGGCTCAATTTGCATAAACAGCATTGCAGAAATAATAATAATGGTTGAAGACAGTAAAACAGTAGTAGTAATTAAGCAATATTAAATAAACACTGTCCAACGTTAAAACCACGTTGCAACAGGCCCATCCATCCACCTGCACTAGTCAAATTCCAACATTTCATTCATGTGAATAACTGAGACTAATCAAGGTGAATCTGGTCAATCGCCCGTAACCATGGGCATGGCTATTCGAATAGTTTTTCTCTGATCAGAGGTGTACAACTGTACCCACAAGACACAATCCCACGACACGTCACCGTGCACCGGTGCACCACCACGGTGCCTCGGAAAGGAACTGTGATGGGACCCTTCACATAACCCCCTCTAACCAATCGTACCACACCAAGGTTTCGCCCCCACTCCCGTCGGGGTAATGGGCAGCCCCCTCTCGCGCCGTGGTGAATCCGGAAGCCGATCAACCCTGAAAACCGGGGCTGACCCAACTCCATCATGCCCACCCTCTCTGGGATACGTCGGCTAGAGATAGCTACGCTACAGACCCAGCCATTACCCATGCTGGCTTGTGGTATGCACGGTACTTCTTCCAGGGTTTCCCGAGAACCGGTCCTTAATTGTCATGAGCACGCTAACCAAAGACCAACCATGTGCTCACGACCCACCATTTACATATTTTAATGTTATTAGAATAGAGTCACAAACTTGACATCATCTGAGACTTAGCCTCTAGCATTATAATTGATTAGTGTGATCCCCTTTAGTGAGCCAGTTGAGCTAAGCATAACTAAGCAAGCCTTAAGCTATCATCTAGTCATATTGAACCCCAAGTTACCAATGGTATAAGGTAAACAATCCTACGGTTGAGTACAGTAGGTATGATCATCCCATGAAATATCATTCTAAAACATATGCAATATTTGAGAGAAAAGGGATATTCAAATAAGATAGGTACAATATGTTCAATGTAAGGTATGACTTGCCCTGCTCTGGAGATTGAGGAACCTCGGCGACTACTTCGAGGAGAACGGACTCGCCGGAAAACTCAGAATCTACACGACAAACAAAGCACTCAACAAAACACCCTAAAAGGTCTACTGAAACAGCACTGAAAAGTATTTTTAATGGATTCTTGACATTTTTCTAGATTTAATGAAATTTGAATGGACTAAAATGGAGCTCGGATTAAAAAGAGATGAATTTCAGAAGTTTAATTACGATTTTTAAACTAAACAGAAAAGACTAAATTATTTATTGCGTAATTAAGTCCCTGGTGACGTAAGCATTGCGTAGGCGGCAAGGGCTGACGTCAGCAGCTGACGTAAGCGGTGCGGGCTGCTCGGTCCACGGTGGACCAAGTCCACGGCGGGAGACGGCAGGCGAAGGGGACACGCGGCGCGCATCGGTGAGGAGCGGCGGTGATCAGACAGCGACGGCTTGCGCGCGAGCGAACGGTCCAGATCCGCTCGATCCGAAGGATCGGACGGTGTGGATCGCAGATAGGGTTAGGGTTTGGATAGCGACGGCAGCCGGGCGGGACGGCGGACACGCGGCGGCCATCTGGGGCATGGCGGCTGGATCGGACGGCGGTGCTCGGGCGAGATCGGACGGCTCGGGCATGCTTGATCCGGCCGATCGGACGGCTCGGATGAGGCGGCGCTAGGGTTAGGGTTTGCGGGCGCAAGCGACGATGAGAGCACGGCGGCGGCACACGAGCGAAAAGGAACAAAAGGAATAACAAAGTAAATAAAAAGAACATGGGGAACGGTGGCGCGCTCACCGGCGGTGACAAAAAGGGACGGAGACGGCGACGGTTTGGGGCTAAAAAAGAGGTTGAAACCGGCAGGGATACGACGGGGATAAGGTCACCAGCGGTTTTGGACTCGGAGAGAGAGAGAAATCTCCAGCGGCCGTTTCGGGGCGACGGTGGCCGTTTCGACGTGCGGGAAAAACGGCGACAGGTGCGGGGACGCGGGCCGGTGCTCGGCAAGGGGCCCACGTGGCCCGGGCCGCACGGAACGGGCCGGAACGAGCGGTGCATGGCGGCGACGCGGCTGGGCTTGCCGGCACGAGGAGGAGGCCGACAGTGGGGCCTACCATGCGGTGGCCCGCGGAGCGGGGGGGGCGTCGGACTTGCGCGGCGCGGCCGGCATCGTGGGCCTTGGCCCACGGCCGAGGGAGGAGCAGCGCGCGCGGGGAGGTGGCTTGGGCCGGAGCGGAGTTGGGCCGATGGCCCGACACGAAGTAAAGGGACGGGAAACCGTACGGGCTGTACGGAAAAAGGGAAAAGAAAAAAAGGAAAAAGGGGATTTTGGAACTTAATTAAATTGCTGATTTCTTATTTAATTGATTAAAAATAATTAGAGTGCTCTAAAAATTCCAGTAAAAATCCTGTTAGCGCATTTTGACATGCAAAATTCAAGAAAAATCCTACCGTGCCGTTTCGATTTGTTAATTGCATTTTAAAATTACTTGTTGGCTCCAGATTAATTCCAGAAATTCCGATTATTTCAGGGTAAATTGTTTAAACGATTTAGGGCAAAACTCGGGGTGCGACAAACCTACCCTTAAACGGAATCTCGACCCCGAGATTCGGAGGCACTGGCGAAAAGGTGCGGGTGCGCGGCCTTTAGCTCATCTTCTCTTTCCCAAGTAGCTTCTTCCTCTGAGTGATGAGTCCACTGAACTTTGCTAAACCTGATAACCTTGTTCCAAGTCCTTCTCTCTCTGATCTCGAGAATACGAGCTGGTCTCTCCACGTAGGTCAAGTCCTCTTGAATTTCAATCTGGTCTGGACTCGCCTGCTCTTCTGGTACCCTTAAACACTTCTTTAACTGGGACACATGAAACACGTCGTGAATACCAGCCATGCTGGAGGGAAGCTCAAGCTGATAGGCTACTTCTCCTCGACGTTCCCGAATTCTGTATGGTCCCACAAAACGTGGCGCCAACTTGCCTTTGGTTTGGGAACGGTGTACTCCCGACCAGTGTAACACGAAGATACACAAAATCCCCGCTTCAAAAGCGAGATCTCTTCGACGATTGTCTCGCATAGCTCTTCTCGTCGGGACTGCGCAATCCTCAACCTTTCCCGAATCGTTTGGACTTTTGCTTCTGCTTCGCTTATTACTTCTGTGCCAAACAACTAACGTTCACCAGTCTGATCCCAAAAAAGGGGTGTGTGGCATTCTCGTCCATACAACGCTTCATACGGTGCCATTTGAATACTTGCTTGATAACTGTTGTTATAGGAGAATTCTGCATAGGGCAAGCTCTTGTCCCACGCTGTACCAAATTCAAGCGCACATGCTCTCAACATGTCTTCCAAAATTTGATTCACTCTCTCAGTTTGACCATCTGTTTGCGGATGATAGGCCGTACTAAAATTCAAACGGGTACCAAGCTCTTCTTGCAACTTCTTCCAGAACTTGGAAGTAAACTGACTTCCCCGATCAGACACGATCTTTTTAGGCACACCATGTAAACACATGATTCTCGCGAGATAAAGCTCTGCTAGCTTCTTTCCTGAGTAGGTAGTATGCACTGGTATGAAGTGGGCCACCTTGGTGAGTCGGTCCACAACGACCCAAAAATCGAATCATAACCTGACGATGTGCGAGGTAAACCCGTGATAAAATCCATTCCAATTTCTTCCCATTTCCACTCTGGAATTTGGAGGGGTTGCAACAGTCCTGCGGACCGTTGATGTTCTGCCTTAACCCGTTGACAAACATTGAAGGGTTACGCGGAGGCTACGCTAGCCGAAAACAAAACTTTTAACCGCGCAAACCAGGAATTGCAAGTAAGGGCTGATAGATCGTTACCGAATGGAGTGTGCAGCGGAAACAGCCAATCAGGGCTATCCGATCCGGAAACAGTGTAGCCGATTCCCGCAAGCCGACAGCCGATACCCGGGGACAGCTGATTCGCCAATCGCCCGATTCGCATGCCGTAGCCGATCCGAGTCATCCGATTGTGTTCTCGCGCTCGCTCCGATGCGCTCGACCGCAGCCGATTCCTCCACACCGATGAACAACGTGCAACGTAGCAGCGCCTCTACCGGTATCCACACGTCCAGGGACAGAACGCCGAACACCTGTGTGCTAGCACGTAATGCAAGGCTAGGGTTTGGCTCGAAAGTGGGGAGGGTTTCCGTGGAGATTGATCTCGCGACTTCGCGGATTCGGTTCAATGCGATGCAATTGACGTGCCGCAGCTCTCCACCCCTCCCTCCTTTATATAGAGTTGGCCGACGGACTAGTGGCCGATCGGGACTCTATTTTGAATCGGATCCTATCCGAATCTCATAGAGTTGGCCGCCCATACGTCGTAAGCCCATAGGACTCTATCCGATCGGATCCCTATCCGTGCGACCCTGTAGGTTCAGGTATACTCGGTTTCGGCTATAGTCTAACTTAGCCGACCGTCGGCTCGAGTCCAACTCAGCCGACTGTCCACACGGCGCGCCTAGCAAGCACATATTGACACCATAGTATACAAGAATATAATATCGGCTCGAACCCGTAATGTGTACACAAAGCCCTTTGCCTCACGATACCGCTTAAGCTATAGGCAAGATGTGTGCCATCCCTTCAATAGCTTAACCATTCACTCGAACCGTATTGGATTATCCGTCCGTTGATTGACTCCTCAATCAACTTAGCATGGCCATGCATTTCCATAATCCATTACCTCGAGGGCCCAGAGATATCTCTCCAAAGGAGGGGCAAATTCCATCTTGATCACTCACATCCCACTCCATGTTTCATAGCAAACCCGAAAACTACCTTTATAACTACCCGCATTAAATAGCGTTTTGGTAGTCCCAAAGTAGGCTACTACACATGTTGGAATCCATGGTGATCTCGGTCTAAGGACTTTGTACCAACACTACCCGAGACCAACTAATGGCACATTGATTCCCGTAGTGTCTCATGGTGGGTCTATCCAACAATGTGTTCTCTAACACATATGTCCATGTTTATTAATTTGGTATCTCCATACCCATGATCTATGAGACATGATCATCAATCAATAAACATGCCGATCTTAGAATCATATTTGTTCCAACAATATGACATATGATCAGGGATCGTTTAGAAATAGATTCATACATATCGAGTCTCATAAATAAGTCACGTACTTATTGATCAATACAAGATGTCTATTTCATGGAAGTGGATAACACTTTATTCATAAATACATAAACATTGACGTGATATCCAACATCTCCATGTTGCCTCTAGGGCATATCACTAACAATCTCCCACTTGCACTAGAGTCAATCATGTAAGTATCTAATACCCATTGCTCTTGTGTGGGCCTCATGCTTCGGCTGAGGGAGAGGTTTTGTCAGCGGATCGGCTATGTTGAGATCCGTGTGCACTTTGCATATCTTGAAATCACCTCTGTCCACTATCTCGCGGATGAGATGATATCGCCGAAGTATGTGTTTGGACTTCTGATGTGACCTCGGCTCCTTGGCTTGCGCAATGGCTGCACTATTATCACAATAGAGAGACATTGGACCAGTCGCACTGGTCATCAGACCCAGCTCAGAAACAAATTTCTTTATCCAAACAACCTCCTTTGTAGCTTTCGAAGCAGCAATGTACTCGGCCTCCGTTGTAGAATCAGCAACAGTATCCTGCTTTGAACTCTTCCAGCTGAGTGCGCCTCCGTTCGGTCCACAACGACCCAAAAATCGAATCATAACCTGACGATGTGCGAGGTAAACCCGTGATAAAATCCATTCCAATTTCTTCCCATTTCCACTCTGGAATTTGGAGGGGTTGCAACAGTCCAGCGGACCGTTGATGTTCTGCCTTAACCCGCTGACAAACATCACAAAGTACGACAAACTCAGCTATTTCTCTCCTCATACTGACCCACCAAAACTTCTCTTTAAGATCTTGATACATCTTTGTACTGCCTGGATGAATTGAATATTGAGTTTGGTGAGCTTCCCTAAGGATCAACTTTTTCAAATCCTTATCTTCTGGCACACAATCTCTTTCCCATCCAGATTGTGCCATGCTCGTCTTCTGTAAAGTCATGAGCTTTTCCGACCCTCATGTTCTTCTTGAGTTCGGTCATCTTGGGATCTGATGCCTGAGCAGCCCGAATTTGATCAATGAGAGTGGGTTGGGCTTCCAGAGCAGCCATAAAACCAAAATCCACCACTTGTAGATTTAGGTGCTCGAATTCTTGCTGCAACTGGTCACACATTCTTTCGACGTTGATGGTGGTGCAGTAACTCTTTCGGCTCAGAGCATTTGCTACCACATTAGCTTTGCCAGGATGGTAATGTATCCCCAAATCATAATCTTTGATCAGTTCCAACCATCCTCGCTATCGAAGGTTCAAGTCCGGTTGCGTGAAGATATATTTGAGACTTTTATGATCCATATACACTTCACAACGATTGCCAATTAGGTAGTGTCGCCAGATCTTCAGGGCATGAACCACTGCGGCTAATTCCAGATCATGAGTTGGATAGTTGTTCTCATGCGGATGCAACTGACAAGAAGCATATGCGACCACTTTGTCTTCTTGCATCAACACACATCCCAACCCTTGGCGAGATGCATCACAATAAACTTGGAAATCCTTTGCTGGATCTGGCAGTATCAATACTGGTGTAGAGACCAACTTCCTCTTAAGCTCTTCGAAACTCTTGTTACATTTTGCTGACCACCTAAATTTCTCATCTTTCTACAACAATTGAGTCATCGGCTTGGCTATTTTGGAGAAATTCTCAATGAAGCGGCGGTAGTAGCCCGCAAGTCCAAGGAAACTTCGGATCTGCGTGACCGTTTTTGGCGGAGTCCACTTGGTAACTAATTCCACATTTGACGGATCCACGGCTACTCCTTGAGCATTCACAATGTGGCCGAGGAACTGCACTTCCTTTAACCAGAAAGCACACTTGCTAAACTTGGCGTAGAGTTGATGATCCCTCAACTTCTCGAGCACTACCCGAAGATGTTGCTCATGTTCTTCCTCCGTTTTAGAGTAGACCAAAATGTCGTCAATGAACACCACAACGAATTTTTCCAAGAACTCCATAAACACCTTGTTCATCAGATTCATAAAGAAGGCCGGTGCATTGGTCAATCGAAAAAACATGACCGTACACTCATACAGACCGTACCTAGTGATGAAAGCGGTCTTGGGAATGTCCTCTTCCCGAATTCTCAACTGGTGATAGCCTGATCGCAGGTCTATCTTGGAAAACACCTTTGCCCCCTTGAGTTGATCAAACAAATCATCAATCCGTGGTAGAGGATACTTGTTCTTGATAGTGACCTCATTGAGTGCGCGATAATCGACACACATTCTCTTGGTCTTGTCTTTCTTCTCCACGAAGATCACCGGAGCACCCCAAGGCGACGTGCTCGGGCGGATATACCCTTTTTGCAACTATTCATCCACTTGCTTCTTTACTTCGGCCAACTCGTTGGCTCCCATTCTATACGGCCTCTTGTGTATTGGGGCGGTCCCGGGTACTAAATCAATCCGTAATTCAATATCTCTTTCTGGTGGCATCTGAGTTAAGTCTTCAGGAAAGACTTCAGGGTATTCTCTGACGATGGGGATATCCTCTAATTTCATAGGGGTCTTTGCTGCTGCTTCAGATGATCCACCGGCAGAAACATGATTCAAACTTGCCACGGTCTCGGCTTGCATGGGAGAACGAAAAACAATTTCTTCTCCTTTCACATTGATTAAAGTAATTGTGCGACTAGCACAGTCAATTACTCATTTATGTCTGGACAACCAATCCATCCCAAGAATGACATCTAGACCTTTGGACTGAAGGAGGATAAGGTTGGCTAGAAATAAAGATCCTTGGATTTCTATTGCCACTAAGGGACAATACTGAGTCGTATCCAAATGGTTCCCAGGGGTTTGAACCTGCATAGGTATCTTAAGTCCCACTACTGACAACCCATGTGCCCCAACAAACTGCTTTGAAATAAATGAATGCGTAGCGCTAGAATCAAATAATACTGTAGCAGGAGTAAGATTTACAGGAAACATACCCAGTATAACTTCAGGAGCAGCCTGTGCTTCCTCTGCGGACGCATGATTGACACGGGCCTGGATGAATCTTGGCCCAACGCGTCTTGGCTTTGGACACTTGTCTGCAAAATGCCCAGGGTCACCACAGTTGAAGCAGACTCCTGGCTTCCCTCCGGAGTTCTTCCTTGGAGGTGGTGGCCGTGTGACCGTTGCCGGGTGGCGCCGTTGAGGACGCGGGCCGGAGTGTGTCGTTGTTGTCCACGCCACTACCGCGCCTTGAAATTCCCGGGTGATAAGGCCGATGCCGACGAACAATCATGGTGGTAGGTCGCTCGACTTCCAGGCATGAAACGCCTCTCGCTGATTTCCCTGCTATTGAGGAGGTCTGGACAGCCTTTCTCTTCTTGATCATCTTGTTGCGCTGATCTTCCTGTCGAATGGCCTTGTCAACCAACTTCTCAAAGTTAGCATATTCTCCTGAGATTAGCTTGTCTGTGAGTTCATCATCCAAACCAGCCAAGAACTTTTCTTGCCTTTCTGCATCGGTGCGCACATCCTCTAGGGCGTAACGTGCGAGACGGTTGAACTCATGCAGATACTCAGTAACTGACCTGTTACCCTGCTCAAGAGAATGAAACTCATGCTTTTTCTGTGCAACTATTCCCGCAGGAATATGTGCGGTCCTGAAATTGCGATAGAACTCTTCCCATGTAACTGCTGCTCCCGCTGGGCGAGTGACCAAGTAGTTGTCCCACCAAGCCGAAGCAGGACCCTGCAACTGATGAGTAGCAAACGAGACTTTCTCCTGGTCCGTGCACTGCAGATGATCTAACTTCTTCTCTATGGCATGAAGCCAATCATTAGCCTCCATAGGATTAGTGGTGCTGGAGAAGGTCGACAGTCGGACACGAAGAAACTCTGGCAACTTAGACTGGGGTGGTGGGGCGGCAAACTGATTATTCTGCGCTACTATTGCTGCTGCATTTGTTGCAACATCTGCTGTTGCATCTGCTGATGTTGTTGTTGCATCTGCTGCATCATCGCAGCCATCATCTGTGTCTGCGAAGCAAGTACTTGCGCAATGGTGGGATTCTCGGGTGGCGGCGGAGGAGCATTGTCGTTGATGTCATGAGGCTCATTGTTGTTGGCACCTGACTGCCCATTGTTGTTGTTCGCTCCGCTGGTCCTGGTGTTCACCATCTGGAGGAGACGACCGAACCAAAGAGAGAAAAGAAGAAAAACAGACGGACTTAGAAACTAAACTTTATTATTGGAATTCAAATGCATTATTCTGATCTTGATTAAAGCAAGGAAAAACATGAAACATCCTTAATTGGTCAGCAATATCTCACTTGTATATCGACTGCCAGCTATCCCACACACAGCAGCCTAACACACAACAACTACCAAGAAGACAAACTAAGCAAAACGATAAAGCTAAGAAGGGCGACTAGAACGATCCGCGAGGCGAGGAGTCGAAACTGCTTCCTTCAGAAGATCCCCAATCTTCAGAACGGCTCCTGGAGTCCTCTGGCTTCACCTCGGACTTCGACTCTTCTGAATCGGTTGCTGTAGCTCAACCAATCCTGCCTCCTCCCTCCGAGGAACTCCGAGTCTCTTCTGAATCCATGTCTTCAGTTGAATCCTTCGAGCTTGAGTCACTGGAGATGGAGATCCAACCGTTGCGGCCACCTCCGCCTTGGTACGCCGAAGCTGGAGCAAAGGCGAGAGCAGAACCTGCAGCAGGAAGAACTGGGACAGGCACTGGAACTGGAGCTGGTGGAGCTGGAGGAGACGGTGGAGGAATCCGGGGCACTAGCTGGATATGGGCAGGTGCAGTGGTGGTCTTTTGAGGCGTAGTACGAATCCTGACACCACCTGGTGCTGGGAGTCCCTTCAACTCAGCAACTTCCTTCTTAAGACGAACCACTTGTCGTTCAGCTCTTTGGTTGCCTTGTGCATGTCGGAGTGCATCTTGTCCAGGCCTTTGATCACTGTGCACATGTGGCCGAAGGTAGAGTCGTTCTCATCTGCTGTAGACTTGAATGCACTGACATCGGAGGAATTGCATCGATGGGGATGGTAGCGGTAAGCGGAGGTGCGAAGGTTAGCATCATGCAACTCCCTCATCCTGGCCAACATCAGGTAAGCGGCTTCTTGACAATCGTGATCCGACGTGCCTCCGGAAGCTGTGACCTCCATGTTGGGGAGACACGTTCCCACAAACCCGTGAACCTCCAACCGGACACGGTAGGGCAACTCGTCGCTCAGAGGCGCAACTGTTGTATACTCCGTTGCTTCAGGATACCCGACTGCAAGGGCTATACGTGCCAGCTCCGCAACAAAGCCCACCATCCCTTTTCCATGGTGCGTCGCTGGGGAACTTGCCATCTATAGAAACAAAGGAGTGGGAAATCAAAGCATGCTCAAAACCCACGACCAACACCCCATTTTCACAATTTCTAAAACCCTAGACTGACTTTACCTTTCAAAACACCCCCTTTTTTAACACATGCAAATGAAAAGAATTAAAGGGCTCTTAAGGTTTCCAGTTGGCTCGTCCTACGTCAAAGGAAGGCTCGATACCAACTTGTCATGCCCGAAATTCACTCCGAATTTCTCAGCCTAATTTGTGCATTACATCCTCGTCCAGGCATCAGCCGAGGTACACAAATCGACATTATTGATAATACAGAAACCTCGTCTTAGAAACAATATAAGAGAGTTACACAAATGCAACGGAAAAGGAAAAAACTGACTTAAGCTAAACTTGACTCGAGCGAAGCGAAACACCAACACCACAGCTAACCCTTGACGACGAACAAGCCTACACCTTCTCGGAGATCTCAACCTCAACCTCTGGCACCCAAGGGGAAAAAAGAAGCAAGACTGAGTACAACCATCATACTCAACAAGTCACACCAGAAGAGGAGACATGATGCAGGATAAATATCAAGGAAGAGGATAATAGGCTCAATTTGCATAAACAGCATTGCAGAAATAATAATAATAGTTGAAGACAAAAACAGAGTAGTAATTAAGCAATATTAAATAAACACTGTCCAACGTTAAAACCACGTTGCAACAGGCCCATCCATCCACCTGCACTAGTCAAATTCCAACATTTCATTCATGTGAATAACTGAGACTAATCAAGGTGAATCTGGTCGATCGCCTGTAACCGTGGGCATGGCTATTCGAATAGTTTTGCTCTGATCAGAGGTGTACAACTGTACCCACAAGACACAATCCGACGACACGTCACCGTGCGCCGGTGCACCACCACGGTGCCCCGAAAAGGAACTGTGACAGGACCCTTCACATAACCCCTTCTAACCAATCGTACCACACCAAGGTTTCGCCCCCACTCCCGTCGGGGTAATGGGCAGCCCCCTCTCGTGCCGTAGTGAATCCGGGGAACGGTGGCGAGTTCACCGGCGATGACAAAAAGGGACGGAGACGGCGACGATTTGGGGCTAAAAATGATGGCAAGCAAAGGGAAACACGGCGGAGCTCGAGGAGGTTTTAAAGGGGGAGAAAAGAGGTTGAAACTGGCACTGATATGGCGGGGATAAGGTCACCAGCGGTTTCGGACTCGAAGAGAGAGAGAGATCTCCGGCGGCCATTTCGGCGTGCGGGAAAAACGACGACGGGTGCGGGGACGCGGGCCGGTGCTCGGCAAGGGGCCCACGTGGCCCGGGCCGCACGGAACGAGACGGAAAAGGCGGGCGAGGAGCGGCGCATGGCGGCGACGACGGCTGGGCTTGCCGGGCGTGAGGGAGGAGGCCCGATAGGTGGGGCCCACCTGTCGGTGGCCCGCGGAGCGGGAGGGACGGCAGACTTGCGCGGCGCGCCGACATCGTGGGCCTTGGCCCACGGCCGAGGGAGGAGCGGCGCACGCGGAGGCGGCTTGGGCCTGAGCGGAGTTGGGATGACGGCCCGGCACGGAGTAAAGGGGCGGGAAACCGTACGGGCTGTACGGAAAAAGGGAAAAGAAAAAAAGGAAAAAGGGGATTTTGGGACTTTATTAAATTGCTGATTTCTTATTTAATTGATTAAAAATACCTACAGTGCTCTAAAAATTCCAGGAAAAATTCTGTTAGCGCATTTTGACATGCGAAATTCAAGAAAAATCCTACCATGTCGTTTCCATTTATTAATTGCATTTTAAAATTACTTGTTGGCTCCAGTTGATTCCAAAAATTCCGATTATTTCAGGGTAAATTTTTTAAACGATTTAGGGCAAAACTCGGGGTGCGACAAACCTACCCCCCTTAAACGGAATCTCGACCCCGAGATTCCGCGGCACAGGTGAAAAGGTGCGGGTGCGCGGCCTTTAGCTCATCTTCTCTTTCCCAAGTAGCTTCTTCCTCTGAGTGATGAGTCCACTAAACTTTGCAAAACCTGATAACCTTGTTTCGAGTCCTTCTCTCGCTGATCTCAAGAATACGAGCTGGTCTCTCCACGTAGGTCAAGTCCTCTTGAATTTCAATCTGGTCTGGACTTGCCTACTCTGTGCCAAACAACTGACGTTCACCAGTCTGATCCCAAAAAAAGGGGTGTGCGGCATTTTCGTCCATACAACGCTTCATACGGTGCCATTTGAATGCTTGCTTGATAACTTTTGTTATAGGAGAATTCTGCATAGGGCAAGCTCTTGTCCCACGCTATACCAAATTCAAGCGCACATGCTCTCAACATGTCTTCCAAAATTTGATTCACTCTCTCAGTTTGACCATTCGTTTAAGGATGATAGGCCGTACTAAAATTCAAACGGGTACCAAGCTCTTCTTGCAACTTCTTCCAGAACTTGGAAGTAAACTGACTTCCCCGGTCAGACACGATCTTTTTAGGCACACCATGTAAACACATGATTCTCGCGAGATAAAGCTCTGCTAGCTTCTTTCCTGAGTAGGTAGTATGCACTGGTATGAAGTGGGCCACCTTGGTGAGTCGGTCCACAACGACCCAAAAATCGAATCATAACCTGACGATGTGCGAGTTAAACCCGTGATAAAATCCATTCCAATTTCTTCCCATTTCCACTCTGGAATTTGGAGGGGTTGCAACAGTCCTGCGGACCGTTGATGTTCTGCCTTAACCCACTGACAAACATCACAAAGTGCGACAAACTCAGCTATTTCTCTCCTCATACAGACCCACCAAAACTTCTCTTTAAGATCTTGATACATCTTTGTACTGCCTGGATGAATTGAATATTGAGTTTGGTGAGCTTCCGTAAGGATCAACTTTTCCAAATCCTTATCTTCTGGCACACACAATCTCTTTCCCATCCAGATTGTGCCATGCTCGTCTTCTGTAAAGTCACGAGCTTTTCCGACCCTCATGTGCTTCTTGAGGTCGGTGTCCCATGGAGCGGGGAGGGGCGGCAGACTTGCGCGGCGCGGCCGGCATCGTCGGCCTTGGGACTTAATTAAATTGCTGATTTCTTATTTAATTGATTAAAAATACTTAGAGTGCTCTAAAAATTTCAGTAAAATCTTGTTAGCGCATTTTGACATGCAGAATTCAAGAAAAATCCTACCATGTTGTTTCCATTTATTAATTGCATTTTAAAATTACTTGTTGGCTCCAGATTAATTCCAAAAATTCTGATTATTTTAGGGTAAATTGTTTAAACGATTTAGGGCAAAACTCGGGGTGCGACAGTATGACGTGCTCCACCTTGCCTTGGGATCTGCTCTCCACAGGTACCTTCTGCGCAGTCTTGTCGGTGACATCATCCTCTATTGGGTTGTCCCCTCCTTATCTTTTCCATGATCCTTACGATGCAAGCCTCCTAACCCGAGGAGATTGGAGGTCAGGCTGAGGAGCCGTAGTCAGGGTAGATCACAGAGGCGGGACAGTCGGGGGTCGGGGCTCCCGACCCGAGGAAGAGGTCGAGCAACTAAACTCCTCCTGAGGACTATCAGTCCAACTTCAACTGACCTTAACTCCACTCTGTGGGCAACCCCAGGGTGATACCCCCCACAGCAGCCCTCGAGCTTAGGGGGAATGAATATTCGCCCTTAGGGTTTGAGTTTTCCTGGTCAAGTCCCAAAGCCAGTTCTCAGGGCTTATGATCAGGCTTCGTCAGGTGAAGACCCCGAGCCTGGGACCAAATGATACATCTTGGCCTAGGGTCCAGATTTTTCCTAGCTGGAATCATCGGTAAAGTCTTCGTGACAACTTAAGAGTGCTTTGGTAGGTGCACCGCCCAGGTGCACCTACCAGGTGCAGCCCCCGAGCTTGGGGATGGATGGAACATCCAGGCCCAGGGTCAAGTCCAAAAACATCACCCTCGAGATACCTTTAAGGCATCATCTTCGAATCGGTGGTGTACGGTGGAATTGGGAGAGTCTCGCCTAGGGGCACATGGCGGTCGACAAGTGGCCACTGCCCGAAGGCCGATGACCAAGGTTCCACAGCCTAGAGGGTGATGGGGACCGGCCCGGGGCGATCAGCTCGGAGGCTGAAGGCCGAGTTGCCGTAGCTCGGAGGTAGATGGCGGTCAGCCGTAATATAGTCCGGAGGCTAACAATGGTCAGCCAAGGGCCATAGCTTCGGAAGTCACAGCCTTAGAGGTTAGCGATCGATATGTCGCAGCCCGAAGGCTATCGACCGAGATGCCATAGCCCGTAGGCTGATGGGGACCGGCCCAAGGTCGTAGCCCGAAGGTGTAGGATCGAACTCCTAAACATTCACCAACCAGAGGGGGGTGAATGGTTGGTACACCCAAAATCAAATCTCAGTGGAAATAAGACTTCTGTTCATTATCCGAAAAACAATAACCTCCAAACCCGTTTGCCCAATAACCTTCAAATAACAAAACCAATAATCACAGATGCCAATTGTTTATCACCATAAAAGAATCAAACACACTTTGATTTTACAATCTCCCCCTTGATGAACACATTGGCAAACCAAATAAAAATGTTTTGTTTTGGTATTTTGAAAATTAAAAACAAAAATGCTAAAAAGCATCGGAGTGCTCAAAAATCCAAAGAAAATTTCTTCCCCTTTCAAAGAGAAGAAAATCCCTTGACCTTGAAAAACTTGCACTTTGTTTTGTTTACTTTGTTCTTTGTTCTCCCCCTTTTGACAATGATTTCATCATGCACAAGAATTATGTTCATTAATATTCAAGAGCATAGCATCATACATAGAGCAAGTCATGTCATGTGTTGCAATAATAAGAAGATGAACTCATCAATTATATAGCAAATATGCACTAGAGTATAAGTAAGATCAATAATGCAATCAAAATTCATGGATTCAAATGATTTATAATGCAAAATCTTTACAAGCACATAGGTTAAAAGATAAATCCAAATATATATACCTACTGCAACTATTACTCTTTCTCAAATTTACCTTTTCGCACACAATAATCAAGATAATTTTTCTCATATTTACTTGAGCCAAGTTTTGCTCATATTTTTTCTCTCAATTATTCCGAGTACGTCCTTGTCGTCAAGACTGTTTCCAACGATTCGGCACCCATTATTTTTGCTCACTTTGAATACATCCATGTCGTCAAGACTGTTTCCAAGGATTCAGTATTCATTTTTTTCTCTCAAAGAAAAATTTTATTCTCTTTACACAATGAGCAATTTTAAAGCAATTTGAGGAATAATAATTCAACACAGTGCATATATAAGCATTTGTAAATCAACACATGCACTAGTATCAACATTGCATATCTCATTAATTTAAGTGTGATATTAAATGTTATGCATCATTTCACTTAAAAATAAAATCTAGATCACATGAAGATACTAGAACACATATAAGCTATGCTAGTGACAAATAAATCTTCATAGAATTGCTAGCATGCACATGAAAATACTATATGTATGGATAAAGCTCTCTTTTTCTCAATTTATATTATTCAAGAATTGCTTGATAAAAACAAGAGCACAAATCTCCCCCTCAAAACATGCCAAAAGGATGAAAAATTCCCAACTCTCCTCGAAGAAAAGCAAAGCGTGAAAAATCCAATGGTTTAGTGAAAATGTCAGCAAGTTGCAACTTTGTGTCCAAAAACTTCAATTCAACATCTCCCTTCTCAACATGATCGCTCAAAAAGTGAAAGTGAATGTCAATGTGCTTTTTGCGTGAGTGTTGAACAAGATTCTTAGCAATGTTAATGGCACTTGTATTATCACAATAAAGAGGAATTTTCTCAAAAGCAAGTCCATAATCTTTCAAAGTAGAAATAAGCCAAAGAATCTGTGAACAACAACTAGCAGCAGCAACATATTCAAATTCAGCAGTTGATTGAGCCACACTAGATTGTTTCCTAGAAGACCATGCAATTAATGATGTACAAGAAAATGACATGTTCCACTAGTACTTTTTCCATCAATTCTACAATCAACAAAATCAGCATCAGAATATCCACTTAAGCAAATAGAAAAAGTAGAATACCAAATTCCAAACTCAAGTGTATGATTCAAATACCTCATTATTTGCTTGACCGCTTGACGATGTGAAGCACAAGGAGAAGCTTGAAAGCGTGCACACAAACATACATCAAATAGTATGTCTGGCCTAGAAGCAGTTAGATACAACAAAGATCCAATCATGCTTCTATACTCCTTTTGATCCACAGCCTCACCATCTTCACTGGGATCAATAACAGCAGTAGGACCAATAGGTGTAGAGGTTAGCTTGCAACTCTCCATCTTGAACCTTCGCAAAAGATCTTTGGTGTACTTTGTTTGATGGATAAATGTACTTTGAGGTGTTTGCTTCTTTTGCAATCACAAAAAGTATGACAATTCACCCATCATGCTCATCTCAAATTCCCTGTGTATAGTCTCAGCAAATTCTACAACCAAAGCGTATAGTCACAGCAAATTCTACAACGAAAGCGTGAGTTGAACAACCAAAGTTGATATCATTCACATAAATCTGAACGAAAAGGTTACTTTCACCATGCTTAAGAATAAAAACTGTTTTGTCAATCTTTCCCATTTGAAAACCTTTTTCAAGCAAAAAGTTTTTAAGTCTATCATACCATGCTCTAGGTGCCTGTTTGAAACCATACAAAGCTTTTGAGAATTTAAAAACATGGTCAGGAAAATCAGAATTTTCAAAACCGGTGGTTGTTTAACATAAACTTCCTCCTGTATAAAGCCATTTAGAAAAGCACTTTTAACATCCATTTGATACAATTTAAAATCTTTTGAAGTCTAATTGCAACCCTCCACCTGAGTAAAACCTTGAGCAACAAGTCTAGCTTTATTTCTAACAATTAAACCATCCTCATTTTGTTTATTTTTGGAAACCCACTTGGTTCCAATAATATTATGTCTTGAAGGAGGTTCAACTAAAGACCAAATTTTGTTTCTTTCAAAATTTTCAAGTTCTTCACGCATGGCGTTAATCCACGATTCATCAGTTAATGCATGAGTAACATCTTTGGGTTCAAAAGAAGCAACAAAAGCAGAATTTGCAAAGTCATGCACAGTTACATTAGATCTTGTAGTCTGCTCATGTAAATTACCTATTATTTGTTCCGGCGGATGTTGTCGTTGAATGTGCAATGGAGCAGTGATTTCAGAAGTTGATTCATGTTCTGTACCTACACTGGTCGTAGTCGCCGACGAATCCCCTTGATTGGAGTCAACAGAGTCTGAGGTGATTGGCCCCTGTCGGTCTGACCGGGTCTCTGGCCGGTCTGACCGGGCAGCCTGCTCCGGTCTGACCGGCGGCACTCGGCCGGTCTGACCGGTCAGGTCGACCTCGTCGTCTTCGTTGTCGCTTTCGTCTTCGAAGATACGACCATCCTCCCCCTGAACCTATGGCAAAGTACCTGAAAGTTCTGGTCTAGAACCGGGACTAGCCTCATAAAAAGTGACTTTGCAAGTCTTGACAATTTTTTTAGTCTCCAAAACAAGTACACGATTACCACGAGTGTGTGTGGGGTAACCAAGAAATAAACCATCGGTTCAACATGATTCAAATTTATCCAAATTTCCTGATTTCAAGACAAAGCACTTGCAACCAAAAACACACAAATGTGAAACTTTGGGCCGACGATCAAATCGAAGCTTATAAGGTGTTTTACCAAGTTTAGATCGCAAGAAAATACGATTGGAAACATAGCATGCAGTGTTAATAGCTTTGGCCCAAAATTTCCTAGAAGTGTGATACTCATCAAGCATTGTTCTAGCCATCTCAACCAAAGAACGGTTTTTTCTTTCAGCAACACCATTTTCTTGAGGAACACGAGGAGAAGAAAATTGCTGTTCAATGCCTTTTTCGTTGCAAAGTTGTTCAAACAAGCATTTTTAAATTCACCACCATTATCACTTCTAATCGTTTTCAAAGAACAGGGAATTTCACAATTCAAGCGAAGAACCAAACTGCGAAAGGGTCCAAAGGCCTCATCCTTAGTTGCCATGAAGAAAACCAAAGAATATCGAGAAGAGTCGTCAACAACAACCAACACATACCATTTTTCTCCAACGGATTGCACTCTAGCTGGACCAACAGTGTTCAGATGTAAAAGCTGGCCCGGTGCATCCATCATCACAGAAAGAATAGGAGTATGTGAAGAAGCCACCATTTTACCATGACGACATGGTGCGCAAACCAAATCAAGATCTTTCTTAAGTTTAGGCAACCCACGAACAAGATCCAAACCACTTAGTCTAGTCAAATGATCAAAACCAACATGTCCAAGTCTGCGATGCCAAAACATTAAATATTTGTTGAATTTCGCAACCAAACATGTAACAACGGGAGAAATAGGGTTTTCAAAATCAGCTTTAAAAACTCTCCCATGACGAGAAATGTTCAACATAGAATCACCACAAGAATCAAATATTTTACTTCTAGTTTTCTTAAAGTGGACTTCAAAATTCTCATCAACAATTTCTCAAACTGAAAGTAAATTATACTTTAAGTCCTCGACTAAAGCTACCTCTTTCAATTCAAATTTGTCACTTACCTTGACTGATCTGGTAGTGAGAACGGCAATTGTAGAAGCATCTCCAAAGATTATCGATTCAGTCTTGGATGCCATCTTGAGGGAGGAGAACCAATGTTTATCTCTGATCATGTGCCGTGAACAACTGGAGTCCACGATCCACACGTTCTCCTTCCTCGCCACCAACGCCTACGCAAAAGAAGATGTCAAAGCCTTAGTATTGGGGTCAGTTAAAAGATATTTAGGAATCCAGTACTGAGACACACGACCAACAGATCCAATAGGCATATATCCACGTGCAAAAACAGTTTTAGAATTTTCAGAAAAATTCCTTCGGAGCCGGTCTGACCGCTGGGCTACTGCCGGTCGATCGCGTGCCACCGATGGTCCGACCGAGGCAGGTGCCGTCGGTCCGACCGGGTGCCATGGCCGGCTCGACCGTTTGACCCATCGGTCTTACCGGCCTTCCCGAGGGGAAGCCAGATTTTTGCCACTTTGATTTTGCAAAATTAACCACTCTTTCCTTTTTCTGTTTTTGTGCTAATTTGAAACAAAAACCAACAAGATGACCATCTTTACCACAAAAAGAGCAAGAAAACTTTTCCCTAGTGGTTGGTGGTTTTGAAATATTAGTTTTAGTTTCTTTTAGATAAACAGAAAAAGATGGCATATCTCCGTAAGATTTAAAAATTGTTTTTACATCATTAGGTTTTGTCGAGATTTCACCATTTTCAGTCATTCTCAAAACATTTGGGGAATTTTTGGTGAAATAGTCATGAGCATTAAAACCTATTCCCCTATTGTCGCTACAGACTTTAGATTGATCCAAAATCATGTCAAGTTGTTTCTTACCATCAAAAAATTTTTGCAAGGAACTTTTCAGATAAGAAACTTCTTTTTCAAGATTTGCACAATTTTCACAACCAATCATGACATCTTTATTTTTGCAACATTTAGAGCAAGGAACTACCTCATCTTGTTTAACAATATCTTCCATGTGCTTAACACGAGCTAAAGCATCTTTTAGTTTTAATTCATTAGCATCACATGTTAAACAAGGTTTACTAGCCAAAACTTGAGAATCATTGACATCTCTAATTTTTGAAATTTCAAGCATTAAAACCTCACAATTTTTGCATTCATCATCATTAGGAATAAGAGATTTTAATCTAGCAATTTCAGCATTCAAAGACTCAATCACAAATTCTTGTTTTTTAAACATCTTTTCACATTTTTTATGTTTTGCACTTAAAACAAGAATAGCTTCCTCAAGACAGCTTACCTCATCTTCCTCATTTTCAGAAACTTCATCTTCGCGAGTCATGAGGCAAATGCCAGAGATGTCCTTGTCCTTCTCTTCCTCGCTATTAGAATCTATGTCGTGTAATGGTTCAAAAGCGGCATAGACTTTGCTTAGCACTCTCTCCATCATCTCCTTCGAGCGCTTCCCTTTGGGCTTGTCGTCCTGGGCCTTCTCCCCGCTTTTGTCTTCCTTTTTGCTTCTCCCAAGCTTGGGGCAGTTGGAGCGGATGCGATCCAACGCGCCACATTCAAAACAGTGAGCTGGTCCACCTCTTTTCCTAAATCTGATTTTATTCATAGCTCTAGAAAGTTTGTTAGCAGCCAAAGCCAAATCCTCCTCCTCAAATTGCTTGAGTTGCTCATCGGACATGGCATTAATTTAAGCAAGAGCACTGGGAGTTGAAGAAGAAGCAACATCAGAAGAAGTTGAAGAAGAAACCAAAGCACTTGACTTAGAATCCGTTTTTCGAGAAAGAATGTTCATCTCATGAGTTTTGAGTTTTGTATAAAGCGAATCCAAAGTCAAAGTAGCCATATTAACAGACTCTTGAATTGAAGTAACTTTAGTCTGCCAAACAGACATGTCAAGACCATTCAAAAAGTGGCGAGAAATCTCAGATTGAGGATAGTTAGTATCATAGGTATAATCAACAGATCTAAGATTGCTCAAAATTTTGTTAAACCTACCAAGATAATCATCCAAAGCTTCAGCAGGTTTCATCTCAAATTTTATATATTCCTTTTTTGAAAAGATCTCGACGAAGTTCTTTTAAGTTGTTAGTTCCTTGATGAATGTTTCTTAAAGCAATCAAAATTTCATTTGCAGTTTGAAGATGCGAAGCACGATCAAAATCCGAATGAGAAATCCCATTTAAGAAAATATTACGAGCTTTGCAATTGTTATTAAATTCAGTTTTCAAAACCTCAGAATTAATAACCTTAGGGATCTCATAAGGAATAGCTACCTTTTGCCAAACATCATAGTCTTGAGCCATGACATAAGATTGCATCTTACTACACCAATAAGCAAAATCCGTACCATCGAAAACATGTGGCTTGGTGGAAAACTTATCAGACATGGCGAAAAACCTTTAGATCGATAAAACTCCAAAGAAGAAAATGAGGCTCTGATACAACTTGTAGGATCGAACTCCTAAACTACGCTAACCAAAGGGGGGATAAATGGTTGGTACACCCAAAAATAAATCTCAGTGGAAATAAGACTTACCCTCACAACTCGATGGCGTGCGGTCTGACTGGAGGTGTTGCTCGGTCTGAGCGGTAGTATACGCCCGGTCTGACCGCCTATGTAGCCGATCACCAGAACATAGCCGATTTGCCTGATGTAGCCGATGCGCCGAGCAAAGCCGATGAAGGCCGGTCTGACCGCAATGATCCAAGTGGTCTGACCGGTTGGAGGCCGCCGGTCTAACCGCCAATTAGTCCGTCGCACCCGAGAGAAACACAAACCGAAGAACTCTCAAAGTAGATTGAAACTTTATTTATTCTCTCTGTGTTTACGAAGTGCAATCAACAACACTCCTCACTAAATTTCGACGAAAACTCGAAACCCTAAACTTCTCTCAACTCAACTCTCTCTAAAACTTGATACCGAGAAGCCACGCCTCTCCTCTCTATTTTATACAGAAGATGCGCAACCCAAAGCCACGAATCCTACTCATACAAGAAGTCCTAATCCACTAGGAAACCGTCCCATACAAGAAACGGACTTTACATATTCCAATTGTAACAAAATTGAACTCCTTCCAATTTTAACTCCGTATCCCATACTTGTATGCCATATGGAAACTCCACCAATTATGTGCATCAATATCTACCCTTCAGTATCCCGCATGATCTGCATCTTGGACGTCACCTTATCTCCAAGTCGACTATAATTCTATCACCGGCAACACTTTCCTGAGGCGTAAAGATTACCTGCACATAATTAAATAAAGAAACCATATCCGAGCACAAGCTATCTCCAACTTGAGTCATTGTCAGCATAAACAACCATACATGTGCATAGAAACATGAAACTTCCATGTATATGCAAGGAAACAACTCGAAACCGAAACAGAAACAAAATCGGCCTGCAGTTGGACTGTGTCGACCAGTCAGACCGGCTGTGCCCAGCCGGTCTCACCACACAAGGTCCTCCGGTCAGACCGGCAGTACAAGCCCTGTCAGACCGGACAATGCACTTGGTAGTATTGTTCATTATCCAAAAACAATAACCTCCAAATCCGTTTTGCCAATAACCTTCAAATAACAAAACCAATAATCACAGATGCCAATTGTTCATCATCATAAAAGAATCAAACACACTTTGATTTTACAGAAGGCTGATGGGGGTTGTTGTGGCCGAAGAAAAATCCTAAGGAATCGGTCATCGGGAAGTAGATAGAACTTGGGGGCTGTAACATCCTGAAAATCGAAGGAGTAGAATTCGGAACGTGAAAATCGGAACTCACAAAAACTTTTTGGAATCATTACTTCTTATCGTGTTTTTCGATCTTAATTGCCAGTTCAGCGATATAAGATTTTCTTCTAGAATTACTTTGAGGTAAAATGGAATAAAACCCTAAGCATTTCAACCCCAGCCGGTGAAAACAATTTCAAAATAAACAGGTGTGTACTCTGAAAAGAGCATATAGATATATATATGTATATAATAGGGTGCATTACAAAAAGGGATAAATTAATGTTTTAACTCTAATTAATGGGGAAATATAATAAGTAATTAGAATTGGATGGCAAAAATATTTTTGGAAAAAGGGAACTAAAATTTGAAATTTGGCTTCAATCAAAATTCCATTTTCTTGAATTTAAGAGAAGAGGCAAAATAAAAAAAATGGAAAATATATATAAAGAAAAATATGGGGAAAAATGGGAAATATACTTTAGAAATTGTTCTGTGAATACCAAGAATTATTTGGGATTTTTAGGAATAAAAGAAATGGAAATGGAAAATAGGATTTCAAATTCGGGATAAATGGAAAAGTGCACTATTCATCGCGTCGCAGTGTTCGACCAAACCGTCGGCCACGTCCGCGCGCGCCACGCGCCGAGCGCCGTGCCGCGCCGTACCGGGATGCCCTCGCCGCGTGCCCTCGCTGACGACACCGTCTGCGCGCACAGCCGCCGCCCGTCGTCGTGCCACCCGCGGTCGCCGTCGCCGCGACGCCGCGCTAGGCCGTCGCCATGTCGTCGCCATCTGCCGCGTGAGCGCCGCGTCTGTCATCCGCATGCTCCGCCTCGCCGCGCTCACCGTACGCACACACATCGGCTGCAGTTGCCGCACGTCGCGCACGATCTCCCCCGACCGCGCCATGCCGCCGCGCTGCGCGCTCTTTGCCGTCGCGTCGCCCTCGCCGTCGACCGACTATAAGAAGCCTCCCGACCCGGCCCTCAACATCAAAAATACTCCCCAGTGATCACTCGTGCTTTCCCCCCAATTTCCCCCAAGGATTAGCCACTACATTGCGCGAATTTTGGGAAGGATCGGAGCTCGGCCGGAAGAACCCTAATTCGACCGCCCGTGCGACACTTCGAAATTCGTCACCCTCGGCCGATTTCTTCCCGAATTAAAGGTACCATTATCATTCCCGTGCTCTAGGTATTATTTCCCCTAAGCTCCCCGAGCCAAATGGTCGCCGGAAAATCGCCGGCGACGAACCCCTCGAATTCCCCTGTCTCGGCCGCCGAACCACCTCGCCGTCGCCAGCCCGCAGTGCCTCTCCGGCCGAACCAACCCCACCTTTAGCATCCCTAGGGTTCACTGATGCTCGTAGACCTCTCACTTTAGCCAGAGCTTCGCCGGATTATGCTGCCGACGAGCGCCACCGCCGCCGAACCACCTCGCCGTCGCCAGCCCTTTCCGCCGCTCCCCGGTCTCGGCCGAGTGGAGAAATGGAACCCTTGTGGTCCCAGGATGGTGTAGCGCCCCTCTTTCCCTAGCTCCGGCCCTCCCTCGCGTCGGCACCCTCCCTCACCGTCGGCCGCCGGTGGAAAACAGAGCGGGGAGAGGAAGAAAAGAAGCGAGAGGAAGAAAAGAAAAGAAAAGGGAAAAAGAAAAGGAAGGGAAAGAAAAAAAATAAGGAAAAGAAAAATAGTAAAGGAATTAGGGTAAAGGTAAAAAAAAATTATTTTGGAAATATTTTAGGATATAAAATAAGGTTTTTGAAATATTATTATCTAGAAATGAGTATAATATTCTTTTTCCTTCCAAAAAGAAATACTTTGTGAAAATAATTTCTAGATTAAATTTTTCCTTTTTATGAATTCAAATATTGTCCGACCTCTAATTTGTTATCGAAGTTCACATGAGACCTTTCTAAAGATTGGTTAAGCATGAATGTCATTATTCGGTCGTTAGAATTTCAAAACCCCTAGCAGATATAATTGCAACATTAAAGATAAAATTATTGGAGATATGGAAATTAGAAATCTAATTATTCTAGGATATCTTCAAATTTAGGAACAAAATATATATTTATTACGAGATGGTTTGCTCGGTTTAACTGGACTCCTTTTCGTTGATTCAACTATTAAAATTTCCGAAGTTGAGGTTGTGTTTGGAATCCGCTTACCGCGATCATTTTGAGATCTCTTTCTTTTCGTTGATATTGTTGGATTTTAATTGGATTCAACCCTTCTTTTCGCACGTACGGATAGCGTCCGAAGAAGTGAACGCGACTACGCGGAAGACCCCACTCAACCAGCGTGCGAGCAAGGCAAGTCTTCACACCCTTTGAACATATCGATCCCAATTGCGAAATGATGTTATTTTAAACTTTAAATCTGCATGCTTTATAGAGTTACCTATACTTGTTATGCCATTCCTTGCTGTTGATTACCTTTAGAATTACTCCTTGTAACTCGCGATGTGATACAAACAACCGAAGCATAACTTCGGTAAACCGCTTAGCCATGCTATACTTAGATTTATGCATACTCAGGGACTTTATGAAAAAGCTTTGTGCTTGGGCAACCACCTTAGGGAGGTGGTTGAGATTCGGCATGTGGAGACATGAGCGCCACATGGCCATGATGAATTAAGTTTGATGAAAATGGAAAGTACTATACAAATGTTTTAGACTGGGGCGGCCGGATGATTTGGGTGGACTCCGGAAAAGGCAAGTGCCGACCCTGGTCAATTAAGGACCGAGCCATGAGATAGCCGGAAACGAGCCGCACAACCGTACTTCTCGAATGGGTATAGACCTAGCCGACTAGATAGCCGAGCGGAGGCGTATCCTTGCATAGATGGTTCTCTATGATGTGGTTATGGGATGAGAATGAGGCTGCGGCCTTTGTTATGAATGGTGGGATTAAACTACGATAATTAAACTTAAAAATTGGAAATGTCTTCCCTTACCCCGGGTGCGCGAACTCCTCTCACCGCTAGAAAAGACGGCAAGAGTGCATGAGGACATAAGTTCATGGAGCGGGTGCCAAAGTGAGGTTATCGAAAGGCTTTGCCGTGACCGTCTCATGTGTTGAGGCGTAGGCTCATTTGTTGGGCTGTCGCGGAGTACGGGTAAAGTGTACATCCACCGCAGTGTGAATGAATCAATCTATTCGAATAGCCGTGCTCGCGGATATTGAGCATCGTGACAAGACTTTCGCTTGGCTAGACTTTGAACTTAAAAATGCTGGGATGGGTTTGCATGATGATTTTATTCGTTGGTGGATCAACTTCTCGAGAATGCGGGAAGGGGTGGACTCCCGAAAAACATGACGAACCGGAGGCGGGAAGCCATCCTTGGAATCACGATGGATGGTAGACGAACCGTCGCCGGGTTAATGAACTATGAAATTAAAACTTGATTTGGCTAGTCGATAGGCTTCGAAAAGAATTGTGAAAACCGGCTTTACGCAAAAATAACCCTAGCCATGTTCTTTGAATAACCTTATCATATGCATCAATTCTGTGTTGGCTTGCCGAGTACGGTTGGTACTCACCCTTGCTATACGCACAAACCTCCAGCTGATGGAGTTGAAGAGCCGGAAGATCCATACGCATATCACCGGGAGGACGAGGGAACGACGGCGCATATTAGACTTTAGCTCCGGTCGTTGCTCGTGGCAATTGACAAGCCGCGCCTCTTTCCGCGCCTTATCTAAACTCGTTTTTATGTTGTATTCGGACCGTAAGGTCCTGTGGGATGAACAATGCCTTCGGGCCTATTAATGTAATAATGGTATTGTAAGACTATTCGTGCATGCGCACTTGATTATCCAAGATCTGTATTCGTGGGTACCAACTACTTGATCCAGGGAAATGGTACTATGAACACGAAAGATTCCCGCCTCAAAATCGGGGTCCACGAGCTGGTATCGAGCCATGCGACCGTAGGCTAAGACCAAATGGCGCCCTACCCCTAACTAGATGGTTAAAGGGAAATATCCCTACAGTAGGATCAGTTTTAAACTATTATTTCCGAAAATGCAAATATATCTTTTCTATATCTCGTATTTCTTTTTACCAAATGATTATGATAGCTCCCTCCCGCTAACCCTAAGTTGCCTGTAAAGCGGATGTCAAACCACGACGGAACACGGGAAGTCACTATTCCGCGAGACGAGGGGTTCGTGGTCCAACTCCAGTCCCTACTATGGTGTTTGAGGTACCCGGAACCACCCACCTATCACACCAAAAGGCATGGCTCGAAGAGTATCCAGCTGGGAGGCACTGTATCCATAGAAGCCCGCATGGGAAGTGAGACATCTTACGCTTCCATACTCGCTACCACCGGGACCTAGCGAAGCAGCTATTCAGATGCGGCTCGCGAGGCCTTCCTTCGCCTTAATGTGGAACACCGTGCCGAACTCACAATGACAGAGTTCGTGCATCATCCTTACCGCGAAGAGGGCAACCCGTCTGCACCGTGGAGGCTACCCCCTGCTACAACCCGATGGTCACGCGTCTATCGCGTTGGGCGGAGACAGCGACGATCGCATACGAGGAGGCCCCTCGAGATCAACGATCGCGATCACGCCTCAATGATCCGGTCACAGCCACCAAGGCCGTGGAGACCAGATAAGCATGTCGCACTCACCGCAGGCCAATGGTGCTCGCATGAGCAACTCTCGGACCGCTACATGGCCCGAGGGGAGGCTGCAGAGCTGGAAGAGCAGCTCGGAAGAGCAAGCGCAGATCAACCGGCTAGAGGAACAATGCGCACTCGTCCCGTCTACGCCGCAGTACTTCCACCGAGCCCGTACCATCACCTCCCGCCCCCGTGCCCGACCACTATTACCTCATGACTCGAGCCGCTTAGATACTTTTCAAGCTATGATGGAGCAAGCTTTTATGTTGAGCACGAGCCCGCACCGCACGTAGACCCCACTCGCCGCCACATCCATGGGACCCACCCCGAGCTCCGTCACCGCACCATCCGAGCCGGGATCAAGAGAGGGTAACCCCATCCAGATCTACACCGATACGGAGTCTGAGGCAGAGCCCATGGAGATCAAATGGGAGTCTAGCGACACCGACTCAATGGAGGAGGAAGTTCCCCCTCGTCGCCTGACTCACACGGGAGGCCCCCTCACCCGCCAGACTGCTCGCAAGAGTACGCGGCCACCGAGTCGGAAGATTCGGCGTGACTCCGAGGCCACCACCTCCGAGCCATGGGGACTTCGGTTTGCTTCCGCAGCGGACCACCCACTTCCGGCGCCCGGCTCTTGCGGGTGGTTGGATGACTAGGCGGAAGGACCTTCCCAGCTCGGCAGCACTTCCTATTTCCCCTTAATTTGTTGATCTAGTTGGACGATATAATTATTATTGCTATCCTGGCATGAAGGACTGTGTGTGTACAGTCCGTGTACCCCCTTATGTAATATGATGAACCTGAGCATCGCCTTGCGATGTCTTAATTCGTAAGCTTATTATTATTATGTCACCCTCTTGATTGAAGAATTCCCCGGGAACTATAACCTAAACTAGTCCGATCTCTTAATTCATCTACCTTCTTCGATGGCACATCGCCGAAGAGCCGCAAGAACCAACGAGAACCCGCGAACCCAACCCCTCCACCCTGGCGGAGGTCATGGCTTTGCAGACCCAACTACTCCAAGCGATTGCTAATAATCAAGGAGGTCGAGGAGGATCGAGTCTGGGAGAATTCATGAGAGCTAAGCCGCCCACTTTTTCCACGGCCGAAGAACCTATGGATGCCGAAGATTGGCTAAGAGTGATAGAGAAGAAGCTAACCTCGTCGAATCCGAGAAGCGGATAGAGTTATCTTCGCTAGTAACCACTGGAGGGTCCCGCGAGTGACTAGTGGGACACCTACAAGGAGACACGAGCTGAAGACGCCGGGAACCAACATGGGAGGAATTCACGGCTGCGTTCCGTGAGAATTTCGTGCCACTGCAGTGATGAGGATGAAGAAAACGAGTTCCGCAGATCGCGTCAAGGGAACACCTCGGACAAGAATATCTCGAACAAGTTCACCCAGCTTGCCCGTTACGCCACCGGACTGCGCGACGAAGAAGAAAAGATAGACAAATTCATTGAGGGACTAAATGACGAACCGAGGGGACCAATGATCGGGCAGATCACACCGGTTCCAAAGCCTCATCAACAAGGTCATCCGACTTGAGCATGACCAAAAGGTGGTAGACAATAACCACAAGAGGAGGCTCGCTATGGCTCGCCCATTTCGGGAACGCCACAACGCCCCAAGGGAGCCACCCGTCGGATGGAAGCCAAATGTTCCGGCAACCGGACGTTCTCCCGCTTCCGACCATGTCAACAGTCAGCTACACCTCGGTTTCGTACGCCCACACCAACCCTAGCTGCTCCGGAAGAAGGAATGTGAGTCGTTTCAATTGCGGAGAATTCGGGCACTACTCCAATAGCTGCCCAAAACCACGCAACACCCCGTGCGCACCGGCGCCAATGCAACGCCCGTCCGAGGAACCCCACCCTGCGGCGGGACGAGGTCTATTCAGGACCCCGCTACCCAACGAGGCCGCCACCGGGTTTCGACGTGGCCAGTGAATCATGTGCGGGCGGAAGAAGCTCGGGAGGACCAGCGTATTGATGGGTATGTTCTCTATCAACTCGCACCGCTTAAAGTTTTATTCGATTCGGAGCCTCGCATTCATTCATATCTTCCCAAGTAAGCAAACAACACCACCTACACCAAGTAGCACTTAAGAGGCCTATGTTGGTACACTCACGGGGAGACATAACCGTACCCCATGCCTGCATTAATGTGCCCATACGGATTAGAGACGTGGTGTTTCTCTCAAACCTTATGGTGCTATCACCCCGCACCATAGATGTCATACTCGGGATGGATTGGTTGATCAAAAATAATGGGATTATAGACTGCAATCGAAGGGAAGTCACGGTATCCACCCCATGGGGATCACCGATGAGCATAACTATGGATCAAAACCCAAAGCTATGTGAGCAAGCTGCGGGAGTGTTCACCATGCTACCCTTAGGCGGAATGCCCGTAGTACAAGATTACCCGGATGTGTTTCCCGAGGAATTACCCGGAATGCCCTCGGATCGCGACGTAGAGTTTATCATCGATCTAATGCCCGGTACGCCCCCATATCCAAGAGACCTTATCGAATGCCCGCCAACGAGTTAGAGGAACTCAAGAAGCGATAAGGGAACTACAAGAGAAGGGATTTGTACGCCCCGCTCTTCTCCCCGGGAGCCCCGTACTCTTCGTCAAAAGAAGGATGGAAGTATGAGAATGTGTGTGGACTACCGATCGCTGAATGAAGTAACTATCAAGAACAAGTACCCGCTACCTCGAATCGATGACCTATTCGATCAACTTAAAGGTGCGCAGTGTTCTCCAAGATTGATCTACGGTCGGATATCATCGGTTGAAGATTAGAGCCGAGATATTCCTAAGACGGCGTTCTCTACATGTTACGGCTTATACGAGTTCACAAGTGATGTCCTTTGGATTGACCAATGCCCCGCATACTTTATGAACTCGATGAACAAGGTATTCATGGAATACCTGGACAAATTCGTAGTGGTGTTCATCGACGATATACTTATCTACTCCAAGAACGATGAGGAACGCGCGGAGCATCTACGACTGTCTTGGAAAAGTTACGAGAGCACCATGTATGCAAAATTCAGCAAATGCGAGTTCGGCTCAAGGAAGTCGCTTTTCTTGGCCACGTGGTTTCAGCCGGAGGAGTAGCCGTAGACCCCGCCAAGGTCGAAGCCGTTACGGGATGGAAGGCACCCAAGTCGTGACGGAAGTTCGGAGCTTCTTGGGTTTGGCCGGTTATTACCGATGGTTCATCGAAGGGTTTTCCACTGTGGCCCGACCTATGACTCAACTTCAAGAAGGAAAAGAAGTTTGAATGGAATGAGAAGTGCCAAAAAGCCTTCGACCAATTAAAAGAAAAGTTAACCACCGCCCGACTTCGTGATGTACTTGTGATGCCTCCCGGCAAGGATTAGGAGGAGTATTAATGCAGGATGGGAAGGTCGTAGCGTATGCCTCGCGACGCTACGACCCCACGAAGAGAATTATCCCACACACGACTGGGAATTAGCCGCGGTTGTACACGCATTGAAGATCCTGGAGACACTGCTCGATCGGGAACCACCGTGATGTGTATACCGATCACAAGAGCTTAAAATATTTCTTTACTCAGCCTGATCTCAATCTACGACAGAGGCGATGGCTGGAGTTGATCAAGGATTACGATATAGGAATCCACTATCATCCCGGCAAGGCAAATGTAGTGGCCGATGCGCTGAGCCGCAAAGCCCAATGCAACCACATGGGATTGGGAAGTATGGCCAGCGAACTTCAAGAAGAAATGGCTAGACTCAATCTACACCTGATTCCTCACGGAGGAGTGAACTCGCTGGAAATCCAACCTCTACTGAGAACTCAAATAGAGGAAGCCCAAAAGGGGAATGAGGAAACCCAGGAAATCAAGGAACGCATGACCGCTGGACGCGCTCAGGAGTTTTCAGTGGATGACAAGGGAATCCTGCGGTACAAGAAAAGAATCTGTGTGCCTGAACGAGGCGGTTTGAGAGGATTGATCTTAAAGGAAGCCCACGAATCGGCATATTCGTTACATCCCGGAAGCACGAAAATGTACCAGGATTTGAAAGGAGAATACTGGTGGCCCAATATGAAGAGAGATGTAGCCGAATACGTAGCCGTGTGCGATGTGTGCCAAAGGGTGAAAGCCGAGCATCAACGGCCAGCTGGCTTGCTGCAGCCACTCAAGATTCCCGAATGGAAATGGGACGAGATAGGCATGGATTTCATAGTGGGACTACCCAAAACTACGACTGGTTACGATTCCATTTGGGTAATAGTAGATCGGCTCACCAAGACCGCCAGATTTATACCCGTGAAAACTAACTACAAAGGTGCCAAGCTAGCGGAACTATATATGAGTAGGATTGTATGTCTTCACGGTGTACCAAAGAGGATCATATCGGATCGTGGTACCCAATTCACATCTCATTTTTGGAGCAAAGTCCACGAGGCACTCGGAAGTCATCTCGCTTTCGCACCGCCTATCATCCACACCGATGGGCGGGCCGAAAGGACGAACCAAGTCTGGAGGATATGCCGAGAGCTCCGTGCATTGGATTTCACCAAGGATTGGGAGAAATGCTTGCCGTACGCCGAGTTCTCTTACAACAATAGCTATCAAGCCGTCCGAAGATGTCGCCAAACGAAGCTCTATTTGGTCGCCGATGTCGGACCCCATTGATGTGGTCGAAACCGGTGAACGAACCGTATTCGGACTGACATAATCAAGGAGGCCGAGGAAAAGGTTCGCTCGATTCGGGACCGACTACCACGCTCAATCATGACAAAAGAGCTACGCGGATACTCGACGAAGAGAATTGGAATTCAAAGAGGGTGACTACGTGTATCTAAAGGTCTCACCACTACGAGGAACACAGAGGTTCAAAGTCAAGGGGAAACTCGCACCACGATACGTGGGCCCATTCCCGATAAGCGCTAGGAGGGGAGAAGTGGCTTACCAATTGGAACGCCGAGAATCTCTCCGATGTCCACCGATTCCACGTATCGCAGTGAAGAAATGTCTCCGGGTACCAAGAGCAAACCCCGTTAGAAACCATCCATGTCCACGGTGATCTTACCTACCCGGAGCATCCAATCAAGATACTAGACGAAGCGAGATAAGAAGACACGAACCAAGTCGTGGCGCATGTACAAAGTACAATGGAGCAATCACACCAAGAAGAAGCTACCGGGAGAGCGAAGAATTCCCGAGGACGAATATCCACACCTATTCAGCACTCGGTAAGAAAATCTCGGGACGAGATTTATTGTTAGGGGGTAGGTTTGTAACATCCTGAAAATCGAAGGAGTAGAATTCGGAACGTGAAAATCGGAACTCACAAAAACTTTTTGGAATCATTACTTCTTATCGTGTTTTTCGATCTTAATTGCCAGTTCAGCGATATAAGATTTTCTTCTAGAATTACTTTGAGGTAAAATGGAATAAAACCCTAAGCATTTCAACCCAATCGTGAAAACAATTTCAAAATAAACAGTGTGTACTCCGAAAAGAGCATATAGATATATATATGTATATAATAGGGTGCATTACAAAAAGGGATAAATTAATGTTTTAACTCTAATTAATGGGGGAAATATAATAAATAATTAGAATTGGATGGCAAAAATATTTTTGGAAAAAGAGAAATAAAATTTGAAATTTGGCTTCAATCAAAATTCCATTTTCTTGAATTTAAGAGAAGAGGCAAAATAAAAAAATGGAAAATATATATAAAGAAAAAATATGGGGAAAAATGGGAAATATACTTTAGAAATTGTTCTGTGAATACCAAGATTTATTTGGGATTTTTAGGAATAAAAGAAATGGAAATGGAAAATAGGATTTCAAATTCGGGATAAATGGAAAAGTGCACTATTCATCGCGTCGGCAGTGTTCGACCAAACCGTCGCCCACGTCCGCGCGCCACGCGCCGAGCGCCGTGCCGTGCCGTACCAGACGCCCTCGCCCGCGTGCCCGCTGACGACACCGTCCTGCGCGCCGCGCCCGCCGCCGTGCAGTCGCCGCCACCCGCGGCGCGTCGCCGCGACGCCGCGCTAGGCCGTCGCCATGTCGTCGCCGTCTGCCGTGTGAGCGCCGCGTCTGTACAGTCCGCATGCTCCGCCTCGCCGCGCTCACCGTACGCACACACATCGGCTGCAGCTTGCCGTACGTCACGCACGATCTCCCCGCGACCGTGCCATGCCGCCGACGCTGCGCCATTGCTGCCGTCGCGTCGCCCTCGCCGTCGACCGCCTATAAGAAGCCTCCCAGACCCGGCCCTCAACATCAAAAATACTCCCCAGTGATCACTCGTGCTTTCCCCCCAATTTCCCCCAAGGATTAGCCACTACATTGCGCGAATTTTGGGAAGGATCGGAGCTCGGCCGGAAGAACCCTAATTCGACCGCCCGTGCGACACTTCGAAATTCGTCACCCTCGGCCGATTTCTTCCCGAATTAAAGGTACCATTATCATTCCCGTGCTCTAGGTATTATTTCCCTAAGCTCCCGAGCCAAATGGTCGCCGGAAAATCGCCGCGACGAACCCCTCGAATTCCCTGTCTCGGCCGCCGAACCACCTCGCCGTCGCCGGCCGTGCAGTGCCTCTCCGGCCGAACCAACCCCACCTTTAGCATCCCTAGGGTTCACCGATGCTCGTAGACCTCTCACTTTGGCCGAGCTTCGCCGGATTATGCTGCCGACGAGCGCCACCGCCGCCGAACCACCTCGCCGTCGCCGCCCTTTCCGCCGCTCCCGGTCTCGGCCGAGTGGAGAAATGGAACCCTTGTGGTCCCAGGATGGTGTAGCGCCCCTCTTTTCCCTAGCTCCGGCCCTCCCTCGCCGTCGGCACCCCTCCTCACCGTCGGCGCCGGTGGAAAACAGAGAGCGGGGAGAGGAAGAAAAGAAGCAGAGGAAGAAAAGAAAAGAAAAGGGAAAAAGAAAAGGAAGGGAACGAAAAAAATAAGGAAAATAAAAATAGTAAAGGAATTAGGGTAAAGGTAAAAAAATTATTTTGGAAATATTTTAGGATATAAAATAAGGTTTTTGAAATATTATTATCTAGAAATGAGTATAATATTCTTTTTCCTTCCAAAAAGAAATACTTTGTGAAAATAATTTCTAGATTAAATTTTTCCTTTTTATGAATTCAAATATTGTCCGACCTCTAATTTGTTATCGAAGTTCACATGAGACCTTTTTAAAGATTGGTTAAGCATGAATGTCATTATTCGGTCGTTAGAATTTCAAAACCCCTAGCGATATAATTGCAACATTAAAGATAAAATTATTGGAGATATGGAAATTAGAAATCTAATTATTCTAGGATATCTTCAAATTTAGGAACAAAATATATATTTATTACGAGATGGTTTGCTCGGTTTAACTGGACTCCTTTTCGTTGATTCAACTATTAAAATTTCCAAGTTGAGGTTGTGTTTGGAATCCGCTTACCGCGATCATTTTGAGATCTCTTTCTTTTCGTTGATATTGTTGGATTTTAATTGGATTCAACCCTTCTTTTCGCACGTACGGATAGCGTCCGAAGAAGTGAACGCGACTACGCGGAAGACCCCACTCAACCAGCGTGCGAGCAAGGCAAGTCTTCACACCCTTTGAACATATCGATCCCAATTGCGAAATGTTATTTTAAACTTTAAACCTGCATGCTTTACGAGTTACCTATACTTGTTATGCCATTCCTTGCTGTTGATTACCTTTAGAATTACTCCTTGTAACTCGCGATGTGATACAAACAACCGAAGCATAACTTCGGTAAACCGCTTAGCCATGCTATACTTAGATTTATGCATACTCGGACTTTATGAAAAAGCTTTGTGCTTGGGCAACCACCTTAGGGAGGTGGTTGAGATTCGGCATGTGGAGACATGAGCGCCACATGGCCATGATGAATTAAGTTTGATGAAAATGGAAAGTACTATACAAATGTTTTAGACTGGGGCGGCCGGATGAATTGGGTGGACTCCGGAAAAGGCAAGTGCCGACCCTGGTCAATTAAGGACCGAGCCATGAGATAGCCGGAAACGAGCCGGTAACCGTACTTCTCGAATGGGTATAGACCTAGCCGACTAGATAGCCGAGCGGAGGCGGTATCCTTGCATAGATGGTTCTCTATGATGTGGTTATGGGATGAGAATGAGGCTGCGGCCTTTGTTATGAATGGTGGGATTAAACTACTGATAATTAAACTTAAAAATTGGAAATGTCTTCCCTTACTGTCGAAACTTGGTTTCGGCAATATATTTTCTGGGGTCGCAGTCAAGATCGCCAAGCACAATGGGTTAGAAGAAGAAGAAGATTTAGACAGGTTCAGACCCTCTCGTGAGGTAATACCCTACTCCTGTTTCGGTGGATTCGATCCGCCGAGTGTCTTTATTGATCTCGTGATCTAAAGCTGAGAGCTAAAAGCTGAACTTCTATCAGAATATTTGATCTAGAATCTGATATCCCTCAAGGGACGCCCCTTACCCCCCTTATATAGTCTTGGGAGGAAGGGTTTACAAGTCGGAAACCCTATCTTACTCTAAGACGGTTTCCTCAATCTTACCAAACCGTGACTATAGGCCGATTGCCTTATCTCTATCGGCAACCGTAACACCCAAGTCAAGTTCGGCTTACAGATATAACAGGCGCAATCTATCCCTACCTCCAGTCGGATAAGCTTGCCATGTGGATACCCGATTGCCACAATCTCCACAGTAGCCCCCGAGTCCTTTTCAGTCGACGAGACAACTCAGCTTCAGACCAAAACAACACTCAACCAAAAAATCTCTTTGACCGAGTGCTTTTGGCGCCGAGTGATTCCATCATCTCTGCCTGAATCTTCCCGAGTGGCTCCAAAGACTGTGAAGGGCTGGAAAAAATATACATAAAAATTCTCAAAAAATAAATATCTAGGTGCATCTCCTGATGCACCTAATTATAGGTGTAGCCCCCGACTATGTGGTTAGTCAAAAATAGACTAAGCATATAGTCAAGAACAATAAAAAATTATTCTCATGTAGATGCCTAGCTCATGCTAAAGCAATCATAGAAATCTCATTACTCAGCAAGTTCATACTCAACCGAGTGAATTTGCCCGAGTCATCTCAGAACAAATAATTCAATCATCCCTCATGGGTAAAAAGCACTCGGTAAACTCTTGCTCAACCGAGTGGATTCGCCCGAGTAATCCCGAATAAATATTTCATTCATCCCTCATGGGAAAACAAGTTCTTTCAATCATATGAAAAATATGACCAAGTTATTAAATAGCTTTTGCCATAATACTGGTCTCAATCTTATAAAGATCTTCACCAAGGTGGAAAATAAGCAGCATCGGCAAGATTACCCGACCAAATGCCGAAAAACCAAACAGCCCTTGTTCACCAAGGTAGCTATAAAAACTCAGCTGTTGGTCACCTTCCAAATTGCATCGTGTCAGCTTCTCATGAAGTCAGACAAACCGCGGTATGGAAGGATCTTTAAAGGTATTGGGCACTCGGACACGCGCATATTGCCAGGGCAAATCTGCTTAAGCTCATCCGCTTAAGTCCCTAAGGACACGTATCGGACCACACCTTAGTGGGCCGTAGATTTTCTTATGGGCTCGGCCCACTCACCGAAAACCTAGCGCAACCCTCAAATCTTTCTTATAAAGACACGAGGTCGTCCCCGCCTCTTCGCCTTCCAAACGATTCCCCTTCTCACGGTCGTTCAACGGCTCACCGCGGAGAACCCTAGGCTTGCGCGCTCCCCAGTCCATCCGCCAAGAAGCTCGCTTGCCGTGACAACTAGCTTCTGCAGCCAAAACTCCCACACCCATCGCCCAAGATCTAACCTTTCTCAGCCAGATCCGCTCCCCAACAACCTCGCTCTCATGGCGGAGGAGAAGAGGATTCTGTTCGACCAATGGGCCACCTCAGACATGAGGGAATACACCCTCAAGGAGATGGTAAAGCACGGCGTGCTTCCGCCGAAGGAACTTGTGGGATGGCGCCCGGCGGCGGGGGAGGACTTCCCGACCCCAAACACCGGTGAGCTCGTTGTCTTTACCTCCTTTTTCTATTGCGGGTTCAGCCTTCCCACCTCCGAGTTCTTTCGGGGGCTCTTGGACTATTATGGCCTTCACATCTACCATCTGAACCCCAACTCGATGCTTCACATCGCACTCTTTATTCATGTGTGTGAAGCCTTCCTTGGCATTCTTCCTCATTTCAATCTGTTCCGTCGTATGTTCTACCTGAAACCCCATCCGAACAAGGATCAACCTTGCGTCGTTGGTGGGGCAGGCTTTCAGCTTCGCGGATCTCTCCGCAAAGACTACTTCTCTCTCCCCTTGAAATCCTCGAACAAAGGCTGGCACGCGAACTGGTTCTACATCAGCAATCTTGAACCCAGCCTTCCTGCCTTTGTCGGTCTTCCTCCTGTCCCCAAGCCATCTTGGAGCACCGTCCCGGTAGCCCATGAATGGGATGAAGCCAACGATCTGCTCGCGAAGATCCTGGCGATGAAGAAGAGGAACCTTCGCGGGGAACAAATCACTCGGCACTTCATCAGGTGCCGACTGGCGCCGATCAAGGAGCGGTCGAAGCCAGCCTACGAGTATGAAGGCGGTACGGACCCCAATCGGGAAGACCCAGATCCGCTCACATACGAGATCCTGAAGATTCGTATGTACAAACTCTTCTCATCCGGGATTTCAGTTGAGCGGGCCCTCATACTGCCAGTCCTTCCATTCAGCATCCATCGACCTCCTCCTCCGGTAAGCCGATTGGATGCTTCATAGTATCTTTCGATCTTGACGCCTTGTCGTTTAATGTTGCACTTTCCCTTTTCTGCAGGAAAACGCCTCTATCACCTCCAAGCCATATAAGGTGGCTCATGATGACGCGCCACGTCGTCCCGCCAAGAAGCCAACTGGCGGGATCAAGATCCAAGCCGATCCAGTCAGGAAGCGGGCGGCGCCGAGTGAGGACTCGAACAAGCGCGCAAGTAAAAGGCGGCTGATCATCGAGGACTCGGATGACGACGTCCCGGCTCCTCCGGTCGAGACCCCGCCTCTAAGGCGATCGCCGCGGACTGCACCGAAGATCCGCCGGTCATCCAGGTAAGCTCCGAAACCAAAGTCTTGAGCTTTTTCGCAGAGAACTTTTCCTTATCTTCGCTGTGTTCACTTGTGCAGGAGGCCCCAGGACATAGATCCTGCCGGAGGGGGTGAAGGGCCGACCCCGCCGCCGCTTCCGAAGTGCCAAGGCCGTCGAGCCAAACCCCGGAGCCCGCAACCCGGTGCGAGCATTCCGAGAAGCATCCTTCTCCTCGGAAGGAGAGCGCCCCTAGGGAGGAGCCCCGACCGCGCCCGGGGTATCCCGACCGGAAACCGCCAGTGTCGGGGAACCCACGGCCGCGCCCGAGCGCCCGACCGAGGGTCACTCGGCACGAGCCCGAAGAAGAAGAAGGGCCGCTGCCCCACCTAGGCGGCACCACCGAAACCGGTGAGACTTGCTTCGAACTTTCCTTTGTTCTTTCAATTTTGAATCCTTCATGTCTTCATTGGTCTTTCTTGTTTGCCACCACGGTAGAAGAGATCCCAGTTTACGCCATCGAGACCCGGGTCCCTCCGATCGAATCGAGTGGCGGGACTCGGAAGGCGAGAGACAGGGCATCATCCTCGACCGGCAGGCTGAAAAGGATGAAAGGGATGCCCTCGTCGAGAGCCCGAATGAGGCGACCCGACCGCTCAACGTAAGCCTTCATCTTTCTTTTGATTATATCTTCGTGATTCTTGCCGATCATTCTTCGCTTTCGCATGCGAAAGAATATTGCCGCTCGATGGCAAAATCCGAGGTGCTGGAAAAGCTGGTGCCTCACTTAAACTCCTTGGAGGACGTTCAGCACATGAAGGTCACTCGGGAAGAGGCCGCTTCGAGGGAGGCCGCTTTAAGGAGGAGATCTCGGAGCTTCGGGAGGCGAACCTCGACCTCCGCGGATCAATCGGAAGTAAGCCTGCCTCTCCCAGCTTTATCATGATTCTTTTGTTGATCTTGTCAATTGATAACCTTCTTTCGTTGTAGAAAATTCTTCGGAGGTCCACTCGCTTCAAGTCCAGCTGGAAGCGGTCAACCTTGGCAAGGCCGAGATGGAGGCCGATTTGAAGGTAACTTTCTTTGAAGTCAAATCCCGTGTGCTGCTTTATTTCGAGTGCCTTGACTGATCTAGGACTCCTTGCAGCTTATAAGATGAAGACCCGAGCCCAATACGACGTCTTGCTTGGGCGGATTAAGTCCAGACGAGATACGGGAAGAGGTCGCTAACGCCGCCACGCCGATCTTAACCTCCTTGTTTGATCAAGGAGTTGGGGCCAGCTCGCTGGGGCCAATCAAGATCTTCGACAAGCTCCGGCTGGCTCCCGAGCAGTATCTGAAGAACATCACCGAAGCAACCAACATGGGGGCTGGTCTGGCTCTTGCACAGACCAAGTCCCTCTACCCCCGAGTGGATATTCATTCAATCGCGGAGGGCTTTGCTGAGGGGACAACAGATGAGCAGGCCTTAGATAGGCTCAGCGAGGCGCAAGAGGCGGCGAAGAAGATCTCTTTAGATGTAGTAAACAATTTTAAGCTCTGAACTGTATTTTCTGAGCCCTTGAAGGTATTTGGCTGACTGGATGAGGGCTGCCTCGCGGGCCTCTTCCAATCGGGTGAGGTCATTCACTCGGTCGATGTCGTAGCGTTCATCGTTGAAGCTGCGGACCCGGAGGGACTCAAACTCCATCTCGTTTGGCAACATGGCTTCTGCGCCATAGACCAGAAAGAAAGGGGTTTGGCCGGTGGCCCGACTGGGTGTAGTTCGCAGTGACCATAGAACCGAGGGAAGTTCTTGGACCCACTTGCTAGCGTAAGGGCTTAGACGGTCGAAGACGCGAGCCTTGATGCCTTGAAGGACCATGCCGTTTGCTCGCTTGACTTGCCCATTGCTTTTGGGGTGAGCTACTGATGCGTAGCAGATTTTGATTCCAAAGTCTTCGCAGAATTCTTTGAAGATGCCTCCTGTGAATTGAGTCCCGTTATCAGTTATGATTCTGTTTGGGACGCCGAAGCGGTGCACGATGTTGAGGAAAAAGTCTCGTGCTTTGTCAGCAGTGATTGTGGCAACCGGCTTGGCTTCAATCCACTTGGAGAACTTGTCGATTGCGACGAAGAGGTGTGTGAAACCTCCTGGAGCTTTCTTGAAAGGGCCAACCATGTCCAGCCCCCATACCGCGAACGGCCAGGAAAGCGGGATTGTTTGGAGCTCATGGGCCGGGACATGGGTTTGTCGGGCAAAAAACTGGCAGCCTTCGCAGGTTCTTACGACTTTTTCCGCGTCGGAGACCGCGGTGAGCCAGAAGAATCCTTGCCTATAAGCTTTGCCGACCAGAGTGCGTGCTGCCGCGTGGCTTCCGCATATGCCCGAGTGGATATCTTGGAGTAATTGTTTCCCTTCTTCGGGTGTGATGCACCTCATTAGAATTCCGAGGGGCTCCTCTTGTATAGATCGGAGTCGACCATGACGTACGCTTGGCAACGACGCCCGGACGCGTTCTGCTTCATCCCGGTCATCCGGCAGCTCTTGCTGAGTTAAGAATTTGATGAGCGGCGTCCTCCAGTCGGTATCGATCATGGTGACTTCGTTCGTGGTTTGTTCGTTGAGAGCTGTCTTAGCCGTGACTGTTGGCTCGTAAAGATGTTCGACAAAGACATCTGTTGGAGCAGCTTCGCGCTTGGATCCGAACTGTGCTAGCTCATCGGCAGCTTCGTTGTTATGTCTCAGGACATGTGAGAGTTCGAGCCCGTCAAACTTGTCCTCAAGCTTGCGGACCTCTTGTCGGTAGGCCTCCATAGTGTCGTTTAAGCGGACCGCCTTTCATCACTTGATTGACGACCAGCTGGGAGTCGCCTTTCACAATAAGCCGACGAATCCGAGTGAGACTGCGAGGCGCACCGTGTAAAAGAGCTTCGTATTCGGCGACGTTGTGTGATGCGGAGAAGTGGAGGTGAAGGGCATATCTTAGCCTTTCCCCAGTCGGGGAGATCAGTACAACTCCTGCTCCCAAGCCGGTGATCCTCTTGGATCCGTCGAAGTGCATGGTCCAGTGTTGGAGGTCTTCTCGGGAACATGCTCTTGCCGTTCGATCCACTCGGCCGGAAGTCCGCTAAGGCTTGTGACTTAATGGACGTCCTGGGCTTAAAAGTTAAGTCCAGCGGCATCAGTTCCAGGGCCCACTTGGCGATGCGCCCGGTTGCCTCGCGGTTGTGGACGACGTCGCCGAGTGGAAAAGAGGTGATGACGGTGACCGAGTGACCCTGAAAGTAGTGTGCCAATTTCCTCGCGGTTATTAGAACACCATAAAGCAATTTTTGTACCTGGGGGTATCGGATTTTGGCTCCTGCCAATACTTCGCTGACAAAGTAAATTGGTCTTTGAATCTTCTGGGCCCGTCCTTCTTCTTCTCGTTCAACCACAAGGACCGTGCTGACCACTTGGTGAGTGGCTGAGACGTACAGCAAGAGGGGTTCCTGGGGCTGAGGTGAAGCCAGGACGGGTGGCGTGGTAAGGAACTCTTTGAAATCTTCAAAGGCCTTGTCAGCTTCTGTGGTCCACTGGAAGTCGTCTGTCTTCTTCAGCAGCCTGAAGAAGGGCATGCCTCGTTCGCCGAGTCGGGATATGAAACGGCTCAGTGCCGCCATGCAGCCAGTGAGCTTTTGGACGTCTTTCTGATTACTCGGGGGCTTCATGTTTAAGATGGCGTTGATCTTCTCGGGTTTGCTTCAATGCCGCGGTGTGATACCATGAAGCGAGCGGTTGCCCGATGGGACGCCGAAGGTGCACTTCTCCGGGTTCAACTTCATTCGAAGGCCCGGATGTTTGCAAAGGTTTCTTCTAAGTCGGCGATCAGGTCTTCTTTCTGCTTGGTCTTGATGACAACATCGTCGACGTAAGCTTCAACGTTCTTGCCGATCTGCGTCTGGAAACATCTTTGGATCATACGTTGGTATGTAGCTCCGGCGTTCTTCGGCCGAAAGGCATGGTGATGTAGCAAGAGGCCCCGAACGGCGTGATGAAAGATGTCTTCAAGCGGTCGGATTCTTTCGCATCGAGTGATAGCCCGAGTAACAATCCAAGAAACTCAGGAGTTCGCAACCGGCTGTTGAGTCGACGACTTGGTCGATGCGAGGCAGCCCGAACGGATCTTTGGGGCAGGCTTTGTTGAGGTCGGTGTAATCGACACACATGCGCCATTGCCCTGTCTTTTTGCGGACCAGGACTGGATTGGCTAACCAGTCGGGATGAAGGACTTCTTTAATGAAGCCGGCAGCCAAGAGCTTTGCAAGTTCTTCTTTGATCGCGTCTTTTCGATCCTGTGCGAACCTGCGTAATCGTTGCTTTATTGGTTTGGCGTCATCTTTGACGTTCAAAGAGTGCTCGATCACCTCCCTAGGGATTCCAGGCATATCAGATGGTTTCCAAGCAAAAACATCTTTATTATTTTGGAGGAAGGTGACGAGCGCGCTTTCATATTTAGGATCTAGGTCGGCGCCGATTACACGGCTTTTGGAGGGATCGGACGAATCAAGGGATATCTTCTTGATCTTGGCGTCGCCGGATCCCGATTTGGCTATCTTCTTCGGGGACTTCGCCCTCTGCCGAAGTGGATGCAGCCAATCGGACTTCTTGTTGGCCACGTAATCTCTCGCGAGATTGGGCCATGTCGCAGCTCTCCTTGTCGCAGGTGAAGGCTTGCTTCACATCGCTGCGAAGAGTGATGACGCCGTTGGGACCCGGCATCTTCATGCGAGGTAAGTGTAGTGAGGGATTGCCATGAACTTGGCAAGCGCAGCCTTCCGATGATAGCATGATACGCCGTTTCGAAGTCGGCCACCTCGAAGTTGACGTTCTCCGTTCGGAAATTCTCTCGGGCTCCGAAGGTGACTGGGAGGGAGATATGCCCGAGTGGAGTTGAAGATAGCCCCGGGATAACTCCGTGGAAGGGGGCTGAGCTTGCTTTGAGTTCGGACCTCGGGATCTGCATTTCATCCACGGTCTTGGCAAACAGGATGTTGAGGGCGCTGCCCCCATCGATGAGGACGCGCTTAAGCCGATGTTGCGGACCACGGGGTCCGGGACGAGTGGATATCGTCCCGGGTGGACCACTCGGTCGGGATGATCCGAGCGGTCAAAGGTGATGGCCACTTCCGACCATCGCAGATACTGAGGGATTTCGGGTTGAGCCGCGTTGACCTCTCGGTCAGTTAGCTTTTGTTTCCTCTTGGATTCATAAGCTAACGGGCCCCCGAAGATGTGGTTGAGCTCTCCCACTGGATCTTGAAAAGGTTCGGCATTTTCAGCCGCGTTGTTCTTCTTGGCGCCGGACGGGCCAGCCTCGTCGCCGACTTCTTGTTGAGCTGCGCCGCATCTTTTAACCGCTTGTAGATAAAGCGATCCTTTGCCGCGTGCTTGTGATTCGGATGGTGGGTGCACTGGGCGTTCATGATGGCGTCGTAGGCGGCGACTGGGACGGCGTTGAGTATTGGAGGTTGCGGCCACCGGTCTTGGATCGGCGTTTGCGATATTTCGGGCCCTGGTTGCCGTTGTTGCCGCCATCCTTCTTAGGATTTTGGCTTCCTCCTGCTTGCTTGTCCTCTCTTCTGTCAGGCCGATCTTGACGGGCGGCCTTGATGGCGTCGTTTGATTTGGCGTATGAATTCGCCGTCTCAAACATCTCGCTTCACCGTCTTCGGTGGCTTGCGTCCGAACTTGCCGATAAGCGGCTCATCACGGACTCCCTTCGGAAGGCGGCGATGATGATGTCATCGGTGATGTTTGGGATCTTGTTGCGCTTCTCGGAGAAGCGACGAATGTAATCCTTCGAGGCTCGTCCGGCTTCGGATGACATTGTAGAGGTCGAAGTGCGTGCGGGCCTCTCGAAGGTGCCTTGGAAGTTGGCGATGAAGTGGTCCCTCGCTCGCTCCACGAGCCGATTGAGCCTCTTGGCAGGCGGTGAGCCAATTTCGGCGAGTTTGCGAGGGCCACGGGCGAGTAGTTGGCCATGGCTTTGTTGTCGCCACTGCAGGCTCGGATGGCAAGAGTATATACGCTTAACCAAGATTCGGGTCGGTTTTGCCATCGTACCTTTCAATCCTGGGGCTTAAAGCCACTCGGCCAATGCACTCGGCGGAGCTCCCGAGTGAAGGCGGTACTCCATCGTCGCCGCTATCGGGTGATCCCTCCGATCTTCCCGAGTGCGACGGTCGCGCTCTTGGTAGCGGCGGTCGAGGACTTCTCGCGATCACTCGGCGGGGTCTTGTTGGTGGTTGGGTAGCCGGCTGTTGCGGCGGACTCGGTGGTGGACGGGTGGACGTCCATATCGTTTGTGGCGGGAGTCGACCGTCCGCTCTTGGTGCCTCGGCGTAGACTCGGGAGGTGGGCCTCTTGGCCTAGTTGACGAGAGCCGGCTCGGGCCTCCGTAGTCTCCTTACCTTAGGGGTGGGAGCCGGCTCTTGTCTGGCGTTTCGGCCACGGATTCAGTCGGCCTTCGCGCCGAAGTGGTGGGAGGACCGTTGGCCATGGTGGCAACGATGGTCTTGATCTTATCAAGTATAGGAGTCACGTTGGCCGGAGCCGTCTCCATGACGGTATCCAAGAGCGTGAGTGCGGCGACGGCGTTTTGCTGCGGTGTCGGAAGACGTTGGTGTTGCGAACCCGTGTTTGGAGGATGGCCTCCCGGGCAGATCGTCCGCCGCACGCAGATCCCGCTTCCTTTTGTCGCCTCGTCTTTGCGTTGTTTGTCCTCCTCGGCTGTCTTGCGCTCAAGCTCCACTCTAGCTCGCTCCTCTTCGGCAAGCCTTCGGCCATGGCTGAGTCGGGCTCATCCGGCTCGGCCATGAGGACGTCAAGCACTTCGGCTCGCAGTCCATGGGGCGTCGGAGTTGTCGGCTTCGTCGAAGGGATGCCGTAGAGATTGTCGAAGCCGGCGGAGCCGAGGTATCCGTTGAGCTCGAAGATGAGCAGGAGTCAAAGGACGGGAGGATGACAGCGACCTCCCTTGATCTGGGAAATCCGGATCCGGATTGCTCCACCCGAGTCGAGCTTGGGGATTAGGCTCCTCCGAGTGGATCCTCGCCAACTCGGGAGAGCAGTTGATCGTAGATCTTGGCGACGTTTGGTAACCCAAACGGCGCCGAGAGGTCTTCACCGAGTAGATTGCTTCCGTCGGGAGGCAAGAAGATTGGCGCAGATCTCGGCGGCATTCGGTAATCCGAATGGCGCCGAGTGAAGTCCGTCGTCGGAGAAGGCGGATCGCATCTTGGTCTTCAAGATGTTGTCGAAGATCTCGGCGCGGTTGGAGAGCCCGAACGGCGCCGAGTAGATTTTTCCCTTCGACTGGTTCGAATCCGAGTCGAGGAGGAGTCGCCGGCGGTTGGCGGCGAAGTCGCCGAGTCTTGAAGGAGATCCCATCACGCTTGTCGGCGAGATTGTTGAAGAAGTCTCGACGCGGCCCCCTACCGGCGCGCCAACCGTCGAAACTTGGTTTCGGCAATATATTTTCGGGGTCGCAGTCAAGATCGCCAAGCACAATGGGTTAGAAGAAGAAGAAGATTTAGACGGGTTCAGCCCTCTCGTGAGGTAATACCCTACTCTGTTTCGGTGGATTCGATCCGCCGAGTGTCTTTATTGATCTCGTGATCTAAAGCCGAGAGCTAAAAGCTGAACTTCTATCGGAATATTTGATCTAGAATCGATATCCCTCAAGGGACGCCCCTTACCCCCTTATATAGTCTTGGGAGGAAGGGTTTACAAGTCGGAAACCCTATCTTACTCTAAGACGGTTTCCTCAATCTTACCAAACCGTGACTATAGGCCGATTGCCTTATCTCTATCGGCAACCGTAACACCCAAGTCAAGTTCGGCTTACAGATATAACAGGCGCAATCTATCCCTACCTCCAGTCGGATAAGCTTGCCATGTGGATACCCGATTGCCACAATCTCCACACTTACCCCGGGTGCGCCAGAACTCCTCTCACTGCTAGAAAAGGACGGCTAGAGTGCATGAGGACATAAGTTCATGGAGCGGGTACTGCCAAAGTGAGGTTATCGAAAGGCTTTGCCGTGACCGTCTCATGTGTTGAGGCGTAGGCTCATTTGTTGGGCTGTCGCGGAGTACGGGTAAAGTGTACATCCACTGCAGTGTGAATGAATCAATCTATTCGAATAGCCGTGCTCGCGGATATTGAGCATCGTGACAAGACTTTCGCTTGGCTAGACTTTGAACTTAAAAATGCTGGGATGGGTTTGCATGATGATTTTATTCGCTGGTGGATCAACTTCTCGAGAATGCGGAAAGGGGTGGACTCCCGAGAAAAACATGACGAACCTGGAGGCGGGAAGCCATCCTTGGAATCACGATGGATGGTAGACGAACCGTCGCCGGGTTAATGAACTATGAAATTAAAACTTGATTTGGCTAGTCGATAGGCTTGTGAAAAGAATTGTGAAAACCGGCTTTACGCAAAAATAACCCTAGCCATGTTCTTTGAATAACCTTATCATATGCATCAATTCGTGTTGGCTTGCCGAGTACGGTTGGTACTCACCCTTGCTATACGCACAAACCTCCATGATGGAGTTGAAGAGCCGGAAGATCCATACGCATATCACCGGAGGACGAGGGAACGACGGCGCATATTAGACTTTAGCTCCGGTCGTTGCTCGTGGCAATTGACAAGCCGCCCTTTTCCGCCGCCTTATCTAAACTCTGTTTTTATGTTGTATTCGGACCGTAAGGTCCTGTGGATGAACAATGCCTTCGGGCCTATTAATGTAATAATGGTATTGTAAGACTATTCGTGCATGCGCACTTGATTATCCAGTACTGTATTCGTGGGTACCAACTACTTGATCCAGGGAAATGGTACTATGAACACGAAAGATTCCCGCCTCAAAATCGGGGGTCCACAGGGGCATGCAAGGCACGCGGGCCACTGCGGTTTGTACACTGCACCAGTCACATCCCATTAAATCCGTCAAGATTGTGGTCATGATCGGCAGGCTCATACGTAATGTTACCCCTTTATCCCCAACTGCTCGTAGATCCAACAGCCAAAATTTGTCGCTCGGGCATATGGTGGGCCTAGTGCGGTTTGGACGGGGTGCATAACATACGCTGCACGGCTATTTAGATTTCTTTACTCGCACTGCAGTGGATTTACACTTTAACCCTACTCCGTGACTTGCCCAACACATGAGCCAAAGTCCCAACGAATGAGACAAATCACGACAAAGCCTTTCAATAACCTTACTTTGGTAGTACCCGCTCCATGTACTTGAGCCCTCCTGCACTCTAGCCATACACGGTTTCTAGTAGTGGGAGGAGTTCTGGCGCTCCCGAGAAGGGAAAACTCACGCATTCTTTAAGTTGTAATTAAGTCTAGTTTCAGTTCGGTTACTCACCGATGGTTACCCCACCTATAGGCTTCCCGCCCATTCACACATCTAAGTGAACCACTATGCAGGGGTACCGCCTCCGTTCGACTATTTACTCTGCTAGGTCTATACCCATCGAGAAGTACGACTGTACTAGCTCGTTTCATGTTTATCTCATGGCTCGGTCCTTAATTGACCAGCGACGGCACTAGCCTTAACGGGATTCCACTCAAATCATCCAGCCGCCCCAGTCTAAAACATTTATTTGGTGTTTTAGTTTTCATCCATAAATCATTTCATCATTGTCATGGTAGTGTGGCGCTCATGTCTCCACATGCCATATGTCGACCACCTTTCCCAAGGTAGTTTCCCAAGCATATAGCATTTGATAAATACTAACGTGCATGAATCTAATTTAGCGTGGGCTATATAGCATGATACCATAGGGTACAAAGAATATACAAGTATTCAACATCATGCATCGCATATAACAAGTATGGGAGTTCTCATGTATATAGCATGCATATTTGATTTAAAAACAACATAAGTCACAAAAGGGGTTCAACATGCTCACGGGTAGTGATGACTTGCCTTGCTCGCAACCTCACTGTCGTGGATCTTCGGTACAGTCAACGGCTCCCTTGGACTCTATAAATACGTGCGAGAGATCCGATTGAATTCGATTAGAATTCAAATGAAATCACCAGATGCCAAATAAATCGCAAAAGCAACTTCTAAAACTAGACTACGATTTTAGGTGAATTTAAGTTCAAATTTCGCTAAAATCTGAGTTAAAATGAGCGAGTACATTAATTTGAAGTTTCACGTTTAAACTGATTTAATTAATTATGAGGTGGTATTATTTGAAATTAATTTCAATTTAAAATATTGTGATTGATAATTCAAAAATATTATACAGGAATAAATGTTAACTCAAATTTTGTTCCTACTTTTAACGGCCGACAAGCCCTAGGGTTAAAATTAATCAAACCCTAATTCATTCACCCTTAAACCTAATATTATATTTAATAATTTAAAACTTAAATTCTTATAAAATTAATTAATTTACTAACAAAATTAGGATTTACTAACAAATTAGGTTATAATTAAATTCCTAATAGTAAATTCATACCATAATTAAAATCCTATAAAATCATATAATTATTCTCTAACAAATTTTATTTCACCAAAAACAAAAAAAAAGATTTTTATTTTAAAACTTTTTCCCGTTTTCTTTTCTTTTCCTTTCCTTTTTGTTTCTTTTCTTTTCTTCTTTTTTACGTCTTTTCTTTTTCTCTTCTTTTTCTCTTCCTTCTTCTTTCTCTGTTTCCTTCCCTCTTCCCTCCTTTCTTTCTTCTCTCCTCCCCTTCCCTCTCTCTTGCTCTCTTCTTTTCTCTTCGGTTTGGTCGATGCATGGGTATGCACGCGTGGCGCGGTGGCGGTCGGCTTGGGGAAGGAAGAGGGGGCTTACCCGGCGCGGTGGCAAGGGCAGCGACAGTGACGGATCTCCGGCACGGTGGCGGCGCTCGGCGTCGCACAGCAGTGGGGAGAGGAGGACAGGGGGAAAGGGGAGGGGTGAACGCGGGGAGGAAGAGAGGAGAGGAGGGAGCTTTATAAGCGTGGCCGGGAGAACGGCGACGCGACAGCGAGCGGCGCACGTGGTGCGAGGGCGTGGCGCAACGACGTGACGGCGGGCGGTGCGGCGGAGCGCGCCGCGCGGGGCTCGGGGCCGGACCGAACACGTTGGGTGAATTGAAAGTGCGGTTTTTCATTTTTCCTTTTTTTATTTTATTTTTAATTATTATTTATTTCTTGCATATCACATAAGTAATCAATTGAAATTTTATCAAGTGTAGATTTTATTAAAATTTAAATTTTTCCCAACTTTATTTTTATAATTTCATTCTTGTTATATTTTTAGCAATTTTGCATTTCACCTTTCTTTTAGGGTTTTAAAATCCTATCAATTTCCCTTTTTAAAATATGTATCATTTTATTAATAACCTCGGCAACAAGGACTTGCAAATAAGAGGCAAATAAATATGACATGATGCAATAATTCAAAAAATTTTATAAGTTCCAAATTTTGGATTTTGAATTTTAAGCCTTCGAATTTTTAGGGTGTTACAGGAGGTCAGGTTGAGGAGCCGTAGTCGGGGTAGATCACGGAGGCCGTACAGTTGAGGGTTTAGGCCTCCCGACCCCACGAAGAGGTCGAGCAACTGAAAGTCCTCCCGAGAACTACCAGTCCAACTTCAGCTGACCTTAACTCCACTCCGTGGGCGACCTTGGGGTGATACCCCCCACACTCTGGATGGAGGACGACCTCCCCCTGACGGATTACATAAAGGTTGTTCAAGAACAACTTATAGGATTTATTATGGATGCGATTGTTAATCTGTCAAGAGAATTCCAAAATAATGGACAAACTATTCCTCGTCACGAAGAGTTGACCTAGCTTCATATATTGTAATATATGATAGAACATTAGAAATTAGCGATTGTACATACATCAAAAATATGTATTTACTTCCTATTGTACATAAGTAATACCAGTAATTATATATACGTGATGCTATATATATATGCATGTATTTGTGAATTCATGCATATTTATATATTATATATATAAACAGCAAACAACAAGAAGTGAAAGAAAAACAACAACAAACTCTTTACTATCGGATGGTGTTACCGACCGATACTAAAAGATTGTTTTTAGTCTCGACTGAGTTAACTAGGACTAAACATACCCATTTTTAGTCCCGGATTATTCATATCGGTTATACAACCGGGACTAATGTCCCTTTCTCCAGCAGCGGGATCATCTACAGTTTGACTTCGGCTCCTTAGGAACACAGAAATTCACTTTTTTACATTAAAAATTGTAAGAGTAATTCATAGTTTTCCGGCAGGAATCAGCTGGAAAAAAATGTCGCTAGTCGAAAAGCCCCTATATAAAATTTTCTAGGGGTACATCATGTATTAGTTGGACTATCTGCCCCTTATCTTAATAAGTGCCGATTAGGCTGAGTTCGAAACAGAATTTGGAGATGGCTTATAAGCTATACATAAAACGAAATAACTAAAACATAATTAATTAATATTACCTATTATAAATTTAAGAATTTTGATTCATTTGATTGTTTCAACACCCCCACCACCATACACACCCCTGGGTGCAACCCTCCCGCCCCCAACTCGCACGGACAGATTAGTTGGTAGTAAATTTGTTATTCATCACCGACCAAACTTGGCCTCATACAGGACAACATCGACATGTTAGGGTTAGTAAAATTTTAACTATTATTATGTGCATTTGCAGGATTTGGTTCGCCAGTAATTTTTCACTGAATGAACATAGGAAAGGTTTTTCTTACCGATCGATATCATTTTCTTAAATAGTTATAAGCACATATCTGGCTTTAAAGTTATTTTTTCACCCAACACATTTGTTTCCAAACTTCTCTAAAACATTATTATTTGTTATATATATAATATCTATTCTACACTCAAACTAAATAAGTATTCTGCACCCCCTCCCACCCACTCAACTCCCCACCCGAAACACCAACTCGTCGGCCCACCACCACCTCATTTCTATTCCCCGCTCTCACAAAAAACAAAAAAAACTAAACACTTTTGTTAACATCAATATTTTGCATGGTTCTTTAGTAAATTCAGTTAAATTCAGTTAAGAGCCAAACAGTAGATGGAGATTTATCGAAATCAAGCTGAATTTAAAGAATTCAAAGAGGAATCATGAAGATCACGACATGGCAGTTTAATTTTATCTATTAAATAAGCAGGATTTAGTACCTTTTTTTATCTTTAGGAAGCTTTTATCTTTAGGAAGTTTACCTAGTGTTCGATCAGGACTTGTATTTACTCGAGAGAATAAATATGTATACTCGGGGCCTTTGTAACTTATCTCCACATATCAATACAGTTAATTTCGGCGCATCGCCACCTTTTATCCCAATGAGTTCTTATTTTCGAGTGGGGTTGCATCGGTTAAGTTCGATCTCTGGTGAGAAAAAAGTTCTGTCAACTTCGCTTGTATCAACGTGGCTAGAACTTTCTCGGTTAAGTCCAATATTCTATCTAGGTTGACGCTAACATTCCCATCTGATATAGTTGATTCTATCTATAATTGCATTGTGTTAACGCTGAAATTTAGTAATTGAGTCCCTAAGTTTGCAAAGGCAAAGCAGAACCGGAACGGCTGGAAACAGAGGCCGCATCGCTTGAGGAATGATCAGCTGCGAGGCAAATCGGCTAAGGTTGGATCGGACAGGGACAGCCGATGGCCGATTCCAGGTTCGGAAGAGATGTAACCATTTCTAATGCAGAAGTTTGAGGATAAATAGAAGATTCAGTTGTTAATTACGCGTTAAATGATATTGCCACTTATGGATAGAGTCCTGTAACGGCAATTGTATCTATAATTTAGGGGTTTGTTTAAACTGTTAATTGTAACACGGCATGGGTCCTGCTCGGGATAATGTTGTGTTTTAAATAGTAGTTTAGATAGAGTCAAGGGTTTGTACGGATAATTGTATCTTGGGTATAAATAGGACCTGAGACCCCCTGTAAACATATATACAACACAATCAATCAAACCTTCAGCGCATCGCCAACCTTTTTCTTAAGACGAGCACTTTGTTTGGCTATGGGCTGCATCATTTCGATCCCCAGATCTAGGTAAATGCTTGTCATTAGTGCTATAATCTATTGCTTCTAGTGCTTCCATCGTAATGACACATTAGAATCAGAAATTTATATTGCGCTATTTATCATATAGCGTATATAAATTAGATCAATGTTTACATCTATTCTGCCATTGGCTAGTTCTATCAAGAACTTGCAGCCAATAGGGCTAGATCTAAAGGTTGGTTGGTTTATATGCGGTATCCACCGTCTCGAGAGATATAAATCGGCTACGACAGATCATGTTTTTCTTTTTATACTTAATGCTGCATCGAGTTTGAACTGTTAAGTCATTTTTAGTACTATCAATGATCTGTTCGGCTGAGATTTATATTATTTGGGGACAGTGCTGGGGTTTCAGCCAGCCTTATCTGCCCTGATATGTTTCTTTTAATGTATTCATTATTAAATTTATATTAGGACTGCCTCTTATGTTAAGATCGCATTCTTGTTGGACGTTGCTAGCCGAAATCGGTCCACTATCGACAGCCGACGACCGATTTCCAGGCTACGCATATTTCAAGAGTGATATGTTTCTATAAGATTCATCGGGGTACTAGCCGATTTGTTGTTAGCTTTCCAGTATCGGCTAGGTTATCGATTCATGTATTTATTATTCTTTACTATATTTGGGTTACACGACTGATGCTGTCTCGGTATAGCCGATCCATTCCAGTCGTTTGGCTTAAACATGGTTTAGAATAGCATATATATGTTTATGGGTTCCCTTAGCCGATCCAGTGGGGATCTAACCTAACACTTAACGCATACTCTTGTTTTTCTTGTTGATTAACAGATCAAATCAACTGGTACGCCCTGCACAGCACAGGCAGCCGAGAAGGACCTGCACTGGAGTTAAGCAGATCTCTCAGGCCAGCACGTGAGAGAGGTTTCTCATCAACACATTGATGTTAGAGTCATATTGGCTTAGTTAGGACTTTCTCGGTTAGATCTGATATTTTGACTAAGTTGATGTTTCTTTAATTGTACTGCTATAGATTTAAATATCCACCATGTTTGTATATATCTATCGGCTAAATAGGTTTTTCTTATTATCTCCAATCTTGTACTATCTCGGTTAGGTCTAATCTATTAGATTGTTGCTAATAAGTTTAATTCTAGTAAGCCGATAGGTTTTTATGCAACATTCATCGGAGTTCTAGCCAATGAGTTATCATTATTGTGGGCTTAAACTGTCAGATATATCGCTTAGTTAGCCGATACACACTTTAATTTACCTACACTAGATCTTCAGCCAATGTATGTTTTAACCATTGGATTTACATTTATCTTATCATATCAGTTTTACCAATTGGTTCACATTATATTATCTCGTTGCATCTTCTGAGTTACATTGGCTTATACTTAAACTTGTATAAGTTTTTAGTTAAATCTATTTTTATCACCTTCGATCTTATACTGTCTCGGTTTGGTCAAATCTATCAAGATTGTCTTTGATAAAAAATGATTTATTGATGGTTATGCATAGTTTGGTTCTAGTTGATGATAGCATTGTTCATCTGATTATATGAATCTATAGTGAATATATGGCTGATCGATCAAAATCCTTTTGATATCGACTGAACTCGCTACATCATATCGGCCTATTGTCCGATCAGCTCCTTGATGTTATACGATCTGTCTATCTAACTTGTTAGTTGCAAGATAAAACTAACTAGCACGTCCTAAACCCGATTGATAGGAACTGCACTGGAGCTAAGAAGATCTCCTAGGCTTTTGTGTGTCATGATGAATTTCACGTCAACACCTTCCCTAAACCACACGAGTCAGCGGCCGGGAGAGTGGGAAAGGAGGCGGTTGCGGTGACTGGTGAGAGGCGACATCGGTAAGAGGAGCGGATGGTGGCTGGGGGCGATGGCCAACGACTTGCGGTTGCGGCTAGGAGCACCCCTTCCCTGCACCCCACCCGCTCCCCCCTCTGCTGCATGTGGAGGCGTCTCCGAGAAGTGGAGTGGTTGGGAGCTCTCGTTTTCTCCTCGACGACGTGGGAAGGCGGCGGCTCCAAATCCTGCAGCGACAGTGTGCCTCAAGGTTTGGCCCACTAGTAAAGATCCTCTCCTCTGTGACGGGCAATCACATGCTTGAGATTTGCGGGCCATCACAACGAAGTCATCTCAAACGGACCTATAAAGAGGTCGACAAAGATATACATGCACAAACATGATAGATGTGCATATAACTCGAGCCCGTCACGGATGACAGTTATCGGTGACGGGCTCTAACTCATGGCACGATTGAGATATCAATTAGGCCCGTCACCGATGAGTGCCGTCGGTGACGGGCTTCTTGCTAGGCCTGACAAAGTTAACTGTAATAGCTGCCATAGTTGCTACTTCGTTGGCCGTTACAGATATTTATTGTTCTCTGTAAATACTAGGGGTGGGCATTCGGTAAAAACCGCAACTTTGGTTCGGTTTTTTTCTACGCAAAATTTGGTTTAACACAAATGAATAACCGATCGTTTTTTTATAAAAATGGAAAACCGCAAACTTTGGGTTCGGTTTTTTCGGTTCGATTTTCGATTTTTACCAAAAAACCAAACCCACAGCTGGCGGCGCGTTGCGGGAGGAGAGGCTGGCGCTGGCGGCGCGGCGCGGAGGGGGAGAGGCCGGCCGGCGTGGGAGGATAGGCTGGCGGCGCGGCGCAGATGATGGGAGGATGAGAGGCCGGCGCGGAAGGGGAGAGGCCGACAGCATGGCGCAGAGGACGGGACGGGGAGAGGCCGACGACGGAGGGGGATAGATCCAACTACTCACCACGACAATCTCGGAGGCTTCGCTGTTGCCGGGGTCGACGGGGAACGTGACGGCATCGCCCTCCATCCCGACCACGCGCTTGACGACGCCTTGCGCGGTCCTCCGGCGAGATGAGGAGCACGGCGTCACCGTTGACCACCTACCCGAGCCGCGCGCTCACCCGGTCTACCGCCACCACGTCTCCCGCCGGGTTCACCGCGGCAGCATGCTCGTGCCCTCGCTGCGACGGAGGCCAAAGCAACGAATGGGTCAACAAGGCGAGTAGAGAGAGAAAGAGGAGAGCGTGGGGCGTCTCGTACCGTTTTTGAAGCTTTTGGCCGGTCTCCCATCGGTTTTTGGTTGTTCGGGATTTTACCATATAAAACTGATTACGAACCTAACTATGCGGTTTTTTAACCACCGTGAACCGAACCCGAAATCAAAAACCGAAAAACCGCAAAAATTGGTTCGGTTCGGCTCGGTTCGGTTTTTTTGGTTTTCGGTTGGAATCTGCCCAGCCCTAGTAAATACCCCAACCAACTAGTGGAGTGGTTATCCCACTGTTCACTGTCTTGGTGGGAGGAGGAAGGGGCCGATTTTTGTATTTTTACAGGAAATTAGAAAGTGCAAAATTAATTAAAAAATAGTAGTCATTTCTCATAAATCTACTAAATACTTACCTACGAATGTTATTTTAATATTTTTTCCACTTTTTGCAGCTCGCGATGGATCAAAGTTTGATGTATGGGAAAATTGTGTGGCGTTATAGCGAAGAGTATTGAAATGGTGTGTTAAATTTTATAAACGCCGCGGAGGAGGATAGGAAAAGAAGAAAGAGGAGTTACATGTGTTGTCTATGTGTAGATTGCAAAAATGAGAATATGTTCCTAGCAGAGTGGACGTACATGCTCATCTAATACAACAAGGAATCATGGAGAGCTACACATGTTGGGTGAAACATGTAGAACAAAAATTAGGCAATGGTGCAGCTGCAGACAGAAGTGATGCATAATATCAAGAAGATAAAGATGGACATGACATGTTTGTACCTTCTTCACTGGGCGGTGAAAGGGTTGATGTGGATCACGATCTGTTGCAATTTATGTTACGTGACTTTGAGGACCCAGCCTACAACGAAAGAAATTCCATGAAGTTCAGCAGGTTGGTTAGTGTCTCGAAGAAGCCTTTATACGTCGGATGCAAGGCAAAACACACAAATTGTCAGCTACCTTGGAGCTAATGAAGTTGAAGGCAAGTAGTGGATGGGCAGACAAGAGTTTCACATGGCTTTTGGAAATTCTTAAGACCATGCTTCCAGATGAGAACACGTTGCCTGAGATGACATATGAAGCAAAGCAGGTTTTGTGTCCCCTGGTGTTAGAGGTCCGTAGAATTCATGCTTGTCCAAACGACTGCATACTATATCACTAGCAATATGTGGACCTAGATGCTTGTCCTGTCTGCAAGGCTTCTCGATGCAAGAGATCAAAAAGTGTTAACGAAGGAAATAAGTCAAAGTGGGGTGGTCCGGTGAAGCCCGTGTGGTACCTACCAATCATCAATCATTTTAAGAGAATATTTGCCAACCCTAATGAAGCAAAGTTAGTACGCTACCATGCCACAAAGAGAAGGAACGATGGTATACTAAGACACCCCGCAGATTCCATTCAATAGAGGAATATTGATCGAAGATACCCAGATTTTGCAGTCGACCCTAGAAACATGAGAGTATGTTTGTGTACAGATGACATGAATCCTTTCGGAGACATGAGAAGTTCTCATAGCACATGGCCAGTTTTGATTGCAAACTATAACCTACCGCCATGGTTGCGCTTCAAAAGAAAATACATTATGCTATGCCTGTTAATCCAAGGACCGAAACCGCCCGGTGATGACATTGATGTGTTCTTGGAGTCTGTCATCGATGACCTTGAGACTCTCTGGAAAGAAGGGGTGAAAACTTGGGATGCATACGGCCAGGAGAACTTCAACCTACACGTTCTATTGTTCTGCACCATTAATGAATATCCCGCATTGGACAATCTTTCTGGACAAACCGTGAAAGGAAAGAAGGTCTGCTCCGACTGTATGGAACATACACGTAGTAGATGGTTGAAGAAATCTAGAAAGATGGTTTACATGGGTCATAGGAGATGGCTCCCTCTCCTACACGCATTTAGAAGGAAAAAACATTTCAACAGTAAGAGGGAACTTCAGACTGCACCCAAGGATCTATCCGGAGATGAGGTCTACAACATGGTCAAGGACCTAACTAATGAGTTTGGCAAGAAAAGAAAACGAAGTAAGGCAACAGACAAGGGTATGTGGAAGAAAAAAATCCATATTTTGGTGACTTCCTTACTGGAAAGATATCGAGGTCCGTCATTGCATTGATCGGATGCATGTCGAGAAGAATGTGTGTGAGAGTCTGGTAGGGCTACTGCTGAATATTCCCAGGAAGAGAAAGGATGGGTTGAATGCGTGCCTTGATCTATATGAGATGAATATTCGCAGTGAACTCCTGCCTCTAACAGATGCAGAGACAGGCAGAGTGTACCTCCCTCCAGCTTGCCACACATTGTCAAAGGATAGAAAGATCGCAATGCTATCATGCCTCAAAGATATCAAAGTTCCATCAGGCTATTCAGCAAGGATAAGTATGTGCATCAAATTGGACGAGCTAAACTAGTTGGAATGGAGTCTCACGATTGTCACGTGTTCATCACGCAAATCTTGGCAATTGCTATCAGAGGCATTTTACCACACAAAGTCCGCCACACGATCCAACGTATGTGTGCCTTCTTCAACGCCATTGGTCAGAAGGTTATCGATCCTAAAGACCTAGATGGTTGCAGACCGATATTGTCAATACCCTCTGTCACATGGAGATGTTTCTTCCTGTCTTTCTTTGATATCATGACTCATCTCCTTGTACATCTCCTAAAGCAAACAAAACTGTGGCCCAACATTTCTAAGAGAAATGTATCCGTTCGAGAGGTACATGGGAGTTCTAAAGTCTTACGTGAGAAACAGAGCAAAACCAGAGGGGAGCATCATGTCAGACCTCACATCGACCTTGATGATGATCCCCAAGAGGATGTGGCATATGCTCGGTCAGATCATACGGAGGCATAACCTTGTGACTGATGCCTTTGTACTTTTTGTTTTGCTATTTTTTGTAATGAATGAACTATTTTGTATTAGCAACCCTTTTGTGTCAATTATTTAGTGAATTACATGAAAATATTTGTTTCTATATTGAATTTAGTTAACATAGAGAATTATTTAGTGAATTAAATAATTTATTGAACATGGAGAATTATTTAGTGAATTAAATAATTTATTAAACATGGAGAATTATTTAGTGAGTACTTCAGTGAAATAAATAAACTTTGTAATAGATAAAATATTTTGTGCTAAATGTTACCGATCACGAGAATTATTTAGTGAATTATTCAATATAATATATAAATTGTACAGGTGGAAAAATTATATCGGTAATTGGCTGTCGGGGGGTAACAGGCCAAGAGCTAAGTTAAACAAAAGGACTACCTCAAGTGGATGGCTCCGCTAATCCCGGATCGTCTGGCGATCGTCTCCGCCTTGCTTTTCCGCCGGTGATTCACCGGTGACTATGGGGTCCTCCTCGGATCTTGTTAGCCTACTGGATTTCGATGTGGGACTTTCTTTCCAAGGAAAAATCCGTCGTCGCTTCCGATCCCCGGTACACCACCCCTTCCCTCCCCTAATGGCTCTTTCTTTCTCCTGGCTACTTTTCGTCGGTTTTTGTTTCGCCTCATGGAAGAATCAGTTTCCCTGGCCCTGCAATTTTCCTTGGGAGGCTGTGCTGAAAACTTCCATGTCAAATTTCTCAGCAACAATCATTTCCATTTTTCTGTGTTCTCCAAAGAGGTTGGTTTTGAGATTTATAGACTCCGTAGAGTGATTTCTAACTCTTTTGATGTGTACTTCCACCTCTGGAATAACGGAGTCCCCCATTGGGAAAAGGAAAGACGAGCCTGGGAACTAGAACAAGAGAAAGAATGGATTTTGGTTCTCTCTAAATCTTCAAAGAAACGGCTAAGAGAAAAGAGCAATTCCCAGAAACGAGTCAGTTTTGCCCGGAAGCTAGAGCAGTCCCCCCCAAAGTTTCTTCACCAACCCAGGGTTACAATCCGCTTTGGTTCCTTCTGTCCAGCCATTATTCCTGCTCAAGCCCAATCTCGTTGGCCTTTGATCTTCGGCAAACCTTCTTCGACGAAGAAACGCCATGCTCAACAACCGGAGATCCAAATCTCCCGGAATTCGGCCAAGTTCTTAGGAAATCACCATAGTTTGCGGTAGTCTAAAGTTTTTAATTTTGAAAAGCAGGCCCCTTTGGATCCTAACAGGCCTGCCATTGAAGTTTCCGATCCAACTCTCCCCAAATCTCGGCAAAAAATACGTGAGCCTCAGCCCAGCAATAAGACAAAACAAATCTGGATCCCGAAAGTTGGGCCTCAGTCTAAGCCCAAGAGTAAACAGATTTGGTTCCCTAAAAGGAAAAATCGCCTTCTCTGGTTACCCAAAGATAATTTGGTTGCTTCCAAAAACCAACTTTTAGTTCTTGGGAAAGATTCACTTCCTTTGGGTAAAGATATCCTTGTTTCTCGTGCTGTCTTTTCACCTTCAGCAACTCAGCACGCAACGGACGTAGCGATTCTCCCTCAGAACTTGCAGTTTTCTTCTTCGCTTTCAAGTCCGTCGACCACTCATCAAACCCCTTTCATCCCATCCCCTATTTCTCTGGAGCTTGCTACAGCACATCCGCCTGTTGACGATTACACAGAGATGGCCAACTTCCCTGTCAACCCTCAGCCCTTCCTGGTCGCGGGCCTCAATGTGGAGCATGGTTGGAATAGGCCGGCAAGAAGCAGAGTTGCGCTGCGGGGCGAACCAACCAGGGAGCATGAAGACTATGCCATTGTGATGTTCAACCCTATGTCGGCTGAGGTAAACCAACTTCGCCCGACCTTGAACTTAGTCTGTCAGTTCCTGGAGGACACGCAGAGGGTGCAGATTCACATAGCGTTTCTATCCCCCGTAGGTTTAGGGTTGATCAGACTAAGGACGATTGCCCAACGTGACCAGTTGGTGCGAGACTCGCCTTTCCAGTTCTAGCAGCATCAGATCAGGGTAGTGAAACATGATGAAGGGATTAATGCAAGGGCCTGCACCTACACTTGAGTATGTTGGTTAATGTTCTTAGGGTTCCCCTTAGATTACCAGAAGGACTTGTTTGTCAAAGCTGCAATTGCCCCTTTTGGTCATTTGTTAGACTGGTTTCAGGAGCCAAACAAGTCCAGGATCCTAGTCCTAGCTTTAGTTCTGAGTCCGGATAGGGTCCTGCGCAGTGTGTTTTTTTCCAGCAGGACTTTGTTCGGGGGGGCTGGAAGATCCTAGTCTGTCCCTGTGTACATTCTCAATGGGCACTTCCCAGATGAGTTCCCTGCAGACGAAGAGCCGGTGCCGTTTGATGGGGAGCCACACCCTGAGTTCCCTCCAGTGGTTCTTGGCCCCAATCCCGGCGCCCCCAATTGGCAAGCTGAGCTAAATGGCGCTGCACCTAATCAGGGCTTCTTCAGGGAAGAACACCAGCACCATGGTCAGAATAACCAATGGCAGCACCAGCAACAGCCTGTCGAGCAAAATGCAAATCTAAATGGAGAAGTGGACGATCCCTGGCCTGCTTGGGAAGGGCCAGAAGTTTCCACAGATCTTGATCTTTCTGGCCTCTCCAAGGAATATCTGAGATGCCACGGCCCAGATATCACAGTTGAAGAACTAGCTGAAGCCCTTAATACTAGAGATACTTCTTATACATCTAGCGGAACTTTACCTCCTTTTTAGAGGAGCAAGCTCGTTTCCAGGCCAATCTCAACTTCTGCGCGACCATCGATCTGTTCCATAGGAAAGCATTACCAAGTCACCTCCCTGACAGCATCTTGCGCATAAATGGGACTGTAGTCAGCATTCCTTTTCTGCAATCTCCAGTGGTCATCCAGGCAAAACCCTTTCAAGCAAACACTCAGCTGCAGGGCTCCGATGGAAAGGAACTGGTTCTTTGGCAGCCATGTAGACAAGCTCTGGCTTACAACTCTGGCCAGATATCCTCGAAGCACGCTGTTGGGCAAAAAGAAAAATTCAAATCTTCCCAACCAGCCTAGCTGAAAGAAACCCAGCCATAAGTTTGCAAGACTAGCCCACTCAGGCTCAGCAAGGAAAGGCTATGCTGAGTCTACCGAGAGTGATCTCTGATCGCTCCAAATGCCTCACAGAAGGGAGCGTCAGGTGCAGTGCCAGATTAAACAAGATGGATGGGTACCACACAGTCAAGCTAGAAACCAAAAGACGCAAGATTTGCCCAGTCCTAATTGATGCTGACACTTGAGCAACGGAGCCAATACCAAATGAAATCCTGAGAGGCTGGGGCATCAATTGCGGAATAGCTCCTAGTGAGCTGTCTGATGATCTGCCCTCCAATCCTGTTTCTAATGATGCAGAAAACTGAAGACTATCCTGGTGCTGGGCACCTTATTCTTATATCTATTTTAATCTACTCTGTTGGCAGTATGGTTGGAACTATTGTCAGAACTGTGATGTCTTATCCGAATAATGAGCCTCTTAGCTGCACATTTGCTTTGGGTTTTTACAACGTTAATGATTGTTTATACTTCCTGAACCCTTATGCCTGCTCCTGCTATCTGAACTTTTATTTCCCCCCTATGCTGGTTCTAGTGGTTCTTATGTTTTTCTCCCAATGTGTTTTATTATGGTAACTCGAAATTGGAATATCTTATGCTGGAACATCCGTGGTATAAACTCCCCTAATAAATGGATAGCAATTCGAGATAAGATAGAAGAAAGTAGCAGTTCGGTGGTCTGTTTACAGGAAACAAAGCGTGACCATTTTGACTCCAGCTTTATCAGGAAATTGGCACCCCGTTGTTTCGATCGTTTTGAATTCGTCCCATCCCTTGGTGCATCTGGAAGGTTGCTTGTGATCTGGAACAGTTCGCTCTTTACAGGTCAAGTGGTCGATGTCATGAATTTTGCTATCACTATCCGATTTACTTTGGTTCACAGCAACGAACACTGGCTGTTAACCAATATTTATGGTCCTTGCCTAGAGCCAAAGAGATCACCCTTCATAGATTGGTTCAAAACACAGCAGATTGATGACGAGACTAACTGGATTTTCCTAGGAGACTTTAACTTCTATAGATCTCTTGCTAACGGAAATAAACCTGGGGGTATTTTCTCGGATATGCTGATATTCAACGACGCTATCGGACACCTTGGGCTTATTGAACTGCCCCTAAAAGGTAGAGCGTTTACCTAGAGTAATATGCAGACAGATCCTCTATTAGAGCAACTAGATTGGTTCTTTACCTCCCCCAGTTGGACTACATCCTTTCCAAATACAGAAGTCTATCCTCTGGCCAAAACGACCTCGGATCACACGTCGTGCAAAATAGTTATCAGCACTTCAATTCCAAAATCTAACATATTTAGGTTTGAAAACTTCTGGGTGGAGCACGATACCTTTGCTCAAACAGTGAAGGACAGCTGGACAAAACTCACCCCAAATTGGAGATTCAGCAAGGAATATCTGTAGGAAACTCAAAAGTCTGAGATCAGAGCTGAAAATTTGGAGCAGAAATCTCTCAAACCTCAAGCTTCAAATCTCAAACAGCAATCGGGTAATAGAGTTTCTAGACTCCCTGGAAGAGAAAAGAGGACTTTTTTGGCATGAAAACAACTTTCGCACCCTGGTCAAAGTTCATCTTCAGAAACTGTTACATTACAAAAATATCTACTGGAAGAAAAGATATACGATGAACAGGGTTCGGTTAGGGGACGAATGCACAAAGTTTTTTCATGCCATGGCAACAATCTCATGGAGAAGAAATCTAATCTCTCATCTTGTTGATGATACTGGGTTAGAATTCACAGACCATGAAACAAAGGCGGGTTACTTTGGTCCCCTTTCAAGCGCAGAATGGGTATCAGTGCAGACCCAGCAATGGTTTTCGATCTACACCGCCTAATTACACCGAGAGAAGGATTACAATCCCTCACGGATGCCTTCACAAGTTCTAAAATTGAATCTGTCATAAATAAAATGCCCCCAGATAAAGCTCCTGGACCGGATGGCTTCAACGGCTTATTTCTGAAGAAATGTTGGCCCATAATTAAGTAAGACTTTTACAGGCTATGCAATTATTTTTACTCAGGGATGGTCTCACTGAGCTCTATAAACACTTCCTTCATAACTTTGGTCCCAAAAAAGACCAACCCCAACACAGTAAGTGATTATAGGCCAATCTCACTGCTAAATGTTAGTCTCAAATTGCTCACAAAAATCCTAGCCGACAGACTTGAGGTAGTCATCACTAACCTAGTCCATCGCAACCAATATGGCTTCATAAGAGGACGATCAATCCAAGATTGCTTGGCCTGGAGCTTTGAATATATTCATCAGTGCCATCAGTCCAAAAAACCAGTTCTAATTCTAAAGTTAGACTTGGAAAAAGCCTTCGACACAGTGGAACACAAGGCCATCATTCAAGTCATGATACACCTTGGTTTTCCCTCTCAGTGGATTAATTGGATAAATGCAATACTCTCCACTGGTAAATCGGCTATTCTCCTCAATGGGGTACCGGGGAAGTTTTTTGACAGCAAAAGGCGGGTCAGGCAGGGTGATCCACTCTCCCCACTCCTCTTTGTCCTTGCAGCTGATCTCCTGCAAGTTCTAATCAACAAAGCTTTAAGTCAAGGCCTGCTTCATCTACCAATCAAGCAACCAACTGAGGAATTTCCAATAGTTCAGTACGCCAACGATACACTCCTAATCATGCAGGCTGATCCAAGGCAACTTCTTTTCTTAAAAGGGTTGCTAAATAGTTTCTCAGTCTCCACAGGTTTGAAGGTCAACTTTCACAAATCCCAAATGTTGCCTATAAACATAAGTCAAGAATGACTCCAACATCTAGCTGCCACATTTGGATGCATGCCAGGCTCGCTTCCCTTCACTTACCTTGGCTTACCTATGGGTACCACAAAACCAAAATTGGAAGATCTAATGCCAATCATGGAAAGAATGGAAAAAAGGCTAGCCGGTAGCTCAACCTGGCTTTCCCTCTCAGGCCGTCTTCAGCTTATTAACTCAGTCCTAACTCCAATCTCTACTTATGCTCTTTGCTCCATCAAACTTCCGGTGGGTATGATTGAATATATTGATCGAGCTAGAAAACAATGCCTTTGGCGAGGAAATGTTGAGCACAAGCAGGGCGGTAACCTGGTAGCTTGGGAAATGGTTCAAAGACAAAAACGCAAGGGGGGCTTGGAGTAACTAATCTCAGGCTCGAAAACGACGCACTGCTTCTCAAGTAATTACATAAATTCTACAACAATGAAGACATTCCATGGATCCAACTCATCTGGTCCAGGTACTATAGCAACAGACTACCTCACTCTACGAGAGAAGTTGGTTCATTTTGGTGGAAGGACATCATTAGGCTCCATGGCATCTACAGAACATTTACACAATGCACTTTAGGTAACGGTCGTTCGGTAAACTTCTGGTTGGACAACTAGATCAGTCCCCCTCTCTTCCAGGCATATCCTCGGCTACACTCCTTTGCCACCTCCACAGCTGAGTCAGTACATAAATTAATGCATTATGAAGATCTCAGTTCAGTGTTTTTTCTACTGCTATCCATCCAGGCTACTGAAGAACTCGATGAACTCCAATTGGTACTGCATCAATTACCTTATGATGAGAATTCTAAAGACTGTTGGAGGCCGACTTGGGGGGAAAGATATACCAGCAAAAAGTTTTATAATTATATCTATGACTTGGTGCCGGCACACCAAATCTTTGGTAAACTTTGGAAATCTCGGTGCACCCCAAGAATTTAGTTCTTCATTTGGTTAGTTCTTCTTGACCGGCTTAACACCAAAATCATGCTGACCAGAAGATGTATTGGGAACAGAGTAAATGACTTCTGTGTCATGTGTTCCCTGGATACGGATGAATCTATCGACCTTTTTTGACTGCCCCTTTGCAAGATATTGTTGGAACAAAATCAACAAATATTGGAACCTCTCTATACCAATCGAAGACAGACTCCTTAACTGCATCTCCCCCAGCTTCGACTTTGAAGCTTCTCAGATTGCTCGTTGGGAGATTTGGAAAGCACGTAATGATAAAGTCTTCAACAGAAGAAATAACACTCCTTCTGACTGGTTCCGCAACTTTAAAGCTCAGAGTTATACACAGGCGACCAGATTTAAGGCAGTCTCTAGAGAAGCTTTCTGTTTATGGCTGGATGCGTTCAGTTAATCTCTCTCCATTTTTGTTTCTAACACCCTAGCTAACCCCTAACCCCGCTGTAAGTTTTCTCCCTCCCTTTTTTAATATATTCAGCGTTCTTTTGCTTTGGGGATTTTTCCCACAGCCTTTGCTCAAAATAAAATTGGCTGTCAGGGACACCCCGGACCTACCGTTCTATTTGCAATATGTGTTGAAATGGTTCAGCTCATATGACAAGTATAACAAAACATCCGAAGTTCTGAGAGAGGGATAAGTGAGACATTGTTGGGCCTTTAGCCTGCCACTCAACTTCAGCGTGGAGTGTGCCCGTCAAACCACTCGAAGGTGGCTATCAGATATGTTACACACTCAGGAGACTTGACAAAATGGCTAAATATCTACGACGCCTCAATTATTTTGAACTCATACCCATGTGAATCTAGCTCCCAGGATGTGTGCTAGATCCACATTTTCATCACAAGCATGATTATACATAGAGAATACATTTAATTGAACAACACTTAAATAGTTACATAGGCCGACTGGCTAAATAAGTACATATATCAAAGAGCAGCGAACAGTAGTGGCTTACTACCCATTCCACAAGCACAGTGACTAGGGGTTTACCCCGTTAACTTCAATCCTAGAAGAAACAAATCGACCACCCACATCTCTCAAAGCTAAGTTTAAGTCCTACAACAAAATGGATATTCCAATTGCAAGTGTCAGTACATTATCTGAAAATAATGTATTGGCAAGAGCAAAATCAAACCTAAGTACATGCTAGCTCTAAATCAAAGGGAAAAGCTAATTGCGGTTTAAATTTCAGCATAAGGCTAGTTTTGGTTCGCAAGTACTTTACAACCTGGTTTTTACAGAACAATTTCAGCAAACACCAAACTTTATTAAACATGGCATGGCTTCATCAAGAGTTTACATACATAGATATACTTTAGCATCTTACTCGCATCGGGGAGCAAGGCAAATATAAAGCATGAAACAACATTATTTCTCACACAATATATTTCATTTTCAAGACCTTTTAGGGAAAAACACAAAACTCAAGATTTCTACCCATAGCATTTCATTATGTCGCTCATGACCATGAGCACGGCTAATCGATTAGTTTTATTAACTCTGCAGTGTTTGTACACTTTACCCACATGATGTGAATCGCTAACTTGAAGTGAAGCGCTCTAGTTTTGTTCGGTACCTGTCGGTACCACCATACTCTGCATGTTGAGTACATACTAGAGTTCACAATGAAGCCTTTACACTACTTAGTTCCTAGCCTTGCACCAGCACGATACGTGTTCTCCCATCCTGGGAATACTAGAATCGGCTTGGTATAGCGTAGGGTTTTATTCGGGTATCGCCCTAAAATGTTTTTATCCTTGGATTTTTTTACTAACCTTAACTTCCCAGAGGTGGATAGAATGTTTTCTAGTGCTAATGCAATTTATTTCACAATTTTTGGAGTTTTAATAATTTATTATGTAGTTCATGAACCTATAATGGGTCCTTAGTCGTATAACATGCTAGCGAGGTACCATAGGGCTTTAGGTCCAGGACTTGTTTACTTTTCTTATGGGGAATGAAAGTGGAATAATTAGCTGATAAACCTAATCCCAATGGCAAGGGTTTTTGAATTCTAAATTGCCTCTCTAATTATATCTTCTATACTAAGGGAGGTTACTATGGTAGTTGTTTAACATATTAGCCTATGTCTTGCCTCTAGCGCTAATCGTGCTAAGTCTTGGGTAATCAGAGATGAAAATGGAGCTCTATTGGTTCACATATTCTATTGTAATATGCTTAGAGCTAGGATTCAATTTAAACTGAGACAACATATATTTATATGTATGTACACATGGTGTCTAGTCTAGTTATAACTATTAGCTTTGGATTAGTTATTTGGAGTTTCTCTGACATATTTAGTTTATAAGTTGATACATTTTTTTCCTAATTGATGCTTATCCCTTGCTGGTTCCAGAGAAACTTAGTTTTTCTTAAAATGGATTTAAAATAAATTTTATATAAATCTTGTAAGGTGAGGGCTGTAGTAAACTTTTAGTTTCATTTAAAATTATCTAGAGGGATTATACTATACAGAAGTCATGCATTTATATTTTTCATTGTAAAAGTACATGTTTGGGTAACTCTACAGAATTTAAGTTCACTGAAAAAGGTGGTGAAATTGATTTTTAATAAATCCCTAAACTTTGACTGTCCTAAAATGTATCTTTTTCCTAAATTTAGTTTTACCAACATTTGACTCAAGGGAAGTATAACTTTTTATTTTCCCATGTCAGAGAGGGTGAGATGAGGAATCTTTAGAATTTGAATTTGCCCAAAAACAATTTAAATTGAATTTTCTATGAATTTTATAAGCTTAGGCTAGCTCTATGTGTGATCTAACTTAGAGGAATTTTAGGGAGAAAAGTAGTACAGTGAGTGCCAAGTCTTATAATTCTAAATTAAAGTTCATCATCTAGTGAGTTCATATAAATTTGTTTCAGCTGAAAATGAGTTAAATTGGATTTTATATGAATTTTACAAGTTCAGTTGTTTTCCTATTAAAAATTTACTGATTTGGCTATTTCCTTTTGTATTAAAAAAAATCAGAAATCCCTTGGGTCCACAGGTCAGTGATTGGCTATTTTACAATGAGGTCCCTAGAATTTTAGAAATTAACCCGTAGTTCAAAGCACATGTCCGATTGCCATTTCATTAAGGGTTCCTGTATTTTAGCTTATTTACATATGAGTCCATGGGCCCACCGGTCATACAAAGAAGGTTTACATATTAGACCCTACAGATTTTAAATCCCCTTCCTAATTGTTTTTCTAGCGCTAATTGAGGCGGGACCTGCATGTTAGCGAGGTAGCTGCCGGGTTGATCAAAGGGGCGGCGGCCGGCAGTCCTTTCCGCTTTCGCCGGCGGCCATCGGTGGTTCGGCCAGGGTAGCAACAAAAAATAAAAATGTACATGGTGAGCCAGCGAAGCTAGTGGTGGTCTTTTCGTAGCATGGGGTGGCTGAAATTGGGGGAGGCGATGGCGCAAGCGGAGGCTAGTTCTGGGTGTCGACGCGCAACGATCTTTGGCTCAGATTAGTGCAAGCTAGAGCATGTATGTGAGGTATTGGGTACTCAGGAGGCTCATCGAGTAGTTGGGGAAGCTTGGCGAAGCCGAGAAAGTGGCGGCGACGTGAGGACAAGTCCGGCGGCGGTGGCTTCTCTCCGGTCGCACGGTGTCGGGTTGGCTCGGCCTTTCTCTGGCTATGAATAAGTGTGGAGTGGTTTAGTGATGCCCCGGGATGCTCCTCGCGCAAGGAATTGGCCGGATACTCACCATGGAGGGTGGAATGTCTCGCGACGGCGATTGGTCGGAGTTGGGAAAGAAACGCCCGATCTTCCTCCTGGCTGCACCATTAGCTTGGGTTCTTGGGGAGAGATGTTGAGGAAGTCACGGTGAAGATGATGACGCGGTGTCCCGCCCTTGCCTCGGTCCACCATGGCCAAAACGCCAGCAACGATGGTGCGGCGGCGCTCTAGGGCATGTCCACGGCAGCGGTGACGAGGTGCGCGTTCCCGCTGCTCGGCTGCACAGATTTAGAAGGTGTCAAAGTAGAAAATGGTCGGTAGATTGAGGATCGTAGGAAACAGAGGATGGGTGTTGATGAACGCAGCTCGATGATGATCTTCAAGGACCTCTTCCCGGCGTTCGACGATGAAGTGGTGGGTCTCAGGCAAAATGGGGTTCGCTCCCTCGGTTTCTTTGGCTTAGCCGTGTAAAGTGAGTTGGGGCGATGCATTCTGGAAGTTTAGATGCGAAATCGGTGTGGCCACGACGTCGGACACGTGGTGAGCATGTCGGCGGCTCGATCTTCGGCGCCCTCTCCCTCTGTCTTTGTGTCCCCCGGTCGGCTTTGGCTCGGTTCCAGCGGTGGGGCACATTGCACAAAGATGGAGCAAGCCCCACTGGCTGGCAGGTGAGTCCAGAGCGAAGAGGGCAAGGCAATGGAGAGAGGTAGGGGTAGAAACTTGAGTGAACACTGATTTGAGCGATTTTCAGATTATTTTCTTTTTCCCTAGATGTTGGAGCTTATTTGACAGCCTTGTGGGAATGGTAAACTCATGGTATTTTTACTGGAGATAGATGATCATCCCTAGGTTCCATTTTCCTTTGTTTCACTCAAAAACATGAAGTGGTTTGCTCCCAGAAATTTAATGAAGATAGGGTATTTTGGGAATTGTTTGAATTTTTAGATGGCCTAAACAGAGAAGAAAAATTCTGGAACAATTATATTTATTCATTTTAATTAACCTAGTATTTGAATAAATTATTTCCAATATACATTCATGTGCATTTTAATGGCCTTTAGGGTAAGTTGGCTTTTTAGTCGATTAAAGTTATTATTTGGCCCATTATGGGACTGTTTTGTTTAATTTGTTTGGGGCATCAAACCTAGTTATTAAATTGCACTAAAATTGGGTTGAGTTGTTCATAATGTTTAGTGCCTTCATCAATTTTTCCATGATTTTATTCTATATGGTTTAGTCTATAAAATTAAGGTAGCCTTCCTAGGTTTATGTGTCTACGGTAGGTGCACGTGGCTGTTTTATTCTTCGGATTCATATTAACTTTCCTCCTGGGCTGAGGAAATGATCTTTGAATTAAATTTTTAAGTCTACATGCTTGCATCCAAAATTAGGTGTAGATTCACTTGGTAAACTTAACTTGGCTAGGCTACGCGTATATGACCTATAATGAGATGCGTTTTAGAAAATCCAAATATACGTAAACGACCTAAGTCAAAGTGGGCTTTATGTAAGTATGCATGCTTTCGCATGAGCTTGCATTTTTTTCCTAGGTTATAAATGAAAAGTTTTTAATCTGTTCTCAGAAATTTCCTTCATACAAAAGTCTAGGTCAAAATCCTTTAACCTAAATTTTGAAGATGCAAATTTTTGGTTCACAAAATTGGAAAACTTCTTTTATTCTATTTGGACAAAAAGAATTTTTGTTGACCCTAGATTTTGGGTATATGACAGCTCTATCCCCCTTAAAGGAAATCTCGTCCCCGAGATTTTGGGTTGGGGTATGGTTAGAAGATTGTCGATTTAATTGGGTTTGTCGTACCTAAAACTTTATCCTATCACATCAATGGGTAGGGTACTTGCTTAGCATAATGAGGACTCTATTGACAATTAGGGGCTAAAGTTGCAGGATTCAGGAGGAAAAGGGTGTTTCTTTATCGGCTCAGGAGATGGTTGGATTCGTCACCGGAGATGACGCTCGGGTGATAGTGGTGCTGAGGCACTTTGATCACGGGGCTATATTCTGGCGAGAATTGTTGTCGCTTGGTGATGGGCATGGGCAAAGATGCAATAGGTCGGTTTGGTCATTTGTACTTCACTGGCTTGGGCAGTACTTACTAGTCTTTGTTCGAAGGCTATGGCGGGATATCCTGGGTTCGGCATGGAAAAGGGTGCCACCGCAGCGGGCACGGGGTTTCGGATAACAGGGTTTTTATCGGCTCCTTATTGTTTGAAACTTTTCAAACATACAAGATTTAATACCTCTAGGTTAAGTTCTTCCTAAGTTGTATAATAGACTTGCTTAACTAAGGTTGGGAAAAAACATTACTGAGGAGGTGGGGGGCGTTCTTGACGAGCTTGGTGGCTGCCAAGTATTCTGGTGGGCGATGGAGAATTGGTTCAAATGGTTTGGTTGCATCGAGTTTTTATATGGGCAATATGACAGAAAATCTGGGGTCAACCGTAGGTCGGTCGAGGTTATATCTACGAGGGTTAAATTTCGGAGCAGCGGGTGTGTAGGCTATGGAAGTACAGGTCAACGGGTCCTTGTCTATTATTACCTTCTTCCTTAAAGGTTCGTCAGGCTAAGATGGGAAAATAGCAGTAGAACTCCCCTTGCTTGGGTAGTTGAATGTATGAATTGATGCAATGCTTCATGAAAACATTTTCGTATTGCCTTCATACCACAGAAACAATAAGTGTGTGTGTATATATATATACACACATATTGGGAGGTTTATCAATGGTACAAGTCAAGTCTCCAAACCACGTTTGGGGGTCGTACAAAAGCTTCATATCTATCCATGAGTGTATGAGATCAGGGTTTACTATCTCCCTTAAAATTTAAAAGGCTCTTGATAGGGATAACTTGGGAAAATGGAGGTTAAATATGCTATGACGGTCTTAGGTACGTATACCCGTCGATCTGGTAAGAACAAAGCTTGGTGGTCAATCTGAGGAGGCTACAAGGTCATTTTAACTCTCATTCTTGGCTCTCTACAATGTATCCCTTGGCTGCAAAAGTTTTGGCGATTTTTAGATGGATGAGTCACCCTGGGGAAACGGTTTGGTTAAGTGGTGCCGCTGTACTAGGAAAATATGGGCTTACTGTCTCTATCAGTCTCCTTGGGTTATTTTCCAGCGGTATAAAATTCAAGCAAAAATCAGGGTGATAGGTACACAAGTTTGGGATATGCCTTAGGAAAATTAGAATTTTACCCCCTATGGTTTTGTCTGTACAATTTAGCAACCTATGATATACCAGGTCTCAAATTTAGGGCATGTTGCAGGCGCTCAAAAATTCTAGCAAAATTCGTGGGGCATACTGGATAACTCTATAGGCTACTGTCAAAAGATGAATATAGCAGGTATGGTTTGGGCTATAGGTAAAGATAAAGGCACCTGTTGTAAATTTTCAGATCGTGGCTATGCTAGTTAACTAGATGGTTTCACCATGAGGCTGAAGCCCAAAAATTCAACAAAAATTCGTGGAGATTTCTGGGCATGTCTGGGAGCTATTGGTAACAGTTGAACATTTCTGCTGGTATGATTTGGTCTATATAAAAGATAAGGGCTGCTGTCTACAGTTTCCAGAACACAGTTAGACTAACTAATCGATCTATTTCCATATGATGCAGGGGTATAAAAATTTAGCAAAAATTCATGAAGCCAACTGAGTCAGTCTACCTGTTGTTTGTAAAATTTCCCATTTTTACCATCTACAGTCTAGCCTATGCAAAATTTTCAAACAGACTGACTCGAAAATTCAAAATACGATAGTTCGACTCAAAATGAAAGTCTGCACAAGTTTTGTGGCGCCTAAAGTTACCATCTTTTAAATGCATTAAGTTAGGATGTCCCAGATGCTATATGAATTTTTGGGGAGTTCCATCTAAGCAAACAATCTAGAGCTTAAGCATGACAACTCTATTCTATACCGAACTACTCGCTTTGGGTCTAATCGGTAAAACTTTTGAAAAGTCACGAGAGAAAGAACTTAAAATTTTCCCAATTCATTTTTGGTGCAGAGGTAACATGAGGAGATGGAATCCTATCATGTCTATCAAATTTTAAATTTGATCGACTCATTTTCAAATTCCATTTACTATGAGCTAGTTCTAACCTGATGTCTTGTAAATCCGAGCTAGTACATAGGGATAATTTGCAAAGGGACTTCAGAAATTTTCAAAATCCTCTTGGTACTGATTCGTTGTGATATTTAAGTGTTTCCAAACTATATTTTTCAAAAGTACAAATTTTCAAAAGGTTACGGTCCTACAGAGCAAGATAAGAGCTTTAAAATTGAAATATAGACATAGAGAAGATTAATCTTTAGAGAGGGATGACATTTAAGAAGGAATATGGTTTTCAAATAATTTTTAGCTGACAGTGAAACCCTCAAATTAATTTTGAAAACACATTCTAAACGTCCAACCTAAGGGGCTCCTATAGTCAGTACTTGCTCTGATAGCATGCCTTGTCGGGGACACCCTGAACCTTCCATTCTATTTGCAATATGAGTTGAAATTGTTCAGCTCATGTGACAAGTATAACGAAATATCCGAAGTCCCTAGAGAGGGATAAGTAAGACATTGCTGGGCCTTTAACCTGCCAGTAAACTTCAGCCTGGAGTGTGCCCGTCAAACCACTCGAAGGTGGCGACCAGATGTGTTACACACTCAGGAGACTTGATAAAATGGCTAAAGATCTATGACACCTCAATTATTCCTAACTCATACTCATGTGAATCTAGCTCGTAGGATGTGTGCTAGATCCACATTTTCATCATAAGCATGATTATACATAGCAAATACATTTAATTGAATAACACTTAAAGGATAACAACACTTAAATAGTTACAAAGGCTGACCGGCCAAATAAGTATATATATCAGAGAGCAGCGAACAGCAGTGGCTTACTACCCATTCCACAAGCACACTGACTAGGGGTTTACCCTGTTAAGTTCAATCTTAGAAGAAACAAATCGACCACCCGCATCTCTCGAAGGTAAGTCTAAGTCTGGCAACAAAATGAATATTCGAATTGCAAGTGTCAGTACATTATTTGAAAATAATGTACTGGCAAGAGCACAATCAAACCTAAGTACATGCTAGCTCTAAATCAAAGGGAAAAGCTAATTGTGGTTTAAATTTCAGCATAAGGATAGTTTTGGTTCGCAAGTATTTTACAACGTGGTTTTTACAAAACAATTTCAGCAAACACCAAACTTTATTAAACATGGCATGGCTTCATCAAGAGTTCACATACATAGATATACTTTAGCATCTTACTCGCGTCGGGGAGCAAGGCAAATGTAAAGCAGGAAACAACATTATTTCCAACACAATACATTTCATTTTCAAGACCTTTTAGGAAAAAACACATAACTCAAGATTTATACCCATAACATTTCATTATGTCGCTCTTGACCGGGAGCACGGCTAATCGATTAGTTTTATTAACTCTGTACAGTTTGTACACTTTACCCACATGACGTGAATCACTCACTTGAAGTGAAGCGCTCTAGTTTTGTTCGTTACTCGTCGGTACCACCGTACTTTGCATGTTGAGTACAGACTAGAGTTCACAACGAAGCATTTACACTACATAGTTCCTAACCTTGCACCAGCACGATACGTGTTCTCCCGTCCTAGGCATACTGTTGATGAGAAATTTCTCTCACGCGCTGGCCTGCGAGATCTGCTTAGCTCTAGTGCAGGTCCTTCTCGGCTACCTGTGCTGTACAGGGCATGCCAGTTGGTTTGATCTGTTAACCAACAAGAAAAATAAAGATATATGCGTTAAGTGTTAAGTTAGATCCTACTGGATTGGCTGTAAGAGTCAATTTACATATATATGCTATCCCGAAGTGTATTTAAACCAAGTGACTAGAATAGATCGGCTGCGCCGAGACAGTATTAACCACTTAATCCAAATATACAACGGGATAATAAATATATGTTTTAACAGCCTAGCCAATACCGTAAGTCTAACTGTGAATCGGCTAATACTCCGATTCATCTTATGAAAAGATATTGTTCTAAGCTAAATGCGCTAAACCTAGAATAGTCGGCTGTCGGCTGTGGCTGACAGGCTGATTATGGCTTAGGGCATTTAACTAAAGCAAGATCTTAATATAAGAGCGGTTTTAATAAACCTGATAGTAAATACCAAAAAGAATATTAAAACAAATAAGGTCGGTTGAAATCCCGGCACTGTCTCTAAACATATACATCTAGCCGAATAGATCATAAAAAGCTCTAAAAACGACTTAATAGATCAATATTGATGAAGCATTAAGTATAAAAAGAACAACCAGATCTACTATAGCTGATGTAAATACCTCGAGACAGTATATATCGCATATAATCTAGGCCAACCCTTAGATCTAACTCTATCGGCTGCTATTTCTTGACAGAAATGAGCCGATGTCGAGATAGATCTAAACATTGTTCTAGATTATTTGTGATATATGATATCTAGCGCAGTATAAATCATCGAATTTAGAGTGTCATAGCGATGGAAGCACTAAATTCGACGAGATACACCACTAATGACAAACATTTACCATAATTCGGGGATCGAAACGATGCAGCCCGAAGCCGGATCAAGTGTTCGTCTGAAGAAAAAAGGAGGTGATGCGCCAAAAGTTGTATTGAATGTGTGTTGATATGATTTACAGGGATCTCGGGTCCTATTTATACCCAAGAATAATATCATCTGTGCGAACCACGGTCTCTATCTAATCTACTATTTTAAAATACAACAATATCCCGGGATATGGTCCCATGCCGTATTACAATAAACAATCTAAACAAACTCCTAATTTATAGATACAATTATCGTTACAGGACTCTATCCGTAGATGGAAATATCTTTTAACGCATAATTTGGGAACAGAACCTTCTTTTTATCTTCAAGCTTTCCGCCGGGACTGGTCGCACTTCACGTTGACCCAGAATCAGCTATCGGCTGTCTTAGTCCGACTCGCTCTTAGCTGACGGGCTCCGTAGCCGATTCGGACTTAACCGATTCGTATCCCATCTCTTCTCAGATCGCGTTTCTTCTCCAATTCCGCTTCAATCTTTGTTTCAAACCCGAGAGTTAGGTTTCCAAACTTGGTTGTTAACACATGCCCCCCAAGTCCGCGACATGCAATGTTGCGGATTTTAAGTGATTCAAATCCAAGGCGCAATCCCAACACAACTCTGTTTTGGCAGTTCGTAGAACTCTTTAAATACCGCCCCCACAGCCGTCACATGTGTCACGCCTTCACAAACAAGCAGCCACCTCAGCAACCTTCGAGTTCTCAGGCGACCCGTACATCCCTCAAGACCCGCACCGGCGATCCCCTCCTCCGGCAATCTCCAGTCATACAATGGCTTCCTCTGCTACCACTGCTGCCGCATCGGCCGCCTCTGCCGAGTTCCCTGAGGTACGCCCTAATCGGCCCAAAAACCCTTTCTCTTTCGCCTGAACTTATAGATTTGAATTCTAGGGTTTTTTATTTATAAATCTGTTCTTCTTTCCAATTGTAGCACTTGTCTCATCAAATAGCCATCCCCAGCCTTGCTCAACAAAACAGATATTTCCTTGGGCCTATCGGCAACAAGGACCCCACCGACATAATCATAGCCGAAATCGATAGGATGCCCTACAATATGAAGAAACTTTCTCTAAGCCACTGGTCTGGAACTTTTAAGTCTTGGCCATCTATGGAGAAATCCTGGCCTGAATGGTATAAGAGGATGCAATCGGCCAAGCAAACCCACTGGGTAGAGGTAGGAATCGCTCAATGTCTATCTCTGTCAATAGCAGATATGCAAAAAGATGAACCAATGTTGTCGGCTGCAACCTACTTCTGGAATGACACCCTCAATGCCTTCAACAAGGCCCAATGACAGTCACCCTGGCCAACGTGGTCATGACCACTGGGCTAGATATCCTGTCGTCGGCCAACCCTGAAGAACTGTCTAGGAAAAGCCAACACCAATTCAAAACAAAAGCCATAGGAGGATGGAGCGGCTATGTGTCCATGAACATGAAGGAAGGACCAGTCGGCCCTAGGGAACACGCCGCATTCCTCATGATGTGGTTAGAAAAATTCTTGTTCTACGGCTCGAGCTGTGGGCCAACTGCTAATTAGCAGATCGTAGCTGAGGCCTTGGTGGAGAAAAGAAAAATCCCTTTGGGCAAGTATCTCCTCAAGCCCTCCATCAAGCAGGTTCTAAGATAGCTGCCAATGCCTCTGTCAACACCGAAGGTCCCTGGTGGTTCCTTCAGATCTGGCTGGTCTTGATGACCCAAAAAATAGATGGTCGGCCACCTTTGACTGAAGCACGCTTCCTGCGTTTAGAGCCGATCGAAGATGATGAGGGAAATGAGGTCACCACCACCAGGTGTCTAAGTTATGGAGAAGGAGCAGCCATGCACGCCGGGTCAAAGCAATCGGCCGAACTGCTAGCCGAGTGGTTTGTATCCTTCTATGATGGGTTTGCAAAGAACAACCGCATCTCATACTTTTACATGGATCGGCCACTCTTCGAGCTCCCTATCGAATTCAACCTGGAAGAGATCAACTCGGACGACTATCCCAAGTGCAGGGATTTGTTCACCACTGCTATCCGTCCTTACATCCTGCTGACTGGGATCCACCAGGGCCGATCAGTGACCTGGAGTTATGAGTTTTATTACCCTATGTCGGCTGCTCGGTAGTTAGGACTTGGGCAACTGCCCATCGGCTGTTATTATACCGATAAGATTGAGACAAGGGGAATAGTGGACCAGGCCCCAATCATGAGCAAATTGATGAACATAGCCCGTCCCCCTCTCGGCAGTATTGGTGACATGGTGCTAGCATACAAGAAGAGCACAGCCTATGACCGTTGGTAGGTCGAGATCAAACACCACATCTTTCACGAGAGGTCTTCCCACTTCTTCACTCTGCTGCTGCCGGATGAAATCTCTTCAGTAAGTCTCGCACTTCAAGTTACTCTTCCTTTCAGATTATCAGCCGATTTAATTTGTCAACACTTAGAGAAAAAATCCTCTTTTATTTTCTCGCAGGTGACTGAAACTGAACGGCCGATGGTCAACAACTCAGGCATCCCCATCTAAGTCACCCAGGCGTTCTGCCGAACGGGTGTGGGCTAGCTCCATCGGCCATCGGCTGGGATGCGCCCAAACTGAAGACCTTGCTACACGGACAGACGCGCCAGCCACTGGCCTGGCAAAAAAAGAGCCGCTCCAAGCACAAAGCCATCAGCTGCATCGGCCAAGAAGCAAAAGAAGAAGCAGCCATGCGCACCAGCCGACAGCCTCCCGTCAATAGACCCTAGCATTGACCAAGTCCTAAACGAGGAGGTCGCAGATGAAGAGATGTCAGCAGCTATGGGAGAGGCAGCCGAATCGAGCAATTCGAGCCATAACATGCTCAACCCTCCAGCCGACAGCCCACCAGCTCCAAGCCCTACTGTGAAGAAATAGCTGGTAATCCTTTATCTTGCTATATTCAGCTTTTAACATAACACTATCTTGTACTCAGCCAAATATATGTTGCACAGGTCAAAAAGCTGGCTCGCCGTCCTCCGCGCCGTGCCTCAATGGCAACCATTTCCCTCAGCTTACATCTTAGCTTTCTGACCCCTGCCGACTTGACATCTAACACTTGTCTATTGCAGCCTTCTCCACCTCCGTCGGCTGCCCCCTAGTCGGCTGCCTCCCAGGCGTTGAGCGAACACACGGCGTCAGTCGTAGGTGGTCAAGAGGCTGGGGACATCACAGAACTGGCCAACGAACGAGCTGATGCAACAACCTCAATCGGCAGCCCTACCAAGAAGACACCGCCCTCGTCAACCCGGCTGAAGCTGAAAAAGAAGCCGATCTGATGCCTGCAGCAAGAGTAAGTTGATCCCTCTCTTTCCTCTCATAATACTTCGAACAATCAGCCATTTCAATCACAGCTTAAACCTGTTGTTCCCTTTGTGCAGCCTTTGGCCAACCTGCTCTCCTTCAACATCAAGGAATTTCTTGGGGATGAAGAAGGGGAAGCCACCAGTCCAGGCAAAGCCCCAACCGGCGAGCTCAAAGAGAAACTTCAAGACATACGCCGTCGGCTGGACATCGATGTGAACAGGTTGGTGGAGGAGTGGGGATCGGCCAAGTGCCAATTCTTTGAAATTGAAGGCCAACTCCCCGAAGATCTCGCCACCAAGATGTCCGTCGCCGTCTGTATTGATCAGCATTGGCCAAGGCTTGGGCGTGCAATGCAAAGAATGATCGAAAGGCTTGCCCAAGCCGATGCGATAGCCAAGATCAATGACGCAGTCAAGAGCGTGGAGGCCGAGAAGATAAAACTGAATGAGCTGAAGGCCGGCCCTACCACATCTCAGGTTCGGATCACCCGTTTGAAGGCCGAAGAAGCTGACCTGCTGCAACGGCTAGAGCAATGCCGAGCCAACATCACAGCCGAAGAAAAATGCTAGCTGATTTGCCTAAAGCCACCGAGGACCAAACAGGCAAGCTAAAGGCCGCCATCAAGTACATAAAAGAACTCCATAAATTGGCCAAGGTGATCCCTGGCTCCGACGCTGAAGACCAAGCCGTTATCGATGAAATCAAGGCGATTCAAGCTGCAGCGCCATCGGCCATCGATGCATTCTTAGCCGAGTAACCGATGTAGTAGACTTATGCTCTACTAAAAAGATCTTGTGTAATCGGCTTAAATTGCCGATCCGATGTAATAGACTTGGGCTCAACACTAAAAGAATTTTGTGTAATCGGCTCCGTCGGTCTATAATTAACTATATGTGGTCGGCCCACCCTTGCATCGTTTAATATCATGATCATTTTCAAAATGCATTGAAAGCTTGAAAATTTTGCTGTTGTCTGCCTTCTTAATCATGATTGTTGTATATATATGCCCCCTAATTTCGTTGATGTCTTTGATGTCGACGAAATTATGAAATTAACACACTTGCGTCCTATTGTCGTAACCGTCGGCCACCACCAGCCGATTATAGGGAACTAGGGGAAAAACTTGGCTTGAAAATTACCTAAAGGCGATGCTTGCTTAAGACAAGACATCGGTTAACACAAGTCGGCTAAACAAATAGAGCCGAATCATGAGTTGATCCATACACTTGGGTAATATTTCTTTAAATACTTGCCATTCAGAGCCCTTCCAAACACTTCTCCATCCAAACCCTCTAGCATATAAGCTCCTTTAGAGACGCATTTGTGGATCTTGAACGACCCTTCCCAATTTGGTGACCACTTGCCGAATTTATTATCTCTTGATCCAATCGGCAAAATTAATTTCCAAACGAGTTTGCCCTCTTCAAAAGACTTAGGTACAACTTTCTTATTATAATGACGGGCTACTCGTTCTTTATCCCTTGTTACTTTTCCAAGGCCCTCATCCTTGATAAAATCAGGTGATAGTAATCATCGGCTGTGAGCTGATCTTGTAGCTGAATCCGTCTTGAGCCGATGATATTTTCCCATGGCAATACTGCTTCATGCCCATAGACCAACTTGTATGGAGGGACTTGGATAGATCTGTGGCATGCCATCCGATATGCCCAAAGTGATTTGGCTAATCGGCTATGCCATTGCTTAGGGTACTCAGAAATCTTCCTCTTTATTAGTTTGATCAAACTTTTGTTTGAAGCCTCTCCTTGCCCGTTGGCCTGTGCATAGTATGGTGAAGAATTAAGTAATTTGATCTCCATGTCATCAGCAAACTGAACAAACTCGTCCGATATGAAGATAGATCCCTGGTTTGTTGTTATTGTTTGTGGGACGCCAAATCGGTAGATAATATGCTCTTTAACAAACTAGATTGCGTCCCTAGAATCAACCTTTTTCAAAGGAATTGCCTCCGCCCATTTTGTAAAATAATCTATTGCCACCAGAATGAATTTATGTCCTTTGCTTGAGGGTGGATTAATCTGGCCGATCATGTCGATGCCCCATCCTCGAAACGGCCAAGGCTTTATGATTGGGTTCATAGTCGATGTTGGTGCTCTTTGCACGGCGCCGAATTTCTGACAATCCTGGTAACCTTTATAATACTTGAGACAGTCCTCCAGCATCGTTGGCAAAACATATCTTGCTCTCCGAAGCAACCACTTCATCTTGTGAGCCGATTGATGTGTGCCGCATATCCCTTCATGCACTTCTCCGATAGCCACTTTGGCTTGATCGGCACTAAGACACTTGAGTAGCACACCATCAATCGTCCGATAGTAGAGATCTTCGTCGAGCAAAACATATCTTAAGGCTTTGTATCGCAATTTTCTTGAAGCCGATTGAGAGGGGTTCTGCAAATAGCTGTGAACTTCAAACCTCCAATCATTGGCTGTCATGGCAACAACTTCTATCCCAACTTCTTTTATCACCGGCCTGTAGCCTGATGCCCCTTGAGCTAAATCATTGGCTTCTGTATTCTGCTCTCTGGGATGTGTTTTAGTGTAACTAGCCGAAAGCTATCCATCAATTCTCGGCATTGTTGGTAGTAGACCATCAGCGTGTCGTTCCTGCATTCATACTCCCCTGACAACTGGCTGAAGACCAATAGTGAATCCCCCATTATTTCTATGGCGTCAGCTTTGACTTCTTTGAGAAGATACAATCCCTTGAGCACTGCTTCGTATTCGGCTTGATTGTTTGTAGCATGGGGGTCAATCGAAAAGGCAAATTCAAAGCTTGCCCCCTAGGCGAAATAATGACCAATCCGATACCGCAGCCGTTGGTGCACACCGAGCCATCAAATGTCAATGTCCAAGGCATAATTTCTATTGAGCCGATTGAGTCATCTCTATGCTCCACGATAAAATCAGCTATAGCTTGTCCTTTAACTGCCTTGGGTGCTTGATACCTTAGATCAAATTCCGTCAAGGAAAAAATCCACTTTCCAATCCGCCCTTTTAAAACTGGAGCCGATAACATGTATTTGACGACATCGGCTTTACATATTATTGTGCACTCATTGGATAGCAGATAGTGCCTTAACTTCATACATGAAAAATATAGTCACAGGCATAGCTTCTTCACTGGTAAATATGTTGTTTTTGCATCCAACAACCGTCGGCTGAGATAGAAGATAGCTTTTTCTTTGCCTTCAATATCTTGGATTAGGACTGAGCCGACTGACTTGTCATCGGCTGACAAGTAGATCTTGAACGGTATTCCTTTTCGTGGAGACATTAGAACTGGAGGCGAGCTTAAATAATTCTTGATATTGTCCAAGGCCTTCTGCTGCTCTACCCCCATGTGAATGCTTGATCGGCTTTAAGCCGAAGCAGTGGTGTGAACGGCTCCATCTTCTCTAAAAGATTGGCTATGAATCGCCTGATGAAGTTGATTTTGCCGATCAATGATTGAAGCTGCTTCTTGTCCTTCGGAGGTTGTATCGTCTTGATAGCGTTGATGCTTCTTGGTGTGACCTCAATTCCTCTTTCATGAACAAGAAACCCTAGGAATTGCCCGGCTGACACGCCGAACACACACTTCAATGGATTTATCTTCAGGTCATATTTTCTTGTCCGCTCAAAACCTGCTTTAGATCGGCTATGTGGTCCTCTATCTCCCTGGACTTGACAACGACATTGTCGATGTAGATCTCCACCAGAGAGTCGATCATGTCGTGGAAGATATAATTCATGGCCTGTTGATATGTTGCCCCAGCATTTTTCAGCCTAAACGTTATAACGACCCACTCATATAAGTCGATTGCCCCAGGACATCGAAAAGCAGTTTTGTGAATGTCCTCTTCGACCATGAAGATTTGATTGTAGCCTGCATTGCCATCCATAAAGCTGATAATTTTGTGGCCTGATGCAGCGTCTACGAGCAAATCGGCTATAGGCATTAGGTATTCATCTTTGGGGGTAGCCTTATTTAAGTCTCTGAAATCGATGCATACCCTAAGTTTGCCATTATTTTTCAATACTAGGACAATGTTTGAGACCCACTCGGCGTATCGGCAAGGCCGAATGAATCCAACATCAGATAGCCGAGTTATTTCATCTTTGATCGCATCATACATATCGTCGTTGGACCTCCTGGGAGGTTGTTTTAACGACCGATAGCTGCCTTGATTGGCAGTTGATGGACGACTATAGATCGGCTAAGATCAGGCATCTCGAAGTACTCCCAAGCAAAACAATCTTTATATTCTTTTAACAAACCAATAAGTTGGGATATACAATGAGAAGATAAATTTCTGCTAATATACGTCGGCCTAGGCCTATCTCTAGAGCCTTTGTCTATTTCTTCTAATTCATCAGCCGACGTAAAACCTTGCCCTAGCTTGCACTCGTCTTCGTCCGTGGTGTCCATGCCGTAGACGTTCGAGCCCTCCACGACGTCTTGCTCAAAGCAGCAGCTGTGGCCCGTTGTCTCCAATTGGCTTTCGGCTGGTACGATCTCTATCTTGTCGCCGTCCCATTGAAGTAGACACTGATGCATAGTGGAAGGGACACAATAGTTGGCATGTATCCAGTCCCTCCCGAGCAGCAGGCTGTAAGACCCCTTCCCGTCGATGACAAAAAAGGTTGTGGGCACGGTCTTGTTGCCGTCGTCAGCTCGACGTTCAATACGCCCTTGGTCTCTGATGGGTTGCCGCCGAAGTCCTTTAGCACCATGTTGGTTTTGATCAGGTCTTCGGCTCCCTTTCCCAATTTCCTGAATGTTGCATAGGGCATAAGGTTCACTGCAGCTCCCCCATCCACTAGCATTTTTGACATCTGCTTGTCGTTGACGAAACCTTTTACATATAGCGGCTTGAGATGTCGATTTTCGGTCCCTTCCGGCTTGGCAAAAATTGCTTGATCTGGGTACAGTGCTAGTTTGACCAAGGCGTCCTCGATATTGTCTGCATTGGCTTCAGAACACCGAATTCCATTGGCAATATGACCATATTGACCATTGCGAGAGACTTTGCCTTTTCCTTTGGCTGCCCTTACGGCTTGATCGGCTGAACTCTCCCTAGCTTATTCCTCGTCGGCTGTGGCGGTTTTATTTTTGGGCATCCATCGCCTTTTGATTTTCAGCCGACAGCATTGTTCTTTGATCATCTGCCGAACTTCTTATTCCCTTCCTTCACGCTTTAGCCTTTGAATTCTTCGTTTCTGCGTTTTGGTGAAGAGGTCAGAGGGGCACCATTGGGGGTGCCGGTTGAGCTATATGGCCCTCGGGACGATCTGAGTTGGACTGGTGATCGGCTGGTTTCTGTGTTTGTCCTCACAGTATTCGCTGCAAGCTGGGCAATTATCTAGCGTCGGCAATGTCATCCCGGTTTCCTAGCAGTGCCTGAAAAATTCACAATGCCAATGAGGATCGGCACCGCTGTGATTCCCATCGTACCGACGGCCTCGCTTTTCTGGCTCTTGCCGATAAAATCTTTCAAACCAAGCCTCTTCCCGCCAAGATTGTTGTTGGAAGCGGCGTCGGCTGTTTGTGTTGATTGGCCATCGATCAGCCAATCGGGCAACGGGGTGCACCATGTTGTTTGGCGCGGCTTGGCTTCTAGTCGGCCCACCCTCTGTCTTGACCCCTTCTAATGTTTCAGCTAAGCTGTATGTCATTCTGCACTGTCGATCGGCTTGCCTGGGGTTGGCTTGAACCATATTGACTGGGAAGGGATTGCCGTCTACCTTCATTGGCCAAGTAGAATCGGCAAACTTGAGTTTCTCGGCCTCTATTGCCGACTAGATCTGTTGCCTAAAGACTTTACAGTCGTTAGTGGCATGGGATGAAGAGTTATGCCACTTGCAGTACTTCTTCTTCTTTAGTTCATTAGCCGAAGAGATCACATGGTTTTCGGGAAGCTGGATCTGCTTCTCTTTGAGTAATAAGTCAAAGATCCTATCGGCCTTGGTGATGTCAAAGTCATATTTTTCCTCTTTGGTCGTCTTCAACAGCCATTGACAGACGATGGCCTTTTTATTCTTGGCCCATTCGGCTGCTGCCACCTCTGCGTCATCGTCGCTGGAGTTGGAGTCTGAGCTATGTTCTTGACGACCTTCCTGGTGTCTTGAAACCTTTGCTCATGAGTCGTCACCTTCTGCGCCAGATGCGCCAGGCTGTCGAAGTCTTGAGTGGAGAAACGCTCGTGGATCGGCGCGATCAGGCCATGGAAAGCCAAATCGGCTAGCTGAGTGTTCGACATCACCAGGATGTAGCATCGATTCCTCATCTCTCTGAAGCGTTGAATGTACTCTTGAACCGACTCGTTGTGCTTCTGCCTGATACTGGTGAGGTCCGACAACTTCATTTCATGGTTGCCAGTGTAGAAATAGCTATGGAATTGTTTTTCGAGATCGGCCCAGCTCTGAATTGAGTTGTAAGGCAATGAAGAGAACCAGGTGAAAGTCGATTCCGAAAGAGACAAGGGGAACAGTCGAACTCTCAAGGCATCTGTAGCCGATGCTTCGACGCACTGCGCCAAGAATCGGCTAACGTAGGTTGACACGTTGTCCTACCCTGAGAATTTCGAGAAGTCTAGGACTTTGTACCGGTTGGGCAATGGAATTCGCTCGAAATGCTCCGGATAAGGATACCGATACATGTTTCCTGAGTCCTTTGGCTTGAGGCTGAATTGATCGCGCATGACGTCTGCAATCAAATCGGCCCATGTCCGGTTGTCCTGCTGTATCGGCTCATATTGATCATATGGTGCGGGTGCTTGCGGATACAGTGGTGGTGGCGTCTGAGGCCTGTAGTGATGATCTTGATGACCTCCTTGATACTGGTACTGGAGCGGATGGCCAGCGGGAGGCGGCCGATTTGCCGTTGATGGCGTTGGTGGGCCTAAGAACAGCTGTCGGCCACCGGCGTTGTATTGTCTATCGAGGCCAATCTGTGCAACCGGCTCTAATTGTCGATTGTCGTCGAACATGTTGGCGATCTGGTCTTGGGGAAGTGGTCGTTGCCGGTCCAGCATTGATCACTGGTCTCGCAGCCAATCCGGATGGATTCAACTGGTTGAGGATCCCCCCTGGTGGCCCTGGTTGTGCTGGTGGTGCATTCGGCCGATTCTGGGTGGCCAATGTCCTGTAACCAGGAAACTGGCCATCTGTGAAGTAAGTCGGCCCCTGCAGCAGTTGATCGGCTATCTTGGCGTCGACCACGGTGGCAATCATGTTGTTAAGGGTGTTGACAAGAATGCCACTCTGGTTGACCAGCGCATGGTGGACGGCCGAATCAATTCGGTCTTGCAAAGTATGCAGCCCAAATCATCTTGTTCTTGAATCGGCTCCTCCGCCTTCTGTTTGCTCTTTGATTCGCTCGAGGAGGACGCCTTGAGTTCATCCATGCTGAATTTGTACTTCTGATGCACGGCTCCAGACCTTGTCTGGGTGAACGACTGTAGGTAGTTGGCCTGGAGTTCTTCTACCATCTTTTTGTAGTCGGCTTGTTGTTCAGCTGATAATTGCTCCATCTTTACTGGCACGATGCTGTCCTGAGAAACGCTGGGACTTTTGAGGTCGACCATCTTGTCAGCTGCGTCGATGCGTCCTAGTCGAATTGACAGTGACAGTCCCACTGGAAATGCCAAGAAGTGTGTTGATGAGAAATTTCTCTCACGCGCTGGCCTGGGAGATCTGCTTAGCTCCAGTGCAGGTCCTTCTCAGCTTCCTGTGCTATACAGGGCGTGCCAGTTGGTTTGATCTGCTAACCAAGTGTTAAGTTAGATCCTACTGGATCGGCTGTAAGAGTCAATTTACATATTGTGGAGATTATGGCAATCGGGTATCTACATGGCAAGCTTATCCGACTGGAAGTAGGGATAGATTGCGCCTGCTATATCTGTAAACCAAACATGACTTGGGTGTTACGATTGCCGATAGAGATAAGGCAATCGGCCTATAGTCACGGTTTGGTAAGATTGAGGAAACCAACTGTGAAGATTGTGGCAATCGGGTATCCACATGGCAAGCTTATCCGACTGGAGATAGGGATAGGTTGTGCCTATCAAATATGTAAACCAACTACGACTTGGGTATTACGTTGCCGATTAGATAAGGCAACGGCTCATAGTCACGGTTTGGTAAGATTGAGGAAACCGACTTAGAGTAAGATAGGGTTTCCGATTTGTAAGCCCACCTCCCAAGACTATATAAGGGAGGTAAGGGGCGTCCCTTGAGGGATATGCGATATCGGCTTTAGATCATATGCTTCATGAGAAGTTAGATCAGCTTTTAGCTTTGAACCTTAGATCACGAGATCAATAAAGACACTCGGCGGATTGATTCCACCGAAACAGGAGTAGGGTATTACCTCACGAGAGGGCCTGAACTGTCTAAATCTTCTTCCTCTTCTAACCCATTGTGCTTGGCGATCTTGACTGCACCCCCAATTTTCTATTGCCGAAACCGAGTTTCGACAGTTGGAGCGCCAGGTAGGGGACCGCGCGTCGAGACTTCTTCAACAATCTCGCCGACAAGCGTGATGGGATCTCCTTCAAGATTCGGCGACTTCGCCGCCAACTTCGTCGACGATTCCTCCTTCGACTCGGATTCGGACCAGTCGGAAGGAGAAATCAACACGACACCGTTCGTACTTCCGAACAGCCCACGATCTACAACGACATCTTGAAGACCAAGATACAATCTACTTTCTCCGACGACGGACTTCACTCGGCACCGTTCGGATTACCGAACACCGCCGAAATCTGCACCGATCTTCTCGTCTCCCCGACGGAGACGATCTTCTCGGAAGAAGACCTCTCGGTGCCGTTTGGGTTACCAAACGCCGTCGAGACCTACGGCAAACTCCTCTCCCCCGAGTCGAGGTCGACCCACTCGGAGGAGCCTGCTTCCCCACGCTCTGACTCGGACTGGAACGATCCACACCCGGGCTACCCAGGGTCGAGGGAGGTCGCCGTCATCCTCCAGCCGTTCGGCTCATGCTCATCTTCGGAGCTCAATGAATACCTCAGCTCCGCTGGCTTCGACAACCTCTATGGCATCCCCTCAGACGAAGCCGACGACTCCGACTGCCACAAGGACTACGGGCCGAAGTGCTTCGATGTCCTCATGGCTGAGCCAGACGAGTCCGACTCAGCCATGGCCCGCAGGCTCGCTGAGGAAGAGCGAGCCAAGATCGAGCAAGAGCGCAAGACGGCCGAAGAGGAGAAGCAACGCAGGGAAGAGGCTGACAAGAGGAAGCAAGATCTACGCACAGCCGGACGATCCGCCCAGGAGGCCATCCTCCAAACACGGGTCCGCAACACCAACATCTTCCAGACGCCACAGCAGAACGCTGTTGCCGCGCTCACGCTCTTGGACACCGTCATTGAGACGGCACCCGCCAACGTGACTCCGATACTCGACAAGATAAAGACCATCGTCGCAGCCACAGCTAACGGCCACCCCACCACCTCGGCACGAAGGCCGACTAAATCTGTGGCTGAAACGGCAGACAAGAGCCGGCTTTCGCCTCTAAGGTCAGGAGACTATAAGAGGCCCGAGCCAGATCGGTCGACGACCAGGCCAAGAGGCCCACCTCGCGAGTCCACGCAGAAGTACCAGGAGCAAATGGCCGACTCCCGCGACAAACGACATGGACGTCCACCCGTCCATCACCGCGTCCGCCGCAACAACAGCTCCAGCTACCCAACCAGCCAACCGAAGACCCCGCCGAGTGATCTGTGGGAAGTCCTCGATCGTCACTACCAGGAGCGGGACCGACGTACTCGGGAAGATCGGAGGGGATCACCCGATAGCGGCGACGACGGAGTACCGACCTTCACTCGGGAGCTTCGCCGAGTGCATTGGCCCAGTGGTTTTAAGCCCACAGGAATCGAAAGGAACGACGGCAAGACCGACCCCGAGCCGTGGCTTACCGTGTACACTCTCGCCATCCGCGCAGCAGGCGGCGACAACAAGACTATGGCCAATTATTTGCCCGTGGCCCTCGCCAACTCAGCCAAGAACTGGCTCGCGAACCTGCCAAGAGGCTCAATCGGCTCGTGGAGCGAGCGAGGACCACTTCATCGCCAACTTCCGGGGCACCTTCGAGAGGCCCAAGCACACTTTGACTTATACAACGTCATTCAGAAGCCGGACGAGCCTCTGAAGGATTACATTCGGCGCTTCTTCGAAAAGCGCAACAAGATCCCCAACATCACCGATGACATCATCATCGCCACCTTCCAGAAGGGAGTCCGTGATGAACTGTTGATCGGGAAGTTCGGGCGCAAGCCACCGAATACGGTGAAACAAATGTTCGAGACGGCGAACTCCTACGCCAAGTCAAACGATGCAATCAAGGCGGCACACCAAGACCTGGTTGCTACAACGCCCGATTCTCAACACCGTCGCCGAGTTGCGGCTTACGACGCGATCATGAACGATCGTGAACGCTCGGTGCACGCATCATCTACAAGCAATTCTCGAGCAATATGCGGCACGGTTAAACAATAAGTCGACTAATGAAACCGATCCATCGGGAACCAAGAAGAACAACCCGACTGGAAATTCAGAGCCTTTTCAAGACCACGTGGGCGAGCTGAATCACATCTTCGGGGGCCGCAGGCTTATGAGTCCAAGAGGAAGCAAAAGCGATGGACCGCGAGGTCAACGCAGCACAACCCGAAGTCCCACAACATCTACGATGGTCGGAGGTGGCCATCACGTTTAATCGCTCGGATCATCCCGACCGAGTGGTTCACCTAGGCGAGTATCCCTTGGTACTTGACCAGTGGTTCGAACATCAAGTGAAGCACGTCCTCTTCGATGGGGCAGCGTCCTCAATCTCCCGTTCGTCAAGACCCTGGATGAGATACAAATCCCGAGAACTGATTTGAAGGCAAGCTCAGCCCCCTTCCACGGAGTGATCCCGGGGCTGTCGCCCACACCACTCGGGCACATCGCCCTTTCAGTCACCTCCGGAGTTCGCGAGAATTTCCGAATGGAGAATACCACCTTCGGGGTGGTCGACTTCAAAGACGGCCTACCACGTGATCATCGGAAGGCCTGCACTCGCCAAATTCATGGCGATACCACACTACACTTACCTCTGCATGAAGACGCCTAGCCCTAACGGCGTCATCGCTCTGCGCAGCGACGTCAAACAAGCCTTCACCTGCAACAAAGAAAGCTGCGATATGGCCCAATCTTGTGAGAAATCACGTGGCCAGGAAGAAATCCGACTGGCTACATCAACATCCAAAGAGGGTGAAATTTCTACAAAGAGGATAGCCAAGTCGGAACAAGGCGACGCCAAAACGAAGAAAATCTTCCTTGATCCAGTCAGCAAGATATCTTCAAGGACTTAGAAGATACCATAGTCGCAATGTTCGGGCGCGAGCTCTCATTTTCGATGATTTGGTTCTACGCAAGATCCAGACCATCAAGGACCATCACAAATTATCTCCATTATGGGAAGGACCATACATAATCGCTGAGGTGACTCAGCCAAGAGCATTTCAACTAAAGCGCGAAGATGGATCTATGGTGAAGAACTCCTGGAATATTGAACATCTTCGACGACACTATGCTTCAATTGCCGTAAGTTTTATGTTGTTCTTGACTGCCAACCTCAAGCAAGATGACTTCTTGAGTTGACAGTCGGGGGCTGCATACGTGTCAATAAAGCATGGTTTTCTTTGATAACTTGTTTATATTTAGTTTATCATTGTTTATTATTTTGATTCGAGTTCAATAGATAAGGACTGAGAATTTTTTGATGACCTAATCAAGCTTAGGCTTGGTGACATTTGGACGAAAATTACTTAAGAAATTTTCTATGAAGACTCGGGTCAAGGCATTAACATAAATAAGCTAGATACCCACAAGTTCACATCGGAGGCATAAAGAGACCAAGATGATTAAACTTACTCCCGACGAACCTCGGACGACAAGGGAATCTTGAAGGCCGGATGCGGAAGACGGCTGTGATGGAACAAGAGTTCCTAGATGGATGGATTTGCACGCACACGAGTTTAGGGTTCTCCACGGAGAGCGGTGAACAAGCTTGCGAAAGAGAAAATTTTTAGGGAAGATGAAGTGTCGAGGATGACCTCGAGGCTTCGTAAAAAGACTTGAGGGTTTTTGCCAAGTTATCTCGCGATTGGGCCGAGCCATGAGAGACTTGCGGCCCAGCTAAGGTGTGGCGTGACACGTGTCCTTAGGGGGACTTAAGTGGATGAACTTAAGCAGATTTGCCTTGGCAATATGCACGTGTCACGAGCCCAATGCTTTTAAAATCCTTTCATACCGCGGTTTGCATAACTTCATGAGAAGTTGGCACGATGCAATTTGAAAGGTGACAAATAGTTAAGCTTTTCATGGCTGTCCCGATGACAGAACTATTTGGTTTTAAAGCATTTGATTAAATGATTATATCAATGCTATTTTTCCCACCTTGGTGAAGATCTTTTTAGATTAAGACCAATATTATAGCAAGAGCTATTTAATATTTTGGTCGTATTTTTCAGATGACTGAAAAATTTGTTTACCCATGAGGGTTGACTAAATTATTTGTCCCGAGATGACTCGGACAAGTTAACTCGGATAAGCATGAGCTTGCCGATGTTTTTTACCCACGAGGGTTGATTAAATTATTTGTCCCGAGATGACTCGGACAAGTTAACTCGGATGAGCATGAGCTTGCCGAGTGTTTTTACCACGAGGGTTGATTAAGCTATTTGTTCCGAGATGACTCGGGCAAATCAACTCGGATAAGCATGAGTTTGCCGAGTGAATTGATTTTCTTACCCATGAGGGTCGATAGAATTACTTGTTCGAGATGACTCGGGCAAGTTAACTCGGATGAGCATGAGCTTGCCGAGTGAATTGATTTCTTACCCATGAGGGCTAAATAAATTATTTGTTCCGAGACGACTCGGGCGAACTACTCGGATAAGCATGAGCTTGCCGAGGGATGTGATTTTTATGATTGCTTTAGCTTGAGTTAAGCATTTATATGAGAATTATTTGTTTCGAGATGACTCGGGCAAATTTTCGGGATGACTCGGGAAGATCAGCTCGGATAAGCATGAGCTTACCGAGCGAATTGATTTCTTACCCATGAGGGATGATTGAAATATTTGTTCCGAGATGACTCGGCAGAGATCCACTCGATAAGCATGAGCTTACCGAGTGCTTTTCATCCATAAGGATTGGTTGAGTTATTTGTTCTGAGGTGACTCGGGCAGATTCACTCGGATGAGCATGAGCTTACCGAGTGATGAGATTTATATAAATACTTTAGCATGAGCTAAGTATTCATATGAGAATGATTTTTTATAGTTCTTGACTATATGCTTAGTCTGTTTTTGACTAACCACATAGTCGGGGGCTATACCTAATTAGGTGCATCAGGAGATGCACCTAGATATTTATTTTTGAGAATTTTTGAGATATTTTCCAGCCCTTCACAGTCTTTGGAGCCAATCGGGAAGATTCAGGCAGAGATGATGGAATCACTTGGTGCCGAAGCACTCACCAAAGAGATTTTTGGCTGCGCATTTTTTGGTTTGAAGCCGAGTTGTCTCGTCGATCGAAAAGGACTCGGGGGCTACTGTGAAGATTGTGGAAATCGGGTATTCACATGGCAAGCTTATCCGACTGGAGATAGGGATAGGTTGTGCCTATCAAATATGTAAACCAACTACGACTTGGGTATTACGTTGCCGATTAGATAAGGCAACGGCTCATAGTCACGGTTTGGTAAGATTGAGGAAACCGACTTAGAGTAAGATAGGGTTTCCGATTTGTAAGCCCACCTCCCAAGACTATATAAGGGAGGTAAGGGGCGTCCCTTGAGGGATATGCGATATCGGCTTTAGATCATATGCTTCATGAGAAGTTAGATCAGCTTTTAGCTTTGAACCTTAGATCACGAGATCAATAAAGACACTCGGCGGATTGATTCCACCGAAACAGGAGTAGGGTATTACCTCACGAGAGGGCCTGAACCTGTCTAAATCTTCTTCCTCTTCTAACCCATTGTGCTTGGCGATCTTGACTGCACCCCCAATTTTCTATTGCCGAAACCGAGTTTCGACACCAACTTAGAGTAAGATAGGGTTTCCGATCTGTAAGCCCTCCTCCCAAGACTATATAAGGGGGGTAAGGGGCGTCCCTTGAGGGATATTCCGATAGGAGATCAGAGATCAGATTCTAGATCAACTTTTAGCCTTCAGCTTTAGATCAAGAGATCAATAAAGACACTCGACGGATCGAATCCACCGAAACAGGAGTAGGGTATTACCTCACGAGAGGGCCTGAACCTGTCTAAATCTTCTTCTTCTTCTAACCCATTGTGCTTGGCGATCTCGACGGCGACCCCAGAAATCATATTGCCGAAACCAAGTTTCGATAGTTGGCGCGCCAGGTAGGGGCCCGCGCGTCGAGACTTCTTCAACAATCTCGCCGACAAGCGTGATGGGATCTCCTTCAGGATTCGGCAACTTCGCCGCCAACTTCTTCGACGACACCTCCTTCGACCCGGATTCAAACCAGTCGGAAGGAAAGACCCACTCGGTGCCGTTCGGGCTCCCCAACAGTGCCGAGATCTTCGACGACATCTTAAAGACCAAGATGCAATCTACTTTCTCCGACGACGGACTTCACTTGGCACCATTCGGGTTACCAAATGCCGCCGAAATCTGCGCCAATCTTCTCGCCTCCCCGACGGAAGCGACCTACTCAGACGAAGACCTCTCAGTGCCGTTTGGGTCACCATATGTCGCCGAGATTTTCAGCAAGCTTCTCTCCCCCGAGTCGGCGGCGACCCACTCGGAGGAGCCCACACCCCCAAGCTCTGACTCGGACTGGAACGATCTAGATCCGGGTTACCCAGGATCAAGGGAGGTCGCTGTCATCCTCCCATCATTCGGCTCCTGCTCATCTTCGGAGCTCAATGGATACCTCAGCTCCGCCGGCTTCGACAACCTCTACGGCATCCCTTCTGACGAAGCCGACAACTCCGACTGTCGCATGGACTGTGAGCCGAAGTGCTTTGACGTCCTCATGGCCGAGCCGGACGAGTCCGACTCAGCCATGGCCAGAAGGCTTGCCGAAGAAGAACGAGCCAGGGTGGAGCTCGAGTGCAAGACAGCCGAGGAGGAGAAACAACGCAAGGACGAGGCCGACAAAAGGAAGCAAGATCTACATGCAGCCGGACGATCTGCCCAGGAGGCCATACTCCAAACACGGGTCCGCAACACCAATATTTTCCAGACGCCACAGCAGAACGCTGTCGCCGTACTCACGCTCTTGGACACCGTCATGGAGACGGCCCCTGCCAACGTGACTCCTATACTCGACAAGATCAAAACCATCGTCGCTGCCACGGCGAACGGCCATCCCACCACTTCGGCACGAAGACCGACTGAATCTGTGGCCGAAACACCAGACAAGAGCCGCCTTCCACCTCTAAGGTCAGGAGACTATAAGAGGCCCGAGCCGGATCGGTCGACAACCAGGCCAAGAGGCCCACCTCGCGAGTCCACGCTGAAATACCGGGAGCAGACGGCCGACTCCCGCGACAGACGACATGGACGACCACCCGTCCACCACCACGCTCGCCGCAACAGCTCCAGCTACCCAACCAGTCAACCGAAGACCCCGCCGAGTGATCTGCGGGAAGTCCTCGATCGCCGCTACCAGAGCGCGACCGACGCACTCGGGAAGATCGGAGGATCACCCGACAGCGGCGACGATGGAGTACCGCCTTCACTCGGGAGCTCCGCCGACGCACCGGCCGAGTGGCTTTAAGCCCACAGGATTGAAAGGTACGATGGCAAGACCGACCCCGAATCTTCGCTAACCGTATACACCCTTGCCATCCGAGCTGCAGGTGGCGACAACAAAGCCATGGCCAATTACCTGCCCGTAGCCCTCGCAAACTCAGCCAAAAATTGGCTCACGAGCCTGCCAAGAGGCTCAATCGGCTCGTGGAGCGAGCTGAGGGATCACTTCATCGCCAACTTCCAAGGTACCTTCGAGAGGCCCGGCACACACTTTGACCTTTACAACGTCATCCAGAAGCCAGACGAGCCCCTGAAGGATTATATTCGTTGTTTCTCCGAGAAACGCAACAAGATCCCGAATATCACCGATGACATCATCATCGCCGCCTTCCAGAAGGGAGTCCATGACGAGCTGCTCATCGGGAAGTTCGGGCGCAAACCACCGAAGACGGTGAAGCAAATGTTCGAGACGGCGAACTCGTACGCCAAATCCAATGACGCCATTAAGGCCGCCCGTCAAGACCGGCCCGATAGAAGGGAGGACAAGCAAGCGGGAGGAAGCCGTAATCCTAAGAAGGATGGCGGCAATAACGGCAACCAGGGCCAGAAAGATCGCAAGCGCCGATCTAAGGACCTAGTCGCCGCGACCTCCAACACTCAACACCGTCCCCGAGTCGCCGCCTACGACGCCATCATGAACGCCCAATGCACCCATCATCCGAATCATAAGCATGCGGCGAAGGACTGCTTTATCTACAAGCAATTCGCCGAACAGTATGCGGCACAGGTCAACAAGAAGCCGATCGACGAGGCTGGCCCGTCTCGGCGCCAAAAAGAACAACGCGGCTGAAAATGCCGAACCTTTTCAAGACCCAGTGGGAGCTCAACCACATCTTCGGGGTCCGCTAGCCTATGAGTCCAAGAGGAAACAAAAGCTAACCGACCGGAGGTCAACGCGGCTCAACCCGAAGTCCTCAATATCTGCGATGGTCGGAAGTGGCCATCACCTTTGATCGCTCGGATCACCCCGACCGAGTGGTTCACCCGGGCGCTATCCACTCGTCCCGGACCCCGTGGTCCGCAACATCAGCTTAAGCGCGTCCTCATCGATGGGGCAGCGCCCTCAACATCCGTTTGCCAAGACCATGGATGAGATGCGATCCGGGGCCGAACCGAAGGCAAGTTCAGCCCCTTCCACGGAGTTATCCCGGGGCTATCTTCAACACCACTCGCATATCTCCCTCCCAGTCACCTTCGGGCCCGAGAGAACTTCCGAACGGAGAACGTCACCTTTGAGGTGGCCGACTTGAAACAAGATATCACGCCATCATCGGAAGGCTGCGCTTGCCAAGTTCATGGCGATCCCTCACTACACCTACCTTTGCATGAAGATGCCGGGTCCCAACGGCGTCATTACTCTTCGCAGCGACGTGAAACAAGCCTTCACTGCGATAAGGAGAGCTGCGACATGGCCCAATCTCGCGAGAGATTACGTGGCCAACAAGAAGTCTCGATTGGTCGCATCGACTTCGGCAGAGGGTGAAATCCCGCGAAGAAGATAGCCAAATCGGATCTGCGACGCCAAGACCAAGAAGATCTCCCTTGATCCGTCGGATCCTCGAAAACGCTGTAATCGGCGCTGACCTAGATCCCAAATAGGAAAGCGCGCTCGTCACCTTCCTCCAAAATAATAAAGATGTCTTTGCTTGGAAACCATCTGATATGCCTGGAATTCCTAGGGAGGTGATCGAGCACTCTTTGAACGTCAAAGATGACGCCAAACCGATAAAACAACGATTACACAGATTCGCGCAGGATCGAAAAGACGCTATCAAGGAAGAACTCGCAAAGCTCTTGGCTGCCGGCTTCATTAAAGAAGTCCTTCATCCCGACTGGTTAGCCAACCCAGTCCTGGTCCGCAAGAAGACGGGGCAATGGCGCATGTGCGTTGACTATACCGACCTCAACAAAGCCTGCCCCAAAGATCCATTCGGGCTACCTCGCATCGACCAAGTCGTCGACTCAACAGCCGGCTGCCAACTCCTAAGCTTCCTAGACTGTTACTCGGGCTATCATCAGATCAGCTTAAAAGAATCCGACCGCTGAAGACATCGTTCATCACACCGTTCGGGGCTCTTGCTACATCACCATGCCTTTTGGCCCGAAGAACGCCGAGCCACATACCAACGCATGATCCAAAGATGTTTCCAGACGCAGATCGGCAAGAACGTTGAAGCTTACGTCGACGATGTTGTCATCAAGACCAAGCAGAAAGAAGACCTGATCGCCGACTTAGAAGAAACCTTTGCAAACATCCGGCCTTCGAATGAAGTTAAACCCGGAGAAGTGCACTTTCGGTGGTCCATCGGCAAACCGCTCGGCTTCATGGTATCACATCGCGGCATTGAAGCAAATCCGGAGAAGATCAACGCCATCTTAAACATGAAACCCCGAGTAACCGAAAGACGTCCGTAAGCTCACGGCTGCATGGCGGCGCTAAGCCGTTTCATATCCCGACTCGGCGAACGAGGCATGCCCTTCTTCGATCGCTAAAGAAGACAGACGACTTCCAGTGGACCGCGGAAGCCAACAAAGCCTTTGAAGAGTTCAAAGAGTTCCATACGACGCCACCCGTCCTGGCCACGCCTCAGCCCCAGGAACCTCTGCTGCTGTTTGTCTCAGCCACTCACCAAGTGGTCAGCACGGTCCTTGTGGTCAAACGCGAAGAGGAAGGACGGACTCAGAAGATTCAAAGGCCAATCTACTTTGTTAGCGAAGTATTGGCAGGAGCCAAAATTCGCTACCCTCAGGTACAAAAGCTGCTCTATGGTGTTCTAATAACAACGAGGAAATTAGCACACTATTTTCAGGGTCACTCGGTCACCATCGTCACCTCTTTCCCACTCGGCGACGTCATCCACAACCGCGAGGCAACCGAACGCATCGCCAAGTGGGCCCTAGAGCTAATGCCGCTGGACTTGACTTTTAAGGCAAGAACGTCCATAAAGTCACAAGCCTTGGCGGACTTCCTGGCCGAGTGGACTGAACAGCAAGAGAACGTGCCTCGAGAAGACCTCCAACACTGGACCATGCACTTCGACGGATCCAAGAGGATCACCGGCTTGGGAGCAGGAGTTGTGCTGATTTCCCCGACCGGGGAAAGGCTAAGATATGTCCTTCACCTCCACTTCTCCGCTTCACACAATGTTGCCGAGTACGAAGCTCTTCTACATGGACTGTGCCTAGCAGTCTCACTCGGGATACGACGGCTTATTGTGAAAGGCGACTCCCAGCTAGTCGTCAATCAAGTGATGAAAGACTGGTCTTGCCTAAACGACACTATGGAGGCCTACCGACAAGAGGTCCGCAAGCTTGAGGACAAGTTTGATGGACTCGAACTCTCTCATGTCCTGAGACATAACAACGAAGCTGCCGATGAGCTGGCACAATTCGGATCTAAGCGCGAAGCTGCCCCAACAGACGTCTTTGTCGAACATCTCTACGAACCAACCATCACGGCAAAGACAACTCTCACCGAGCAAACCACGAACGAAGTCGCCATGACCGATACCGACTGGAGGACGCCGCTCATCAAATTCTTAACCCAGCAAGAGCTGCCGGATGACCGGGATGAAGCAGAACGCGTCCGGCGTCGTTGCCAAGCATACGTCATGGTTGACTCCGATCTATACAAGAGAAGCCCCTCCGGAACTCTAATGAGGTGCATCACACCCGAAGAAGGGAAGCAGTTACTCCAAGACATCCACTCGGGCATATGCGGAAGCCATGCGGCAGCACGCACTCTAGTTGGCAAAGCTTACAGGCAAGGTTTCTTATGGCTTACTGCGGTCTCCGACGCGGATAAAGTCGTACGAACCTGCGAAGGCGCCGCGCCCGACAAAGCCATGTCCCGCCCAGAGCTTCAAACAATCCCACTTTCCCGGCCGTTCGCGGTATGGGGCGGACATGGTTGGCCCTTTCAAAAAGCTCCGGAGGATTCACACACCTCTTCGTCGCAATCGACAAGTTCTCCAAGTGGATTGAAGCCAAGCCGGTCGCCACAATTACAGCTGACAAGGCACAAGACTTTTTCCTCAACATCGTGCACCGCTTCGGCGTCCCAAATGAATCATAACCGACAACGGGACTCAATTCACGGGAGGCATCTTCAAGGAATTCTGTGAGGACTTCGAAATCAAGATCTGCTACGCATCGAGCTCACCCCAAAAGCAACGGACAAGTCGAGCGAGCCAACGGCATGGTCCTCCAAGGCATCAAGGCCCGCGTTCTCACGCCTAAACCCTTATGCTGGCAAGTGGGTCCAAGAACGCCCTCGGTTTTATGGTCGCTGCGAACCACACCCGGTCGGGCTACCGGCCAAACTCCTTTCTTTTTGGTCTATGGCGCGAAGCCATGTTGCCAAACGAGATGGAATATGAGTCCCTCCGGGTTCGCAGCTTCAACGATGAACGCTACGACCCTGACCGAGTGGATGACCTCACCCGATTGGAAGAGGCCCGTGAGGCAGCCCTTATCCAGTCGACCAAATACCTTCAAGGGCTTAGAAGATACCACAGTCGCAACGTGCAAGCACGAGCTTTCATTGTTGGCAACCTGGTCCTACGCAAGATCCAGACCACCAAAGATCGACACAAGTTATCTCCCTTATGGGAAGGACCATACATAATCGCTGAAGTGACTCGGCCCGGTGCATACGGCTAACGCGTGAAGACGGGTCTATGGTGGAAAACTCCTGGAACATCGAGCATCTTCGACAATTTTATGCTTAATTCGGCTAAGGCCTCATGTTTTCCTTGACTGCCAACCTCAAGTAAGATGACTTCTTGAGTTAGCAGTCGGGGGTTGTACACATGTCAATAAAGCTCAAGTTTTCCTCATCAACTTTTGTGCATAATTTGGTTTATCATTGTTCAATGTCCTTCGATTCGAGCTCAGTGTCTAAGGACTGAGGGTTTTCCGATGACCTAATCGAGCCTAGGCTTGATGACAGCCAGACGAAAACTACTTAAGAAATTTCACGCAAAAGCTTGAATCAAGGCATTAACATAAATAAACTAAAAAAATCACAAGTTCTACATTAGAATGTTACGGATATGCGACATTTACAAGACAAAGTCGAAAGACAAATCAAATCTTGAAGTTGTTTACTACATCAAGGGATATTTTCTTCGCGCCTCCTGCGCCTCACTTAGCATGTCCAAGGCCGCTCGTCCGTCGTTCCATCAGCAAAGCCTTCTTCGACCGAGTGGATATCCACTCGGGGGTAAAGGGACTTGGTCTGTGCAAGAGCCAGACCAGCCCCCATGCGGTCGCTTCGGTGATATTGGCCGTATCGGTCGGGAGCCGCCGCAGCTTGTCAAATATTTCGATCGGCTCCAGCGAACGGCCCCAACTCCTTGATCGAACAAGGACAGCAAGATCGGCGTGGCGGCATTGGCGACTTCTTCCCGCATCTCGTCGCTTCGTTTGATCCGCCCAAGCAAGACGTCGTATTGGGCTCGGGTTTTTATCTTGTAATCTGCCAAAAGTCCCGGATCATTCAAAGCACTCGGAAATAAAGTAGCACAAGAAGTTTCACTTCAAAGAAGATTACCTTCAAACTCGGCCTCCATCTCGGCCTTGTCGAGGCTGACCGCTTCTAGCTGGACTTGAAGCGAATGGACCTCCGAAGAATTTTCTACGAAAGAAGATCGTCAACAACTGAAATCAACATGGGAATCATGAAGAGAATGGAGAGACGGGCTCACTCCCGATTGATCCTCGAAGGTCGAGATTCGCCTCCCGAAGCTCTGCGATCTCCCTCCTTAAAGCCGCCTCCTTCGACGCGGCCTCCTCCCGAGTGGCCTTCAGCTGTCGCTGAACGTCCTCTAAGGAGTTTAGGTGCGGAACCAACTTCTCCAGCACCTCAGATTTTGCCATAGAGCGGCAATACTCCTTCTGCGCGCAATGGCAGAAGAGTGACCGATTGAAAGACAATGATGATACAATTTAAGAGAAAGACAAAGGTTTACGTTGAGCAGCCGGGTCGCCTCGTTTAGGCTCTCGACAAGGCCATCCCTTTCATCTTTTTCGGCTTGCCGGTCTAAGATGATGCCCTGCCTCTCGCCTTCCGAGTCCCGCCACTCGATCCGAATAGGGGAACCCAGGTTTCGAGGACGCAACCTGGGGGATCTCCTCCACCGTGGTCGGCAAGCAAAAAGGACAAATGAAGACGTGAAAGATTCAAATTGAAAGACTAAAAGAGTACTTCAAACAAATCTCACCGGTTTCGGCGGCCGCTTGCTTGGGCGGAGTGGCCCGGCTGGCCTCCTTCTTCGACTCCGCGCCGAGTGGCCCTCAGTCAGGGGTGCTTGAGCCGCGGCCTCAGGCTTCCCAGCTGCTGATTGGTTTCCAGTCGGGATGTCCCGGCTGGGGGCTGGGGGCTCCTTCCTCGGAGCATCCTTCTTTGGAGGCAAAGGTTGTTTCCGGAGCGCTCGCACTCGGTTGTGGGCTCCGGGCTTTGGCTCGCTGGCCTTGGCACCTCGGGAGCAGCGGTGGAGTCGGTCCTTCACCCCTCCGCGCAGATCTATGTCCCGGGGCCTCTGCGAAAGCGAACACAGCAGGGGTAAAGATAGAGGAAAGTTTTCAATGAAAGAGTTCAGACTTCGGTTTGAGCATACCGGATGATCGGCGGATCTTGCGCGTCCGCGGCGATCGTCTCAAAGGTGGGGTCTCGGTGGGAGGAGCCGGACGTCATCATCCGAGTCCTCTATAATCAGCCTCCTCTTGCTCGCGCGCTTGTTCGAGTCTTCACTCGACGCCGCTCGCTTCTCGACCGGGTCGCTTTGGATCTTGATACCGCCACGGCTTCTTGGCGGGCGACGCGGCGCGTCATTGTGGGGCACCTTGTATGGCTTGGAGATGATAGAGGCGTTTTCCTGCAGAAGAAAGAGAGTACAATGTTAAGAAACAAGATGTCAAGATAGAAAGATACTCTGAAGCAACCAATCGGCTTACCGGAGAAGGAGGTCGGTGGATGCTGAAGGGAAGAACCGGCAGAATGAGGGCCCGCTCAACTGCAATTCCAGTCGAGAAGAGTTTGTAACATCCGGATCTTCAGGATCTCGTACTTGAGCGGATCTGGGTCTTCCCGATTGGTGTCCGTTCCGCCTTCATACTCAAAGGCTGGCTTTGACCGTTCCTTGATCGGAGCCAGTCGGCACCTGATGAAGTGCCGAGTGATTTGTTCCCCGCGAAGACCCCTTTGCTTCATCGCCAAGATCTTCGCGAGCAGCTCGTTGGCCTCATCCCAATCTTGGGCTACTGGAACAGTGCTCCATGATGGACTCGGGACAGAGGAAGGCCGACGAAAGAAGGCAGTGGGTTCTAGGTTGCTAATGTAGAACCAGCCCGCGTGCCATCCCTTATTGGAAGACTTCAAAGGAAGAGAAAAGTACTCCTTGTGGAGAGATCCGCGGAGTTGGAAACCTGCCCCGCCAACAACGCAAGGCTGGTCCTTGTTCGGATGAGGTTTGAGATAGAACATGCGACGGAAGAGTTGGAATTGGGGGAGGATGCCAAGGAAGGCTTCACATACATGAATGAAGAGAGCGATGTGAAGCATCGAGTTGGGGTTCAGATGGTAGAGATGAAGCCCATAGTAATCCAGAAGCCCCCGGAAGAATTTGGAGGTGGGAAGGCTGAACCCGCAGTAGAAAAAAGAAGTGAAAACGACGAGCTCACCGGTGTTTGGGGTCGGGAAATCCTCCCCCGCCGCCGGGCGCCATCCCACGATTTCCTTTGGGGGAAGCACGCCGTGCTTCACCATCTCTTTGAGAGTGGTTTCCTTCACGTCCGATGCGGCCCATTGGTCGAACGGAATCCTCTTTTCCTCCGCCATGAGAGTGGTGTTGATGGGAAGTGGATCTGGCCGGAAAAGGTTGAGTTTTTGACAAGGGAACGTGGGAGATTTGGCTGCGGAAGCTGGTTGTTGCAGAAAACGAGTTCCTTGATGGATGGATTTGAAGGGTTACGCGGAGGCTACGCTAGCCAAAAACAAAAACTTTTACCGCGCAAACCAGGAACACTTGCAAGTAAGGGCCGATAGATCGTTACCGATTGGAGTAGAGTGCAGCGGAATAACCAATCAGGGCAATCCGATCCGGAACAGTGTAGCCGATTCCCGGAGACAGCCGATTCGCCAATCAGCCGATTCGAGTCGTCCGGCCGCGTTCTCACGCCTCGCTCCGATGCGCCCGACTGCAGCCGATTCCACCACAGCCGATCGCTCCGATTGCAGCCGATCCGAAGCCGATCAACAGCGCGCAACGTAGCAGCGCCTCTACCGGTATCCACACGTCCGGGGACAGAACGCCGTACACCCGTGTGCTAGCACGCGATGCAAGGCTAGGGTTTGGCTCAAAAGTGGGGAGGGTTTCCGTGGAGATTGATCTCGGCGACTTCGTTGCACGCAATGCAATTGATGTCTATACAGCTCTCCACCCTCCCTCCTTTATATAGAGTTGGCCGACGGGACTAGTGGCCGATTAGGACTCTATTTTGAATCGGATCTCATCCGTATCTCATAGAGTTGGCCGCCCATACGTCGTAAGCCCATAGGACTCTATCCGATCGGATCCCTATCCGATCGAGCCGTATCCGAGTCCAACTCGAATATCTATTCTATCCCCTTAAGCGTGCGACCCCGTAGGTTCAGGTATACTCGGTTTCGTCTATAGTCTAACTTAGCCGATCGTCGGCTCGAGTCCAACTCAGCCGACTGTCAATAGCGGCGCCTAGCAGCACATATTGACACCATAGTATACAAGAATATAATATCGGCTCGAACTCTGTAATGTGTACACAAATCCCTTTGCCTCACGATACCGTTAAGCTATAGGCAAGATGTGTGCCATCCCTTCAATAGCTTAACCATTCACTCGAACCGTATTGGATTATCCGTCCGTTGATTGACTCCTCAATCAACTTAGCATGGCCATGCATTTCCATAATCCATTACCTCGAGGGGCCCAGAGATATCTCTCCAAAGGAGGGGCAAATTCCATCTTGATCACTCACATCCCACTCTATGTTTCATAGCAAACCCGAAAACTACCTTTATAACTATCCAGATTACGGAATAGCGTTTGGTAGTCCTAAAGTAGGCTACTACACATGTTGGAATCCATGGTGATCACGGGTCTAAGGACTTTGTACCAACACTACCCGAGACCAACTAATGGCGAGATTAATTCCCGTAGTGTCTCATGGTGGGTCTATCCAACAATGTGTTCTCTAACACATATGTCCATGTTTATTGATTTGGTATCTCCATACCCATGATCTATGAGACATGATCATTAATCAATAAACATGCCGATCTTAGAATCATATTTGTTCCAACAATATGACATATGATCGAGGATCGTTTAGAAATAGATTCATACATATCGAGTCTCATAAATAAGTCACGTACTTATTGATCAATACAAGATGTCTATTTCATGGAACCGAATAACACTTTATTCATTTATACATAAACATTGACGTGATATCCAACATCTCCATGTTGCCTCTAGGGCATATCACTAACAATCTCCCACTTGCACTAGAGTCAATCATGTAAGTATCTAATACCCATTGCTCTTGTGTGTGCCTCATGCTTCGGGAGGGAGAGGTTTTGTCGCGGATCGGCTATGTTGAGATCCGTGTGCACTTTGCATATCTTGACATCACCTCTGTCCACAATCTCGCGGATGAGATGATATCGCCGAAGTATGTGTTTGGACTTCGATGTGACCTCGGCTCCTTGGCTTGCGCAATGGCTCCACTATTGTCACAATACGAGAGACATTGGACCAGTCGTACTAGTCATCACACCAAGCTCGAAACGAATTTCTTGATCCAAACAGCCTCCTTTGCGGCTTAGGGCAATGTACTCGGCCTCTGTTGTAGAATCGGCAACGTATCCCGCTTGGAACTCTTCCACCGGCTCGCGCCTCCGTTCGGCGAACACGAACCCGCATTGCGATCTATAATCATCCTTGTCTGCTTGGAAGCTAGCATCGGTGTAACCACTTACAACGAGCTCTTCCTCACCTCCATAGACTAGGAACATATCCTTAGTTCTTCTCAAGTACTTAAGGATATTCTTTACGGCGATCCAGTGACCTTCACTGGATCTGACGGTATCTCGCTCGTAGTACTCAAAGCGTACGAGACATCTGGGCATGTACAAAGCATGGCATACATGATGGATCCAATTGCCGAAGCATATGGAACCATACCCATCTTATTCCGCTCATCATGTGTCCGAGGACACCGATTCTTGCTAAGATTAATGCCATGTGACATGGGCAAGAAACCTTTCTTGGAATCATGCATGTTGAACCTTTTTAACACCTTGTCAATGTATGTACTTTGGCTTAATCCAATTAGCCTCTTGGATCTATCTCTATAGATCCGAATGCTAATATATATTTGCCTCCCCTAAGTCTTTCATGGAAAAACTATTTTTCAATGAAGACTTGACGGATTCAAGCATAGGGATATCATTTCCAATCAGTAATATGTCATCCACATATAAGATTAGAAATACAATTGCGCTCCCACCGACCTTTTTGTAAACACAGGCCTCTTCTTCATTTTTGATGAAACCAAACCCTTTGATTACTTCATCAAAACGAATATTCCAACTCCGAGATGCTTGCTTCAATCCATAAATGGATTTCGTAGCTTGCATATCTTTCCAGCGATTCTGGATCGACAAAACCCCGAGGTTGTATCATGTATACATCCTCGCTTAGGTTTCCATTCAGGAAAGCCGTTTTGACATCCATCTCGCCATATCTCATAATCGAAATATGCAGCAATCGCTAGGATAATCCGAATAGATTTAAGCATTGCGACGGGCGAGAAGGTTTCATCATAATCAACTCCTTGAATCTGTTTAAAACCTTTCGCCACCAATCGCGCCTTATAGATGTGAACATTTCCATCCATATCAGCCTTTTTCTTAAAAACCCATTTACACTCAATGGTTTTGACACCATCAGTGGATCAACCAAGTTCCAAACTTGATTGTCATACATGGATTCTATTTCGGATTTCATGGCTCCAAGCCACTTGTTGGAATCGGGTCCCACCATCGCTTCCTCATAGGTCTTAGGTTCATCGTTGTCCAACAACAATATATCACATTGTTCCGCACTGTGTACTCGGGTGCACGACGTGATCTTTCGGACCTCCGTGGGGCTGGTGTATCTACAACCGGTGGCGCAACACTTTGCACCTCCTGTTGTGGTTCGTGGTCGCCGAAACGTTTTCGGTGTTTCTTGAACTTCTTCAAGATGCACCCTGCTCCCACTAACCCTTCTTGAAAGAAACTCTTTCTCCAAGAGGACACCGTGTCGGGCGACAAACACTTTGCCTTGTTCCCGATTATAAAAGTAATATCCCTTAGTTTCCTTAGGATATCCCACAAAGAAGCACTTGTCGATTTGGGTGTGAGCTTGTCGACGTAAACGTTTTACATAAGCTTCGCATCCCCATATTTTGAGAAAAGACAAACTAGGGGTTGCCCGTCCATATCTCATATGGTGTCTTTTCAACCGACTTAGATGGAACTCTATTTAGTGTGAGCGCAATGTTTCAAGAGCATATCCCGAACGATAACGGAAGATCACTTTGGCTCATCATCGACCGCACCATGTCCAACAAGGTGCGATTTCTCCGTTCGGACACTCCGTTCCATTGTGGAGTTCTGGCGGAGTTAACGTGGAACAATTCCACAATCCTTCGGATGATTACCAAACTCTTGGCTCAAGTATTCCCTCCACGATCGATCGTAGAAACTTGATTGTTTTCTCTAAATGATTCTCAACTTCATTCGGAATTCTTTGAACTTTTCAAAGGATTCGGACTTATGCCTCATTAAGTAGATATAACCATATCTACTAAAGTCATCGGTAAAGGTAATGAAGTACGATAACCACCTCGGCCGTTGAACTCATTGGTCCACATACATCGTATGTACGAGTGCCAACAAGTCACTTGCTCTTTCACTGTGTCCCGTGAAAGGTGTCTTTGTCATCTTACCAAGTAAACAAGACTCACATGTCTCAAATGATTCAAAATCAAAAGAGTGAAGCAATCCATCCTTATGGAGCTTCTCCATGCGTTTCTTATTTATATGGCCTAAGCGACAATGCCGGATAAACGTGGGGTTTATATCATTAGAGAGTTGCCTTTTCGTATTAATGTTATAGATGGGAGACGCTTCAAGATTCAAAACGTATAATCCATTCACCAATGGAGCATGAAAATAGAACATATCTCTCGAGATATATTGAACAACCATTGTTCATTGATCTAAAATCATATCCTTCCGCTTGCAAACATGAAGCGGAAATAACGTTTTGACATAGTGTTGGAACAGAATAACAATATTTAATTCCAAAACTAATCCTGAAGGTAGATGAAGTGGTACGTGCCGACAAAGAACGTAGCAACGCTTGCTCCATTGCCGACGCGCAGGTTCACCTCGCCCCTTCTCAATCCTCTACTTCTTCTCATTCCCCGCAACGATTTGCAAATATGAGCTACTGATCCGGTATCAAATACCCAAGAGTCGAGGTGAAGTAGCAAGATTAATGTCTATAACATTAATACCTGGCGAAGTCGTACTTTGCTTCTTCTTGAGATCCTCCATGTACTTCTTGCAGTTCCTTTTCCAAGTGGCCTGTCTCCTTGCAAGAGAAGCAAACGGCATCGATGCCGCCGACCGCTTCTTGCCCTTCTTTGCATTAGAGGCACTCGCGATCTCATCGGGAGTTAACTTCCTCTTGGTGCAAAGTTTCTTGACAGTGGTTTGCGCTTAGCCTTCGCATCATCATCACATGATGACCGTTTTCTGGATACTCTCCTCACTGTCTTTAGCATCCCATGTAATTCAGCCAAGGTCCTATCCATATTGTTCATGTGATAATTTAATATGAATGGCTCGAAGCTCGGAGGGAGCGACCGGAGAATCACATCGAGCCAACTCTTGGCTAAGGGAAAACCAGCTTTTCCGGACTCTCAATGTAGCCAATCATCTTTATCACATGCGGGCCGACGGGATTCCCTCAACAAGCTCGCACGCAAACAAGGACTTTGAGGTGTTGAACCTCTCGGCCCGAGCTTGGTTCTCAAACATGCCACGCAGTCCCCGAATAATAGTGTGAGCATCGCTGCTCTCATATTGCTTCAAGTTCGGGGGACATTGTAGCAAGCATAAGACGCTTATATCTAGGGCATCATTAGTGTGCTTCTCATAAGCCCTCCGTGCGATTCAGTGGCATTAGTTGGCAAATCCTCGGGATAGGGTACTTCAAGAACGTACTCCTTACGCTCTTGCTTGAGAACAATTCTCAAGTTGCGATACCAATCCATAAAGTTTGTTCCATTTAATTTTTCCTTTTCGAGAATAGATCGCAAATTAAAGGTACTGGGTGTAGTATTCGCCGCCATTTATTGTACAACGAAAAAGCAAAGTTTAGCACAATGTTTATGCTATGTCTATTGTTAAACAATTTAACATTAGACTCCCATTACGTATTTTCCACCTTCCCTCTAGGTTACGTATTGGATCAAGATCCACATGTTAATTAATTTTCTAGTGAGCTTTGGCATCACCGCTAGAAAATTAGTAACATCGGTAAGCAACACCTTGCTAATCACATCTCTATGTGACTCTTGTTGTTGGTGTGGCATCTCCATGCCCCGGCGCCAACCTATGCCCCAAGGCCCAAAACTATTTTGATAGCCTTGTTAAGTAAACCAAATGCTCCTGCATGTATATGTCGACATATACCCCTCGTGTTATGATAGAGAATGGCACTCGCTTGGCGGACCCACCATTGACGAGCATAACGGTGACGGGTGCAACATTTGGAAGGGCATCATTACTACTTAATTTTGAGAGGGATGCTATCCTATCAAACAAACATATCACATATGAAAGCAAGAAGAATAGCATATAATAAAATAGTATGGCCCCCTTCACATGGTGATCTCCATCTCCATGTCGGCGCGAGGATCTCCATCTTCGGCACCATCTTCCAAGTGTCGAATGCTTGATATCTTCAAACTAAGCTACTACTATAGAAGCTCTAATTGAAGATTACATCGACTCGCAGTCGTGAAAGAATATTACAAGCATTGCACGTATGAAAGAATATTACATGCATCACATGCATCTCATACATACAATAGGGCCATACCATCTCAAAGCATTCTCTGCAAAAACAAGTTAGGCGTAGAAACGTTTTCTACCTATCGCGAGCTACGGCATCGAGACGACCTATAAGGGGGTACGCACACGGCAGCGCCGAACACCACATGAAATTCATAGATCCAATCTATGAAATCGCTTATGGAAACCATATCGACATAATCATATTATGCCGTCCCGATACACTATCAAGGGAGATGGTTTGCGTAGGCGCGAGGCAGCAACAAAGTCGGACTACGAGATAGCTTCGGTATAATCACATTATACCGTTCGATACACTATCAAGGAACGCTATCTCGAACCCAACTCAAACTGAGTTATTTGGAAATTGCTTCGACGTAATCACATTACGTCGTTCCGATACACTATCAAGGAATGCAATTACCATCTACTCTCCTCAACGATCCCATAAAACCGATTGATCTAATCAACCCGTGCGCAAAACTTGTTCCGATCCAATCTAAAACCCGAACAAAGCAAGATTAGCTCGATACCACCGAAGGGTTACGCGGAGGCTACGCTAGCCAAAAACAAAAACTTTTACCGCGCAAACCAGGAACACTTGCAAGTAAGGGCCGATAGATCGTTACCGATTGGAGTAGAGTGCAGGAATAACCAATCGGGGCAATCCGATCCGGAACAAAGCCGATTCCGAGACAGCCGATTCGAGTCGTCCGGCCGCGTTCTCACGCCTCGCTCCGATGCGCCCGACCGCAGCCGATTCCACCACGCCGATCGCTCCGATTGCAGCCGATCCGAAGCCGATCAACAGCGCGCAACGTAGCGCGCCTCTACCGGTATCCACACGTCCGGGGACGAACGCCGTACACCCGTGTGCTAGCACGCGATGCAAGGCTAGGGTTTGGCTCGAAAGTGGGGAGGGTTTCCGTGGAGATTGATCTCGGCGACTTCGTTGCACGCGATGCAATTGATGTCTATACAGCTCTCCACCCCTCCCTCCTTTATATAGAGTTGGCCGACGGGACTAGTGGCCGATTAGGACTCTATTTTGAATCGGATCTCATCCGTATCTCATAGAGTTGGCCGCCCATACGTCGTAAGCCCATAGGACTCTATCCGATCGGATCCCTATCCGATCGAGCCGTATCCGAGTCCAACTCGAATATCTATTCTATCCCCTTAAGCGTGCGACCCGTAGGTTCAGGTATACTCGGTTTCGGCTATAGTCTAACTTAGCCGATCGTCGGCTCGAGTCCAACTCACCGACACATCAATAGCGGCGCCTAGCAGCACATATTGACACCATAGTATACAAGAATATAATATCGGCTCGAACCTGTAATATGTACACAAATCCCTTTGCCTCACGATACCGCTTAAGCTATAGGCAAGATGTGTGCCATCCCTTCAATAGCTTAACCATTCACTCGAACCGTATTGGATTATCCGTCGTTGATTGACTCCTCAATCGACTTAGCATGGCCATGCATTTCCATAATCCATTACCTCGAGGGGCCCGAGATATCTCTCCAAAGGAGGGGCAAATTCCATCTTGATCACTCACATCCCACTCCATGTTTCATAGCAAACCCGAAAACTACATTTATAACTATCCGCATTCGGAATAGCGTTTGGTAGTCCTAAAGTAGGCTACTACACATGTTGGAATCCATGGTGATCTCGGTCTAAGGACTTTGTACCAACACTACCTGAGACGAACTAATGGCACATTAATTCTGTAGTGTCTCATGGTGGGTCTATCCAACAATGTGTTCTCTAACACATATGTCCATGTTTATTGATTTGGTATCTCCATACCCATGATTTATGAGACATGATCATCAACCAATAAACATGCCGATCTTAGAATCATATTTGTTCCAACAATATGACATATGATCAGGGATCGTTTAGAAATAGATTCATACATATCGAGTCTCATAAATAAGTCACGTACTTATTGATCAATACAAGATGTCTATTTCATGGAACTGAATAACACTTTATTCATTTATACATAAACATTGACGTGATATCCAACATCTCCATGTTGCCTCTAGGGCATATCACTAACAGGATTTGGGAGCGCGCGAGTCTAGGGTTCTCCGCAATGAACTGATGAACAATGTTGTGAAAAGGGGAATTTTTGGAAGATGAAGAGGCGGGGACGACCTCACGCCTTTATAGAAAGATTTGAGGGTTGCGCTAGGTTTTCTGGTGAGTGGGCCGAGCCCATAAGAAAATCTACGGCCCAGCTAAGGTGTGGCCTGACGCGTGTCCTTAGGGACTTAAGCGGATGAGCTTAAGCGGATTTGCCCTGGCAATATGCGCGTGTCCGAGTGCCCTATACCTTTGAAAATCCTTTCATACCGCAGTTTGCTTGACTTCATGAGAAGCTAGCACGATGCAATTTGGAAGGTGACCAACGGCTAAGTTTCTATAGCTGCCTTGATGACAAGGGCTGTTTGGTTTTTTAGAATTTGGCTAATTAATTAGATCGATGCTATTTTTCCACCTTGGTGAAGATCTTTATAGATTGAGACCAGTATTATGGCATAAGCTATTTAATAATTTGGTCATATTTTTCATATGATTGAAAGAACTTGTTTTCCCATGGGGGATGATTGAAATATTTGTTCCGGGATTACTCGGGCAAATCCACTCGGATAAGCATGAGCTTACCGAGTGTTTTTCACCCATATGGGTTGATAGAATTATTTGTTCTGAGATGACTCGGGCAAATTCGCTCGGATGAGTATGAACTTGTCGAGTAATGAGATTTCAATAATTGCTTTAGCATGAGCTAGGCATCTACATGAGAATGATCTTTTATAGTCCTTGACTATATGCTTAGCCTATTTTTGACTAACCACATAGTCGGGGCTACACCTAATTAGGTGCATCAGGAGATGCACCTAGATATTTATTTTTGAGAATTTTTTAGATATTTTTCTACCCCTTCACAGTCTTTGGAGCCACTTGGGAAGATTCAGGCAGAGATGATGGAATCACTCGGCGCCAAAAGCACTCGGTCAAAGAGATTTTTGGCTGTGCTCTTTTGGTCTGAAGTTGAGCCGTCTCGTCGACGAAAAGGACTCGGGCTACTGTGGAGATTATGGCAATCGGGTATCTACATGGCAAGCTTATCCGACTGGAAGTAGGGATAGATTGCGCCTGCTATATCTGTAAACCAAACATGACTTGGGTGTTACGATTGCCGATAGAGATAAGGCAATCGGCCTATAGTCACGGTTTCGTAAGATTGAGGAAACCAACTTAGAGTAAGATAGGGTTTCCGATCTGTAAGCCCTCCTCCCAAGACTATATAAGGGGGGTAAGGGGCGTCTCTTGAGGGATATTCCGATAGGAGATCAGAGATCAGATTCTAGATCAACTTTTAGCCTTCAGCTTTAGATCACGAGATCAATAAAGACACTCGTGGATCAAATCCACCGAAACAGGAGTAGGGTATTACCTCTCGAGAGGGCCTGAACCTGTCTAAACCTTCTTCTTCTTCTAACCCATTGTGCTTGGCGATCTCGACTGCGACCCCAGAAATCATATTGCCGAAACCAAGTTTCGACACATATATATGCTATCCCCAAGTGTATTTAAACAAAGTGACTAGAATAGATCGGCTGCGCCGAGACAATATTAACCACTTAATCCAAATATACAATGGGATAATAAATATATGTTTTAACAGCCTAGCCGATACCGTAAGTTCAACTGTGAATCGGCTAATACTCCAATTCATCTTATGAAAAGATATTGTTCTAAGCTAAATGCGCTAAACCTAGATCAGTCGGCTGTCGGTTGTGGCTGACAGGCTAATTCTGGCTTAGGCCATTTAACTAGAGCAAGATCTTAATATAAGAGCGGTTTTAATAAACCTGATAGTAAATACCAAAAAGAATATTAAAATAGATAAGGGCCGGCTGAAACCCCGACACTGTCTCTAAACATATACATCTAGCCGAATAGATCATAAAAAGCTCTAAAAAATGACTTAATAGATCAATATTGATGCAGCATTAAGTATAAAAAGAACAACCAAATCTACTATAGCTGATGTAAATACCTCGAGACGGTAGATATCGCATATAATATAGGCCAACCCTTAGATCTAACTCTATCGGCTGCTATTTCTTGACAGAAGTAAGCCGATGTCGAGACAGATCTAAACATTGTTCTAGATTATATGTGACATATGATAACTAGCGTAGCATAAATCATAGAATTTAGAGTGTCATAGCGATGAAAGCACTAAATTCGACGAGATACACCACTAATGACAAACATTTACCTTAATTCGGGGATTAAAACGATGCAGCCCGAAGCCGGATCAAGTGTTCGTCTGAAGAACAAAGGAGGCGATGTACCGAAAGTTGTATTGAATGTGTGTTGATATGATTTTGAGGGATCTCGGGTCCTATTTATACCCAAGAATAACATCATCCGTGCGAACCACGGTCTCTATCTAATCCACTATTTTAAAATACGACAATATCCCGGGATATGGTCCAATGCCGCATTACAATAAACAATCTAAACAAACTCCTAATTTATAGATGCAATTACCATTACAGGACTCTATCTGTATATAGCAATATCTTTTAACGCACAATTTGGGAATTAAACCTTCTATTTATCTTTAAGCTTTCCGCCGGGACTAGTCCCACTTCACCTTGACCCTGAATCGGCTAAGTCTGAATCGGCTACGGAGCCCGTCGGCTGAATCTCTTCTCAAATCGCGTTTCTTCTCCAATTCCGCTTCAATCTTTGTTTCAAACCCGGGAGTTAGGTTTCCAAACTTGGTCGTTAACACATACTAGAAATATAACCCAGAAACGTCAAGTGGCGTGGCCCCACCTTAAACTTGACGCCGTGGTGGCGGACATGACTGGAACCCACCCACGTGGCACTATATCATTGTATTGGACAGACTTAGTCGCCTAAACTACCACGACGGGATAAATAAGAAGTTCCTCTAGGTTATCCGAACACATACACTTTGGCCTACCAGAATGCAAGGCTAGGTGCTAAATAGATTACTCAGCTAAGGCTATCCCATACTAGCACATGTGGATGTACGGTATACACAATGAATGACATGTAGTTCAGTCCTTAATCGACTCGGGCAAACACTCCATCGGTATACGAATACATCAATCGCATACCACTTGCCGCCCAAGTCTAAAAATCAAGTTTTGACTTTGCTTCGCAAATAATTGGGGTTCCTCCCCATTTATTTCAGAACACACAAAAGGTTTTCCAAAGGGTTTAGAAAACAACCCATGCCTATTTTTTGAATAATACTAGGCAAGGCTAAGCATATCATTTTCATAAAGCATATCCAATTTTCACATAACTACTCTAATTTATTTCCTAGGGTTCAAAACAGCAAGGGGATGTTTTAAAAAGGGTCCATGCAGTTTTATGACATATCTACCAAGCATAGTTAAAAACGACGATTACGATGAAATACGCATGCACATTTACAAACAAAATACATTGCTCAAAAACATGGGTTCAATGTGTTCAAAGGAGGGGCAAGGACTTGCCTTGGCTGTTGTAAACCTTCCTGGAATCAGTTAGAATGCAGATCTTCTCACCGTCGCAAAATTTATCCGCTAAAAGAAAATATCGATAACGGGTAAACACCAAAACACGTAAAAATTGAATATGCTCTAAAATGCTTGAATTTCTTAGTGTGGCTAGGTGCTGTGCGAATATGATTTACGGTGGAGGAATTTATATTCTATCCCTTTCATTTTGGGAGTTATTAATTTTTGGAGTCGGCTTGGTATAGCGTAGGGTTTTATTTGGGTATCGCCCTAAAATGTTTTTATCCTTGGATTTTTTGCTAACCTTAACTTCCCAGAGGTGGAAAGAATGTTTTCTAGTGCTAATGCAATTTATTTCACAATTTTTGGAGTTTTAATAATTTATTATGTAGTTCACGAACCTATAACGGGTCCTTAGTCCTATAACATGCTAGCGAGGTACCATAGGGCTTTAGATCCAGGACTTGTTTACTTTGCTTATGGGGAATGAAAGTGGAATAATATAGCTGATAAACCTAATCCCAATGGCAAGGGTTTTTGGAGTCTAAATTGCCTCTCTAATTATATCTTCTATACTAAGGGAGGTTACTATGGTAGCTCTTTAACATATTAGCCTATGTCTTGCCTATAGCGCTAATCGTGCTAAGTCTTGGGTAATCAGAGATGGAAATAGAGCTCTATTGGTTCACATATTCTATTCTAATATGCTTAGAGCTAGGATTCAATTTAAATTGAGACAACATATATTTATGTGTATGTACACATGGTGTCTAGTCTAGTTATGACTATTAGCTTAGGATTAGTTATTTGGAGTTTCTCCTAAATATTTAGTTTATAAGTTGATACATTTTTTCCTATTTGATGCTTATCCCTTGCTGGTTCTAAAGAAACTTAGTTTTTCCTAAAATGGATTTAAAATAAATTTTATATAAATCTTGTAAGGTCAGGGCTGTAGTAAACTATTAGTTTCATTTATAATTACCTAGAGGGATTATACCATACAGAAGTCATGCATTTTTATTTTACATTGTAACAGTAGATGTTTGGGTAACTCTACAGAATTTAAGTTCACTCAAAAAGGTGGTGAAATTGATTTTTAATAAATCCCTAAACTTTGACTGTCCTAAAATGTATCTTTTTCCTAAATTTAATTTTACCAACATTTGATTCAAGGGAAGTATAACTTTTTATTTTCCCATGTCATAGAGGGTGAGATGAGGAATCTACAAAATTTGAGTGTGGTGATTATGGCAATCGGGTATCTACATGGCAAGTTTATCCGACTGGAGGTAGGGATAGATTGCGCCTACTATATCTGTAAACCAAATATGACTTGGGTGTTACGTTGCCGATTGAGATAAGGCAACGGCCCATAGTCATGGTTTGGTAAGATTGAGGAAACCGACTTAGAGTAAGTTAGAGTTTCCGATCTGTAAGCCCGCCTCTCAAGACTATATAAGGGGGTGTAAGGGGCGTCCCTTGAGGGAGATGAGAAGCGATATGCGATATCAGAGTTGATAAGCAAGAGCTTTAGACTTTAGGAGCCTTAGATCTTGAGATCAATATACACTCGGCGGATCGAATCCCCGAAACGGGAGTAGGGTATTACCTCACGAGAGGGCATGAACCTGTCTAAATCTCGTTTTCCGTCTAACCCATTGTGCTTGGCGATCTTGATAGCACCCCCAAAAATTCTATTGCCGAAACCAAGTTTCGACAGTTGGCGCGCCAGGTAGGGGATCCGCGCGTCAAGACTTCTTCAACAATCTTGCTGACAAGCGTGATGGGATCTTCTTCAGGATTCGACGACTTCGCCGCCAACGACTTCGATAAGTTCTCCTCCTTCGACTCGGACTCGAACAAGTCGGAAGGAGAGACCCACTCGGCGCCGTTTGGGCTCCCGAACAGCGCCGAGATCTACGATGACATCTTCAAATCCAAGATGCAGTCCGCCCACTCCGACGAAGGAATTCACTCGGCACCGTTCGGTCTACCGAACGCCGCCGAAATCTGCACCGATCTTCTCGTCCCCCCAACAGAGACGATCTACTCAGAAGAAGACCTCTGGGCGCCGTTTGGATTACCAAACGTCGCTGAGATCTACAGCAAGCTCCTCTCCCCCGAGTCGAGGTCGACCCACTCGGAGGAGTCTACGTCCTCAAGCTCCGACTCGGACTGGAACGATCCAGATCCGAGCAACCCAGGATCGAGGGAGATCGCCGTCATCCTCCAGCCGTTCGGCTCATGCTCATCCTCGGAGCTCAACGAGTATCTCAGCTCCGCAGGCTTTGATGACCTCTACGGCATCCCCTCGGACGAAGCCGACGACTCCGACTGCAACAAGGACTACGAGCCAAAGTGCTTCGATGTCCTCATGGCTGAGGTGGCCGAGTCTGACTCAGCCATGGCCCGCAGGCTCGCGGAAGAAGAACGAGCCAGGATCGAGCAGGAGCGCAAGCTGGCAGAAGAGGAGGAGAAACGAAAAGAAGAAGCTGACAAGAGAAAGCAGGATCTATGGGCAGCCGGACGGTCCGCTCAGGAGGCTATTCTTCAAACGCGAGTCGGCAACACCAATATCTTCCAGACGCCACAGCAAAACGCTGTTGCTGCCCTCACACTCCTGGACACCGTCATCGAGACGGCACCCCTCGACGTGACTCCAATACTAGACAAGATCAAGACCATCGTCGCAGCCACAGCCAACGGCCATCCCTCTACCTCGGCACAAAGGCCAACTGAGTCTGTGGCCGAAACGCCCGACAAAAGCCGGCTCCCGCCACTAAGGTCAGGAGACTACAAAAGGCCCGAGCCAGACCGGTCGACAACTAGGCCAAGAGGCCCACGACACGAGTCCATGCAGAAGCATCAGGGGCAAACGGCTGACTCCCGCTAGAAGCGACATGGACGCCCACCTATCCACCACCGCATCCGCCGCAACAACAGCTCCAGCTATTGAACCACCCAGCCGAGGACCCCGCCGAGCGATCTGTGGGAAGTCCTCGATTGCCGCTACAAAGAGCGAGACCAACGCACTCGGGAGGATCGGAGGGGATCACCCGACAGCAACGACGATGGAGTGCCAGCTTTCACTCGCGAGCTCCGCCGAGTGCACTGGCCAAATGGATTCAAGCCAACCGGAATCGAGAAATATGACGGCAAGATCAACCCCGAGTCATGGCTATGGCCAATTACCTGCCTATAGCCCTCGCCAACTCAGCTAGGAACGGCTCACGAGCACTCGCCAAGAGGCACAATCGCTCGTGGAGTGAGCTGAGGGACCACTTCATCACCAACTTTCAGGGCACCTTCGAGAGACCCGGCACCCACTTCGACTTGTACAACGTCATCCAGAAGCCGAACGAACCTCTGAAGGACTACATCCGATGCATCTCCGAGAAGCGCAATAAGATCCCCAACATCACCGACGACATCATCATCGCCGCCTTCCAGAAGGGAGTCCGTGATGAGCTGCTAATCGGGAAGTTTGGGTGCAAGCCACCGAAGACGGTGAAGCAGATGTTTGAGACGACAAACTCCTACGCCAAATCCAATGATGCCATCAAAGCAGCGCGCCAAGACCGGCCCGACAGGAGGGATGACAAGCAGGCGGGACGAAGCCGGAATCCTAAGAAGGATAACGGCAACAACAACAATCAGGGCCAAAAGGACCGCAAGCGCCGATCCGAAGATCTGGTTGCCGCAACCTCCAACTCTCAACGCCGCCCCCAAGTCACGGCCTACGACGCCATCATGAACGCTCAATGCACTCACCATCCCAATCACAAGCACGCGGCTAAGGACTGCTTTATTTATAAACAGTTCGCCAAGTAGTATGCGGCGCAACTCAACAAGAAGCTGACTGATGAAGCTGGTCCATCGGGCGCCAAGAAGAACAATGCGGCTGAGAATGCCGAGCCCTTTCAAGACCCCGTGGGCGAGCTCAATCACATCTTCGGGGGGCCGCTAGCCTATGAATCCAAGAGGAAACAGAAGTTAACAGACCGAGAGGTCAACGCGGCGCAGCCCGAGGTCCCTCAGTACCTACGGTGGTCGGAGGTGGCAATCACTTTTAACCGATCGGATCACCCCGACCGAGTGGTTCACCTGGGGCGCTATCCACTCGACTTGGACCCGGTGGTCTGCAACATCAAGCTTAAGCGTGTCCTCATCGATGGGGGCAGCGCCCTCAACATTTTGTTCGCCAAGACCATGGACGAGATGCAGATCCCGAGGGTAGAATTGAAGGCAAGCTCAGCCCCTTTCCATGGAGTTATCCCGGGGCTGTCATCTACACCACTCGGGCACATCGCCCTCCCGGTCACCTTCGGAGTTCGAGAAAACTTCCGGACGGAGAACGTCACTTTCGAGGTGGCCGACTTCGAAACGGCCTACCACGCCATCATCGGAAGGCCTGCGCTCGCCAAATTCATGGCGATACCCCATTACACCTACCTCTGCATGAAGATGCTGGGTCCCAACGGTGTCATCACTCTTCGCAGAGATGTGAACCAAGCCTTCACCTGCGACAAGGAGAGCTGCGACATGGCCCAATCTCGCGAGAGATCACGTGGCCAGCAAGAAATCCGATTGGCTGCATCGACTTCGACAGAGGGAGAAATCCTCGCGAAGAAGATAGCCAAATCAGGATCCGGCGACGCCAAGACCAAGAAGATCTCCCTTGATCCATCGGATCCCTCGAAAACTGCTGTAATCAGCGCTGAACTAGATCCCAAATAGGAAAGCGGGATCGTCACCTTCCTCCAAAATAATAAAGATGTTTTTGCTTGGAAACCATCTGATATGCCTGGAATTCCTAGGGAGGTGATCGAGCACTCTTTGCACGTCAAAGATGACGCAAAGCCGATAAAACAACGATTACGCAGATTCGTGCAGGATCGAAAAGATGCCATCAAGGAAGAGCTCACAAAGCTCTTGGTTGCCGGCTTTATGAAAGAAGTCCTACACCCCGACTGGTTAGCCAACCCAGTTCTAGTCCGCAAGAAGATGGGGCAATGGCGCATGTGCGTCGACTATACCGACCTCAACAAAGCCTGCCCCAAAGATCCATTCGGGCTGCCTCGCATCGACCAAGTCGTAGATTCGACAGCCGGCTGCCAACTCTTGAGCTTTTTGGACTGTTACTCGGGCTACCACCAGATCAGTTTGAAAGAATCCGACTGCCTGAAGACATCGTTCATCACGCCGTTTGGGGCCTACTGCTACATCACCATGCCTTTTGGCCTGAAGAACACCGGTGCCACATACCAACGCATGATCCAAAGGTATTTTCAGACGCAGATCGACAAGAACGTGCAAGCTTATGTCGATGATGTCGTCATCAAGACCAAGCAGAAAGAAGACCTGATCGCTGACCTAGAAGAAACTTTCACAAATATTCAGGCCTTCAAAATGAAGTTGAACCCGGAGAAGTGCACTTTCGGCGTCCCATCAGGAAAACTGCTCGGCTTCATGGTGTCACATCGCGGCATTGAAGCCAATCCAGAAAAGATCAACGCTATCTTAAACATGAAGCCTCCGAGTAACTAGAAGGATGTCCAGAAGCTCACCGGCTGCATGGCGGCGCTAAGCCGATTCATCTCTCGACTCGACGAACGAGGCATGCCCTTCTTTAGACTGCTAAAGAAAACGGACGACTTCCAATGGACCACGGAAGCCCACAAGGCCTTTGAAGATTTTAAAGAATTCCTTACGGCGCCGCCTGTCCTAGCCTCACCCCAGCCCCAGGAGCCCTTGCTACTGTACGTATCGGCCACTCACCAAGTGGTTAGTATGGTCCTCGTGGTTGAGCGCGAAGAAGAAGGGCGGGTCCAGAAGATTCAGAGGCCGATCTACTTTGTTAGCGAAGTATTGGCGGGAGCCAAAACTCGCTACCCTCGAGTACAAAAATTGTTGTATGGTGTTCGATAACCGCGAGGAAATTGGCGCACTATTTTCGGGTCACTCGGTCACCGTCGTCACTTCCTTTCCACTCGGCGATGTCATCCACAACCGGAGGCGGCCGGACGCATCGCGAAGTGGGCCCCTGGAGCCGATGCCGCTGGACTTAACTTTTAAGGCGAGGACGTCTGTAAAGTCACAAGCTCTGGCGGACTTCTTGGCCAAGTGGACCGAACAGCAAGAAGACGTACCTCGGGAAGACCTTCAATATTGGACCATGCACTTCGACGGATCCAAGAGGATCACCGGCTTGGGAGCAGGAGTTGTGCTGATCTCCCCGACCGGGGAAAAGCTAAGATACGTCCTCCACCTCCACTTCTCCGCCTCACACAACGTCGCCGAGTACGAAGCCCTGCTACATGGACTGCGTCTCGCAGTTTCACTCGGGATACGTCAGCTCGTCGTGAAAGGGGACTCCTAGCTGGTCGTAAACCAAGTAATGAAAGACTGGTCCTGTCTAAACGACACCATGGGGGCTTACCGACAGGAGGTCTGCAAACTTGAAGACAAGTTTCACGGACTCGAGCTATCACACGTCCTAAGACACAATAACGAGGCAGCTGACGAGTTGGCGCAGTTCGGGTCCAAGCGTGAAGCCGCCCCAATAGACGTTTTTGTCGAGCATCTCCTGAACCAACTGTTGCAGCAAAGCCAACTCCGAACGAACAAGCTGCGAACGAAGTCGCCATGATTGACGCCGACTGGAGGACACCACTCATCAAATTTTTAACATAGCAAGAGCTGCTAGAAGACCGGGATGGGGCGGAACGTGTCCGACATCATTGCCAAGCTTATGTCATGGTTGACTCCGACCTGTACAAGAGAAGCCCCTCCGGAGTCCTGATGAGATGCATCACACCCGAGGAAGGACGACAGCTGCTCCAAGACATCCACTCGGGCATATGCGGAAGCCACGCGGCAGCACGCACCTTGGTGGGCAAAGCCTACAGACAAGGTTTTTTCTGGCTTACCGCGGTCTCCGACGCGGACAAAGTGGTACAAACCTGTGAAGGCTGCCAATTTTTCGCCCGACAGAGCCATGTCCCAGCCCAAGAGCTCCAAACAATCCCATTATCCTGGCCGTTTGCGGTATGAGGCTTAGACATGGTCGGCCCTTTCAAGAAGGCTCCAGGAGGATTCACACACTTATTCGTCGCAATCGACAAGTTCTCCAAGTGGATTGAAGCTAAGCCGGTCGCCACAATTACTGCTGGCAAAGCACGGGACTTCATCCTCAACATCGTGCACCGCTTCGGCGTCCCCAACAGGATCATAACCGACAACGGGACCCAATTCACAGGAGGCATCTTCAAGGAATTCTGCGAAGACTTTAGAATCAAGATCTGTTATGCGTCAGTTGCCCACCCCAAAAGCAACGGACAAGTCGAGCGTGCCAACGGCATGGTCCTTCAAGGCATCATGCCCGCGTTTTTGACCGCCTAAATCCTTACGCTGGCAAGTGGGTTCAAGAGCTCCCCTCGGTCCTATGGTCCCTGCGGACCACACCCAGTCGGGCTACCGGCCAAACTCCTTTCTTTTTGGTCTACGGCGCAGAAGCCATGTTGCCAAATGAGATGGAGTATGAATCCCTCTGAGTCCGCAGCTTCAACGATGAACGCTACGACCCCGACCGAGTGGACGACCTCACCCGACCGGAAGAGGCCCGAGAGGCCCTCATCCGGTCGACGAAATATCTTCAAGGGCTCAGACGATACCACAGTCGCAACGTTTGAGCGCGAGCTTTCATCGTTGGCGATCTGGTTCTACGCAAGGTTCAGACCACCAAGGACCGTCACAAGTTATCCCCCTTATGGGAAGGACCGTATATAATTGCTGAGGTGACTCGGCCAGGTGCATATCGATTAAAGCGCGAAGACGGATCTATGGTGGAGAATTCCTAGAACATCAAATATCTTCGACGATTCTATGCTTAAACTGACTTAAGTTTCATGTTTCTTCTTGACTGCCAACCTCAAGCAAGATGACTCCTTGAGTTAGCAGTCAGGGGTTGTACATATGTCAATAAAGCATAGTTTTCCTCATCAACTTTTGCGCCTGATTCGGTTTATCATTGTTTAACGATCCTTGATTCGAGTTCAATGCATAAGGACTGAGAATTTCTCGATGACCTAATCAGGCTTAGGCTTGGTGACAGTCGGACAGAAATTACTTAAGAAATTGTACATGAAAACTCGGATCAAAGCGTTAACATAAATAGACTGAATATTTATAGGAAGCATCAGAACATCACAATCAGACAATGATTACAAGACAATTAAAGCCGAAAGTTGTTCACTACATCAATGGCAATCTTCTTGGCCGACTCCTGTGCCTCGCTAATCAAATCAAGAGCCTCCTCATCTGAAGTTCCCTCAGCGAAGCCCTCCCCAACTGAATCCACGTCCACTCGAGGGTAGAGTGACTTCGTTTGCGCAAGGGCGAAGCCCGCTCCCATCACAGCCGCCTCGGAAATGTTGGCTAGATACTGGTCAGGGGCTCACCTAAGCTTGTCGAAGACTTCAACTGGGTCCAGTGAGCTGGTCCCGACTCCATTGTGGAATGATGACAGCAGGATTGGTGTCGCTGCGTTGGCAACATCTTCCCGGACCTCTCCGGCTCGTTTGACCCTCTTAAGAAGAACGTCGTATTGAGCTCGGGTCATGACTTTGTAAGCTACCAAAAGAGCATGATCACGCAAAGTACTTGAAGACAAAGCAGCACAAAGAATGTTATTTCAAAGAAGTTCACCTTCGAACTCGGCCTCCAACTTAGTCTTGCCAAGGCTGATTGCCTCCAGCTGGACCTGGAGCGAGTGGACCTCCGACGAATTTTCTACAAACAAAGAAGGCTATCAGCAACCGAAGTTGACACAGAAGCCATATAGAGGTTGAGAGGATTAGACTTACTCCCGACTGAACCGCGGAGGTTGAGGTCTTCTTCCCGGAGTTCAGCTATCTCCCTCCTCAGGGCTGCCTCCCTCGACGCGGCCTCTTCCCGAGTGGTCTTCAGCTTTTGCCGGATATCCTTCAGAGAGTTTAAATGCGGGACCAACTTCTCCAACACCTCGGACTTGGCCATGGATCGATAGTACTCCTTCTGCACGCAAGATCAGAAGTTGACCGACTGAAAAGAAATGATGATGCAACAATAGAAAAGGACTAAGGCTTACGTTGAGTAGCCGAGTCACCTCGTTCAGGCTGTTAACAAGAGCATCCCTTTCTTCGCTTTCCGCTTGCTTATCTAGGATGATGCCCGCCTTTGGCCTTTCGAGTCTCGCCACTCGATCTTAGTCGGGGAACCCGGGTTTCGAAGAGCGTAACACAGGGATCTCCTCTCTGTGGGCGACGGATCGGGAAGAAAGAGATGAAGACACGAAAGATTTGAACTGAAGATTAAAGACAAGATTTTGATTCAAGACTTACCGGCTTCGGCGGCTGTACTCTTGATTGGGGCAGCCCGGCTGGTCTTTTCCTTCTGGCTTTTCACCGACTGGTCTTCAGTCGGGACTCTCTGAGCTGCAGCTTGGGGCTTCTCCGCAGCCGACTGGTTTCCAGTCGGGACGTCCCGACTGGTGGTCAGGGGCTCCTTCCTCGGGATATCTCTCTTTGGAGGCGAGGGCTTTCTGCCCGGGGGTCTTGGTTCCGCAGGCTTGGATGCCTCGGATGCGGCATCTGGAGTTGGCGCTTCGCTCTTCCCAGCCGGGTCAGCCATGAGGTGTACCTAGACGACCGGCGGATCTTTGGCGCTGCTTTCGGCGACGGCCTTGGAGGGGTTGTTTCGACTCGAGGAGCCGGGACATCATCGTCCAAGTCGTCGATGACGAGCCTCCTTTTGCTCGCCCGTTTGTTGGTGTCCTTACTCGGGGCTGCCCGTTTCCCGACTAGATCACTTTGGATTTTCACACCACCAGTCGACTTCTTGGCAGGGCGAAGCGGCACGTCATCATGAGGAACCTTGTACAGTTTCGAAACAATGGAAGCATTTTCCTGCAAGAGAAATTCTCACAATACTAAGAGGCATGACATCAAGATTGCAAAGAGGTCAGTCGGTTTACCGGAGGAGGAGGCCGGTAGAGACTGAAAGGAAGAACCGGCAGCACGAGGGCGCGCTCGACTACAACTCCAGTCGAGAAGATCTTGTACATCCGGATCTTCAGGATCTCGAAACTAAGGGGATCTTGGTCTTCCCGATTGGGGTCCTTCCCGCCTTCGTATTCGAAGGCTGGCTTCGATCGTTTTTTGATTGGTGCCAGTCGGCTCCTGATGAAGTGCCGAGTGATCTATTCGTCGCGAAGACCTTTCTGCTTCATCTCCAAGATCTTCGCTAGTAGTTTGTTGGCTTCATCCCACTCCTAGGCTACCGGCACAGTGCTCCAAGTCGACCTTGGCACGGGGGGAAGGCCAACGAAGTTCGGCAGGCTGGGTTCAAGATTAGAAATATAGAACCAGCCTGCGTGCCATCGCTTGTTGGAAGACTTCAAAGGGAGAGAGAAATACTCCTTGCGGAGGGATCCACGGAGTTGGAAGCCTACCCCACCAACAACACAGGGCTGGTCCTTAGTGGGATGCGGCTTAAGATAGAACATGCAACGAAAGAGTTGGAAGTCGGGGAGGACGCCAAGGAAAGCTTCACATACATGAATGAAGAGAGCGATGTGAAGCATAGAGTTGGGGTTCAGATGATAGAGTCGAAGATCATAATAATCCAGAAGCGCCCTAAAGAACTCGGAAGAGGGGAGGCTGAACCCGTAGTAAAAGAAAGACGTGAACACAACGAGCTCACCAGTGTTTGGTGTTGGGAAATCTTCACCCGCCGCCGGGCGCCAACCCACGATCTCCTTGGGGGGAAGCACGCCGTGCTTCACCATCTCCTTGAGGGTGGATTCCCTCACATCTGAAGTGGCCCACTGCTCGAAGGGGATTTTCTTCTCATCCGCCATGAATGTGGTTTGGGTGGGAAGTAGATCTGGCCAAAAGGATGGGGATTTGAGCAAGGGATCTTCGGAGCTGGATGCGAAAGCTAGTTTGTGGCGAAGGGTGAGCTCCAGGATTGATGGATTCAGGTGCGCGCGAGTCTAGGGTTTTCCGCAGGGAGCTGGTGAACAGTGCTGCGAAAAGAGGAAATTTTTGGGAAGACGAAGTGGCGGGGATGACCTCGAGGCTTTGTAAGGAGATTTAAGGGTTGTGTTCGGTTTTCTCGTGATTGGGCCGAGCCCATGAGAGACCTACGGCCCAGCTAAGGTGTGGCCCGACGCATGTCCTTGGGGACTTAAGTGGATGATTTTAAGCAGATTTGCCTTGGCAATATGCACGTGTCCGAATGCCCTATACCTTTGGAAATCCTTTCATACCGCGGTTTGCTTGACTTCGTGAGAAGCTAGCATGATGCAATTTGAAAGGTGACCAACAGCTATGCTTTTTATAGTTGCCTTGATAACAAGGGCTGTTTGGTTTTTTAGAATTTGATTGGATGATTATATCAATGCTATTTTTCCACCTTGGTGAAGATCTTTATAGATTGAGACCAGTACTATGGCAAGAGTTGTTTAATAATTTGGTCATATTTTTCAGACAACTGAAAAACTTATTTACCCATGAGGGATGATTAAAATATTTGCTCCAAAATGACTCGGGCAGGTCCATTCAGATAAGCATGAGCTTACCGAGTGCTTTCCACTTATAAGGATTGATTAAGTTATTTGTCTTGAGGCGACTCGGGCAAATTCACTCGGATAAGCACGAGCTTACTGAGTGATAAGATTTTTTATATGCTTTAACATGAGTTAAGCATTTACATGAGTATGATTCTTTATAGTTCTTGCTTGTATGTTTGGTCTGTTTTTTGGCTAATCATACAGTCGGGGGCTATACCTAATTAGGTACATCAAGAGATGCACCTAGATAATTATTTTGAGAATTTTTTAGATATTTTCTAGCCCTTCACAGTCTTTGGAGCCACTCGGGAGATTCAGGCAGAGATGATGGAATCACTTGGCGCTAGAGGCACTCGGTCAAAGAGGTTTTTGGCTGTGTGCTGTCTTGGTTTGAAGCTGAGTTGTCTCGTCGACTGAAAAGGACTAAGGGGCTACTGTGGAGATTATGGAAACCGGGTATCTACATGGCAAGTTTATCCGACTGGAGGTAGGTATAGATTGCGCCTAATATATCTGTAAACCAAATATGACTTGGGTGTTATGTTGCCGATTGAGATAAGGCAACGGCCCATAGTCACGGTTTGGTAAGATTGAGGAAACCGACTTAGAGTAAGTTAGAGTTTCCGATCTGTAAGCCCGCCTCCCAAGACTATATAAGGGGGGTAAGGGGCGTCCCTTGAGGGAGATGAGAAGTGATATGCGATATCAGAGTTGATAAGCAAGAGCTTTAGACTTTAGGAGCCTTAGATCTTGAGATCAATATACACTCGGCGGATCGAATCCCCGAAATAGGAGTAGGGTATTACCTCACGAGAGGGCCTGAACCTGTCTAAATCTCGTTTTCCATCTAACCCATTGTGCTTGGCGATCTTGATAGCATCCCCAAAAATTCTATTGCCGAAACCAAGTTTCAACATTGAGTTTGCCCAAAAACAAGTGAAATTGAATTTTCTATGAATTTTATAAGCTTAGGCTAGCTCTATGTGTGATTTAGCTTAGAGGAATTTTAGGGACAAAAGTAGTACAGTGAGTGCCAAGTCTTATAATTCTAAATTAAAGCTCATTATCTAGTGAGTTCATAGAAATTTGTTTCACCTGAAAATGAGTTAACTTGGATTATATATGAATTTTACAAGTTCAGTTGTTTTCTTGTTAAAAATTTACTGATTTGGCTATTTCCTTTTGTATTAAAAAATCAGAAATCCCTTGGGTCCACAGGTCAGTCACTGGCTATTTTACAATGAAGTCCCTAGAATTTTAGAAATTAACCCGCAGTCTAGAGCACATGTCTAATTGCCTTTTCATTAAGGGTTCCTGTGTTTTAGCTTATTTACGCATGCACATTTACAAACAAAATACATTGCCCGAAAACATGGGTTCAATGTGTTCAAAGGAGGGGGAAGGACTTGCCTTGGCTGTTGTAAACCTTCCTGGAATGAGTTAGAATGCAAATCTTCTCACCACTAATTGTTTTTCTGGCGCTAATTAAGGTGGGACCCACATGTCAGGGAGGTAGCGGCCGGGGAGAGCAGAGGCGACGGCGGCCGGCGGTCCTTTCTGCTTTCGCCGGCGGCCATTGGTGGTTCGGCCAGGGAAGCGACCAAAAAGAAAAATGTACATGGTGAGACGGCGAAGCTAGTGGTGGTCTTTTCATAGCATGGGGTGGCCGGAATCGGGGGTGGCGATGGCGCAAGCGGCGGCTGGTTTTGGGTATCGACGCGCAACGATCTTCGGCTCAGATTAGTGCAAGCTAGAGCATGTATGTGAGGTCTTGGGTACTCAAAAGGCTCACCGAGTGGTTGGGGAAGCTTGGCGAAGCCAGGGAAGTGGCGACAGCGTGAGGACGAGTCTGGCGGCGGTGGCTTCTCTCCGGTCGCACGGTGTTGGGTCGGCTCGACCTTTCTCCTGCTACGAATAAGTGTGGAGGGGTTTAGTGATGCCCCGGGGATGCTCTTGGCGCAAGGAATCAGCCGGATACTCACCGTGGAGGGCAGATTGTCTTGCGGCGGCGATTGGCCGGAGTTGGGGAAGAAACGCGCGATCTCCCTCTTGGCTGCGCCATTAGCTTGGGTTATTGGGGGGAGATGCTGAGGAAGTCACGGTGAAGATGATGACGAGGTGTCCTGGCCTTGCCTCGGTCCACCATGGCCGAAACACCGGCGGCGATGGTGCGGCGGCGCTCTGGGGGCATGTCCACGGCAACGGTGGCGAGGTGCGTGTTCCCGCTGCTCGGCTGCACGGATTGAGAAGGTGTGAAAGTATAAAATGGTTGGTAGATTGAGGAGAGTAGGGAACAAAGGATAGATGTTGATATGCGTGGCTCGACGACGATCTTCAAGGACCTCTTCCCGACGGCCGACTATGGAGTGGTGGGTGTCTCGGGCAAAATGGGGTTTGCTCCCTTGGTTTCTTTGGCTTGGCCGTGTAAAGTGAGTTGGGGCAATGCATTCTGGAAGTTTAGAGGCGAGCTCGGCGCGGCCACGACGTCGGACACATCTCGAGCACGTCGGCGGCTCGATCTCCGGCGCCCTCTCCCTCTGTCTTTGTGTCCCTCGGTCGGCTCTGGCTCGGTTCAAGCGGTGGGCACATTGCACAGAGATGGAGCAAGCCCCAGTGGCTGGCAGGTGGGTCCAGAGCGAAGAGGGCAAGGCAATGGAGAGAGGTAGGGGTAGAAACTTGAGTGAACACTAACGTGAGCGATTTTCAAATTATTTTCTTTTTCCCTAGATGTTGGAGCTTATTTGACTGCCCTGTGGGCATGGTAAATTCATGGGATGTTTACTGGAGATAGACGATCATCCCAAGGTTCCATTTTCCTTGGTTTCACTAAAAAACTTTAAGTGGTTTGCTCCCAGAAATTTAATGAATATAGGGTATTTTGGGAATTGTTTGAATTTTTAGATGGCCTAAACAGAGAAGAAAAATCTGGAAAAATAATATTTATTCATGTTAATTAACCTAGTATTTGAATAAATTATTTTCCATATACATTCATGTGCATTTTAATGGCCTTTTGGGTAAGTTGGCTTTTAGCCAATTAAAGTTATTATTTGGCCCATTATGGGACTGTTTTGTTTAATTTGTTTGGGGCATCAAATCTAGTTATTAAATTGCACTAAAATTAGGTTGAGTTGTTCATAATGTTTAGTGCCTTCATGAATTTTTTCATGATTTTATCTGTCATATGCCCAAAGTCTAGGGTCGACAAAATTTTGTCCAAATAAAATAAAGTAAAGCTTTCTCAATTTTATGAACCAAAAACTTTCATTTTTTCCAACTTAGGTTAAAGAGCCTTGGCCTATATGCCCAATTGAAAAATTTTGAGGCCCAACACTTCGCTTTTCTAATTAGGAGAGAGACCAAAATTTTGAGAACAAATTAAAGCTTTTCATTTATAACCTAGGACGAAAATACAAGCTCATGCGAAAGCTCGCGTACTAACATGAGGTCCGCGTTGCTTTGACCTAGGTCAAACGCATATATTCAGATTTTCGAAAACGCATCGCATTATAGGCCATATAGGCATAGCCTAAACGATTGAAATTTACAAATCAAATCTTCGACTAATTTTAGATGCTAGGTGTGAACTTAAAAACTCTTAACCCAATGTTCACCTCCTCAGCTCAAGAGGAGAGCTAATCCGAAGTATAAAATAGTTGCGTGCACATAGGGTAGACGCTTACACCTAGGAAGGTTACCTTAATTTTCTAGACTAAACCATATAGGATAAAATCATGGAAAAATTCATGAGGGTGTTAAATGTTATGTAAAACTTAACCTAATTTTTGCACAAATTAAAAGCTAGGTTTGATGCCCCAAATAAATTAAACAAAACAGTGCTATAATAGGCCAATTAATAACTTTAATAGGCTAAAATGCCAACTTATCCAAAAGACCATTAAAATGCACATAAGTATATACATAAAATAATTTAATCAAATACTAGGATAATTAAAATAATTAAATATAAATTTTCTAGAATTTTTCTCTACTGTCTTGGCCCTCTAAGAATTCAAATGAGTTCCAAAATACCCTGTATTTGTTGAATTACTGAGAGCAAACCACAACTGATTTTTGAGTGAAACCAAAGAAAATGGAACCTAGGGATGATTAACTACCTCTAGTAAAATCTCATGAATTTACCTAGACACCATGAGGTCCGCTTTGCTTTGACCTAGGTCAAACGCGTATATTCAGATTTTCAAAAACGCATCGCATTAAATCTCATGAATTTGCAGCTTAAGATATTGACCTCCAAAGAGAAGGGAGGAAAAATAATTCGAGAATTCACCTAGACACCATGTGTACTTCTCTCTGTACCCACCCTTCTCTCCCTTTTTTGATCGTTAAGAACTGGGAGGAGGTCTCCTCAGTGACGAGCAAATTTTATAGGAAAGAAAACGGAGAAAGAGTTTAGAGTACAACCTTGGAATACACGGGCGAAGATGCCCAGAAACAACCACATGCCAAAGCGGCTAAGCGGCTAAGCAGCTGAACAGCTAAGTGGCTAAGCAGCTGAACAGCTAAGCGGCTAAGCAGCTAAGCAGCGAGGCAGCTAGGCCGCTAGGCCGCTAGAGAGAGAAGCCTAACTGTAGGCATCTAGCCAAGCACAAAAGGAGGTCTTATCTTGCGTTCGAAGCCTGATCACTTGAAGAGAACGTTGGAGTTTGAAATTCATCTTCCAGAGTTGAATGCTTGGGGATGCTCTTTGAAAGACTTTATCGTTCCTGATCTTCCAGATTTCCCAGGTTGCCATAAGAGATATTTCTACAGTGCATGGCAACGATGAAGAGGAGATTGACTGGACCAATCTGTCCACGATGCAAACAGAGGTATCCCATTGCAGATGCAGGTTGGACCAGCATTGAGTTGCAAACGGGCACGAGAAGAAGAGGTGCTCAGCAGTTTCTTCCTCTCTCATGTCACACATAATGCAGAGGTTATCATCTTGAATGTTGATATGCCTTCTTTGGAGCATTGACTTCGTGTTTAACCTGTCTAGCAGAAGGAGCCATGCGAAGAATTTGATTCTTGGTAGGTATTTTGATTTCCATATAATCTAAAAACTCTGATGGCTGTCGAAGGAACTAAAGATATGGCTGTAAAACCCCTTTGAGGTGTAAATCATCGTCCAGCTGTCTAGGGAGTTCTCATCATAGGGAAGGCCTTGTAGAAGGGGTTGGAGCAGATGTAGTTCCTGATATGCTTGGTCAGATAGTGGCAGATGAAGGATCAAGTCAAGATCTTCAGCTTGCATGATTTCAGCCACCGAGGCATTTCTTTTCTTCGCGAAAGATGCAAGGTGTGGGAAATTAGTAGGAATGTTTAGGTTATTCCAGTTGTTCATCCAGAAGCTTACCGCGCACCCTTTCCGATCCGACAGAGGCCACCATCCCAAGAGATCGCGTGGCGAAGGATGTCCTTCCACCGAACGAACCCATTTCCCTACAATGATGGAGGACTTTTGCTTGATAGTATCGGAACCAGATTAGATTTACCTAGGGGATGTCTTCGTGGTTGTAGAATTTTGCGAGTTGTTCGATTAGCAGGGCATCATTTTGCAGTCGAAGATTGTGTAACACCCCGAAAATCAGAGATTTAAAAATCAAAATCTAAAATTCGGAACTTACAAAAACTTTTGAATTTGTTGCATCTTGTCGTGCTATTTGGCTCTTATTTGCAAGTTTTACTGCGTGTTATAAATAAAGAAATATTTAAAAGATGGAAATATCACAAAGGTTTGAAAATAAAAATTATAAAAAAGATATATAGGGAAGTTGATGAGAATTTATATTGAATCAAAAATCACATCTTTGGTAAAAAGGGAAAATGAATTAAATAAAATATATATAATATAATATAATATACAAAAAGGGACAAAAGGGTTGGAAACATAGGTTAAAATTTAATTTTTGACAGGGCTAGGTCATATTTTAATTTTAAAATGTGAAGGCAAAAAGGAATGGAAGAAAATAGAATTTAATTCGGGAAAATGAAAAAGTCTACTGTTCATTGCACGCCACCGTTCGACGCCGTACCCAGGGGCCCCAGACCACCCTCGCCACCGCACGCCACGCCGCGGTCGTCCCCACCCGCTCGCGCGCGCGCGCGGCCGGCCGACCCCTCTCCCCTTGCCATCGCGTCTTGCCCGCGCCCGCGCCGTATTGTGCCCTCGCATCGCGCACGTCGCGTGCCCACTCCGCCGTACGCACACGCGCATATCCGCACGCCCCCGGCGTCAACGCTGCCGTCACACCCACGCTCGTGCACCGCGTCGGCCACGCGCACCCGCGCCAAGCCGTCCCATCACCGCCACAATAGCCTCGCCGCGCCGATGCTTCCCCGGCCAAATGAGTCCCCTAGCTAGCTTCCCCGTACCCCTATGATGCCCCCAAAACCCTCGCCGTGGCTGTTCCGTCACCGGTTAGCTACCGCAACGTGCACCACCGTCGCCGCAAGCTCGCGTCGGCACGCGCACGGTGCCAGCCCTCCGGCCTCCCGGCCAAACGAGCACCACCGTTAGCTTCTCCGAACACCGCAGATGCTCGGCGACCCCTTCCTTTGACCGTGGCATCGCCGGAGTCAGCTGCCGACGAGCGCCACCGCCGCCATGGCTGCCTCGCCGTCGCCAGCCCTCCCTGTTGCCTCCCCTGTCCGGGCAAGCCCTAAAATGCGATCCTCGTGGTCGGTAGATGGACGAAAACCCCTTAGCTCCCTAGTCCAGCCGCCCTCGCCACCGTTCGCCCTCCTCCCCGTCGGTTGCCGGCGCTAACAGAGAAGGAGAGAGAAAACAGAAAGGAAAAGAAGAAAAAGACAAAAGAAAAGAAAAGAAAGAAAATAAAGAGAAGAAAAGAAAAAGGAAAAATTTAGAGAAAAATTAGAAAAATTTAGGAAAAAGTTTTGGAAAATATTTGAGGAAAATCTATGGGCAAAATATATATTTTTCTCGAAACAAAATTGGATTTCAAAAATAATTAGGGAATAATTATTAAATATGAATTTGGAGATACTTAACTATCGCGTAATTTATTTATCACTCTAGGAATTTATTTATGACTTAGCTTGTCATCAAATAATATTTTTAATATATGGATTTTCTAAACTTCAAGATCAAAATTATTTAGTATGGTGTCTAAGCTTCAAGATTAATTAATTATTTGTAGATCCAATTATTTTAACCCTAGGGCTTATCAACCCAATAAAATTTTGATAAAAATTAGAGGTTAACCATTTCCTTTTCATTATTATATTTTGAGTCACCAACCGTAATATTTCTCAAATTAAAAATGTATTAACTCGAGATAATGCCACATCATAGTCGGTTCAAGAAAGACTTCAATTTATCATAACTCGCTCATTCTAACTCGGATTCTTGCCAAGCTCGAATGTAAATTCATTTAACGCCGTAGGTTCGTCTTAGGAGCCGCTTTTGCAATTTACTTGGCTTTTATTGTATTTTATTGAATTCTAAACGAATTCAATCCTTCCTTTTCGCACGTATGATTAGCATCCGAGGAAACAGGCGTCGACTACGTGGAAGACCCCGTCCAACAAGTGTGCGAGCAAGGCATGTCATCACTCCATTTGAACATGTTGATCCTAATTGCGAAGTGATATTGGTTTAAACTTCAAATATGCATGCCATACACGAAATACCTATGCTTGATATGCCATGCCTTGATATTGCTTACCCTTAGATATAATCTTTGTAACCCTCAGTGTGATATAACCTAAGGAAACCTTCGGTAAAATGCTTAGCCATGCTTAAACAAGAATCTTGCATACTCATATTTTTACAAAGAGCTATATGCTTGGGCAACTACCTTAGGGAAGGTAGTTGAGATACGGCATGTGGAGACATGAGCACCACATTGCCTTGAACATGATGAAAATAGTTTTGATGGAAAAATGAAAGTAGAAAACCAATGTTCTCAGACTGGGGCGGATGGATGGATTTGGGTGGATTCCGGCAAAGGCAAGTGTCGTCCCAGGTCGATTAAGGACCGAGCGAAGAGAGTTATAACCTGGAACGAGCAAGTACAACCGTACTTCTCGAATGGGTATAGAACTAGCAGAGCAGATAGCCGAGCGGAGGCAATATCCCTGCATAGTGGTTCTTGTGTGGAGATGTGGTTCTGGTTGTTGAGATAAGGCTGCGGCCTACGTGTTGAGTAATGAATGAGAATTTGGAGAGTTTTCCATTACCCTGGGAGCGCCATAACTCCTCTCACTGCTAGGAAAGAATAGCTACAGTGTAAGAGGAATTAAGTTCATGGAGCGGGTACCGCCAAAGTGAGGTTATCGAAAAGCTTTGCTGTGACTGTCCCATATAAAAGGGATGTAGGCTCATTCAATGGGCTGTTACGGAGTATGGGTAAAGTATGCATCCACTGTAGTGTGAGTAAATCAATCTATTCGAATAGCCGTGCTCGCGGATAATGAGCAGCTTGACAAGTTTCTCTTGTGGCTAGACTCATAAATTTTAAAATGATGGGTTGGTATGCATAATGATTTTGTGTGCTGGTGGACTCAACTTCTCGAAGATGCGAGAAGGGGTAGACTCCCCAGAAAACCATGACGATCCGGAGGCGGGAAGCCATCCTTGGTATCACGATGGATGGTAGACAGAACCGTCGTCGACTTAGTATATTCTGGAACTAAAACTTGACCTGGCTAGATGTTAGGCTTGTGAAATGATTTACAAAAATTGGTTTTATGCAAAAGAACCACAGCCATCCTTTGAATGACCCTATCATGTGCATCACTTCCATGTTGGCTTGCTGAGTACGTTGGGTACTTACCCTTGCTATATGCACAAACCTTTAGATGGTGGGAACGAAGAACTGGAGGACCTCTATGCTTACTGCCAGGAGGGCGAAGAAGAACAAGGCGCCTACTAGGTATTAGTCCCTGGTCGTTGCCTGTGGCAATCGACGAGCTGCTGCCTTATCTAATTTCTACTTTTGGTTGTATCTAGACCAGTAGGTCCTCCATGTAATGATATTGCCTTTTGGCCTATTAGTGCAGTACTTTTGGTGTAAGACTATTCGTGGACTTTGCACCTGATAATTCAGTACTGTATTTCGTGGGTACCAAACTACTCGATCCAGGGAAATGGTATTATGAACACGAATGATTCCCGTTCTGAAAACTGGGGTCTACAGAGGTGGTATCGAGCAGTGCGACTATAGGATAAGAACAACTGGCGCCCTACCCCTTTATAGTTGGTTAAATGGAAATATCCCTACATAGGATTATTTTAAAAATATAGACTATGTCTATAAAACAAATATGTTTTTCTTGTACAATCTTGACCCCCATTTCTCTACTAAAAATATTTCGATATTTCCCCTCTCTAACTCTAAAATAGTTTCAAAAGCAGATGGCAAGCTATGATCAGAAATGGAACATGGGATGAGTATACTAGGATCCCAACCAAAGAAAAGAGGCGGTGCACAAGAGGAGAAAGTCACTAGACTTCAATATAGGTTGTGATAGCAAAATGATCGTCACAGGCACAGTGTTTATGCCCGAAGATGCTTTGAAGATTCCCCGACATCTGAGGAACAATACCTTCCGTGGTGCACGTCAGTTAACCCGACATCTCCCGCTTTATGGACCGCCCAAACCAGAAGATAATACATCAGAAGAGATGTCGTCTGGAGATGATGATGAAGAAAACATGGAAACCATTAGTGGAGGAGAAATGGATTTCCAGGCATGTACTCGTTGTGGAGAAATTGGACACACTGCAAGCATGTGCAACTACCTTTGTCACTGCGGTGAAGACACCCATATGCCGAAAGAATGCCCCATGAGAGCCATTACATGCTTCTTGTGTGAAGGAACAGAACATGTACCTAAGGACTGTAAATTGATGATAATCTTAGATAAGAAGAAGAAAGTGTTGGCACCTTTTTTGGCAAAAGGCACGACCACGATCGATTCACGTAAAGCTTTGCGGTGGTTCTTGGTATGGAGTCGCCAACCACTTCAATCTAGCAAAAACTAGAACAAAGTGGGTTTTGTAGATCAAATCGGCTAGCGGAACCGATTTAGATAGACAAATCAATCAATACCCATCTTGTGGGCGAACAGAAGGTTTTCGGGACAAACCTACAAAGAGATGTCGCACTCTCGCAGCGGTGGCGGACAGTTTACGGTGCAAACCGACAAAGATGGACTAAACTAGGGCAAAGTAGAAAAATATGGCTGAAAAGTAAAGAATATTGAAAAAATGATTCTGTTGATTGTTTTTACAATTGAACCGGCCTTGGCCCTTAAATAGGGGTTGGTCTTGCCCTCCACAGGCCCTTCTCCACGTCCAATTTGGGATAGACACGTCTAAAAACCCGAGACATACCGTATGGAGAAAGGAAACCCGAATACCGACGAAGTCGTCTGGGTTTCGGACTCTGCCGGTCAGACCGGCCACATACCTCTAGTCTGACCGGCCCCACTGCCCGGTCTACCGGCCTATACACGGCGGTCAGACCGGCCTGTACGAAGGAAACCGGCATATTTCCAAATATTGGCAATCTTCCTTATTTTGATTCCTAGGTGCTAATTTTGGGTGTAAACACATGCCCCCTACCTTTTATGATGAACATCGTGAATCTAAAAGCACAAGACATGTTCATATTTAGGACGATAACTCAATTATCGGCCACAAAACTCCCTAAGCATCTTGCCAAACACTCGAAAAGTAATTCTTCAAATATTTTCCGTTGATAGCCCACTGAAACCATTCTCCTTGAAGTGTCTCCAAGAAATACGCATTGCCCCGAACGATTTCGCATATCCGATAAGGTCCCTCCCAACTCGGCGACCACTTACCGAATTCTTTACATCGGGAACCTAAAGGCAAAATAGTCTTCCATACTAGATCTCCCACTTGGAACGTCTTTGCCTTTTCCCTTTTGTTGTATGCTTTAGCCACTCTCTTCTTTTCTTTCTCTATTTCTTCCAAAGCCTTCAAACGTTTGTCAACCACTTCATCAAGGTTATCACCCATCAAGAACTTATAGTCTTCAGCTGACAAATCGTCTTGCTTTATATATTGAAGAGAGCCAAGATTTACCTCACCTGGTAAAACGGCTTCTTGTCCATAAACCAGCTCAAAAGGGGTCACCTTGGTGGCATCATGCTTGGATATCCTATGTGCCCATAAAGCTTCAGAAAGCACCTCATGCCACCTTCTCGGATGTTCCTCGATCTTTTTCTTGATCAGTTTCAACAATGTCTTATTACTAGACTCGGCTTGTCCATTAGCCTGAGCGTAGTAAGGAGACGAACTCAACATCTTAATTCAATAAGATTCGGCAACATTTTTCACTTCTTTAGACATAAAAGAAGCTCCTTGATCTGTAGTTAATGTTTGAGGAATGCCGAATCTATGGATAATATGCTTCAGAATAAAATCAATTACCTCCTTATGCGTCATATTTCTGTGCAGCACGGCTTCGGCCCACTTGGTGAAGTAATCCGTCGCAACTAGCACGAAACGATGCCCCTTTGAAGACGGAGGATAAATCTGACCAACAAAATCTAAAGCCCACCCCCGGAACGGCCATGGTTTAATAATAGGATTCAACATTGAAGCCGGTGCCAATTGAACATCGCCGAACCGTTGACAAGCTTCACAACCTTTATAGTATCTGAAGCAATCATCAATCATTCTCGGCCAATAAAACCCCGCTCTTCTAAGAAGCCAGTTCATTTTGTGGGCCGATTGATGAGTCCCGCAAATTCCCTCGTGATCGTCACCCATAGCAACTTTAGATTGATCGGTATCTAAACATTTTAATAATACACCATCTATATTTCGGTGATATAGCTTTTCATCAAGCAAAGTATACTTATACGCTTGCCGCCAAATTTTTCGATCAACCCTAAGACTAGGATCCTTCAAATAGCTAATCAAAGGAATTCGCCAATCACCTACTATTTCCAGGGCACATATTTCCAAATTTTCAATTAATTCGGCATCCATATTGAGAAGATTGTGCCCCCCAGCACCTTCTGTGAAGTCGATCTGACCGACCAAGCAACGCCGGTTAGACCGGCAACCACCCGCGGTCAGACCGGCCACAGAACGCCGGTCAGACCGAATGCCATCCACGATCAGACCGGCGACAGTGCATCGGTCAGACCGCCTACGGTCTGTCTCTTTGCCAATTTCGCCCAAAAAACTATAATCAAGCACTGGTTGATCCAATATGAAAAATAAACCTCTTTTGATGCTATAACCAGATGCCTGTTGAGCTAAGTCATTTGCCCTAAAATTTTCATTCCTAGCATTATGCTTAATAGTAAATTCATCGAAACTGGCAATAATATCTAGGCATTGATCTAAATACCTGTTCAATGATTCGTCGAAGCATTTGTAGACCCCGGCAACTTGTTGCACCACCAATTCCGAATCACCGAACGCTTCTACATGTGTAGCTCCAACAATTTCCATCACTTGTAAACCGAATAACAAAGCATTGTATTTGGCTTGATTATTTGTACAATAATATTCTAAACGAACCGATGCTTCAAAGCATTGACCATTGGACGAAACTAAAACTACACCTATGCCTTGACCCTCCTTACACGAAGAGCCATCAAAATAAACTTTCCAAGGTGTAACACTAACTAAACGGACTTCATCTCCACAATCAACGTCTATATGATGATCTACTATAAAGTCTGCTACAATCTGGCCCTTCATAGACTTCAACGATTCATAGGCCAAATCATATTCAATTAATATATACGCCCACTTGCCAATTCTACCACTTAGAATTGGCCTTTGCAACATGTGCTTAACGACATCGGTCTGACAAGTAACTATACATGTACTAGATAACAAGTAATGATGTAACTTGGTACAAGCATAGTATAAGCAAAGACAAAGCCTTTCTACAAATACATACCTCGTTTCGGCATCCAGAAGACGGCGACTTAAATAAGTAATTATGTACTCCTTTCCGTCTTCCTCTTGTGTCAAAACGGCTCCAATAACTTTGTCTTCAGTAGCAATATACAGCCGAAATGGAATTCCGGCTTTAGGAGCTCGCACCACGGGCGAAGTAGATAAATATTTTTTCAAACCCTCAAACGCCTCATGTTGTGTTGCCCCCAAGTAAAATCGGCTTCTTTCTTCAAGCGTAGAATAGGCACAAAAGCATTGATTTTACCTGCTAAGTTAGATATGAATCTTCTCAAATAGTTTACTTTACCTAGCAACCTCTGAACTTCTCTCTTGCATGCCGGCGCTTTGAAGTCTTGAATCTTCTCAACCTTCTTAGGATCGATCTCAATCCCTCTCTCATGCACCATGAATCCTAAGAATTTTCCCGCCGACACACCGAAGGCACACTTGAGTGGGTTCATCTTCAAACCATACCGACGCATCCTCTCAAAAGCTAACCTCAAATCAGCCATATGTCCATCCATATCATCTGATTTGACTACAATATCATCAATGTAAATCTCTAGGATGAAACCTAACAAAATCATGAAAAATTAGGTTCATCGCTCTTTGATACGTTGTGCCGGCATTCTTTAACCCAAATGTCATAACTACCCACTCAAAGAGCCCAACAAATCCTGGACATCTAAAGGCTGTCTTATACATATCCTCCTCTGACATGAAGATTTGGTTGTAGCCGGCATTGCCATCTAAAAAGCTAATCACTCTATGACCTGAAGCATCATTTATTAGCATGTTGGCTATAGGCATAGGATACTCATCTTTAGGAGTGACTTTATTTAAATCTCTAAAATCTATGCAAACCATAATTTTGCCGCTCCCCTTCTTTTCTACCGGTACTATGTTAGACACCCATTCCGCATACCAGCACGGCCTAATAAACCCCGCTTCCAATAATCGGTCTATCTCTTCTTTGACACGATCATATATAAGTGGGTTAAACCGACGAGGAGGTTGTTTATGAAGCCTAAACCCTGACTTTATCAGAAGCCGATGTTCAACAAGATCACGGCTAAGTCCGGGCATTTTGTGGTATTCCCATGCAAAGCAATCACTATATTCTCTAAGCAGCTCGATCATCTTAACTCTATGATCGGCTCTCATATTTTTATTTATGAAGGTCGGTCTTGGTACGCTCCCATCTCCTATGTCTATTTCTTCTAATGGGTCGGCTGATGTGAACCCTTGACCGAGCTTCTCTACCTCGTCAAAATCTTCTATAGTCTCTCCAATATCGTTCTTTGTTGACCGATATTCTTGAACTCTTTTTTGTAACCATTTCAAATTGGCTGTTTTATTCATCATATAAAGTAATGTCACCCAGTCGTGCTAAACTATCCGGCTTTACAAAAATGGGTACAAAGCCTTCTTTGGAAACACTAATAAAATCAAAACTAGAAAGATCTAGCCCTGATAAGCACTGCATGTCTCCATGTTTCCATCCTACAGAAACATCGGCCATGGCAACCTCAGCCGATGTATCCGCTTGAACTACCTCAACCTCATCGCTATCCCATTGCACTAGGCACTGATGTAAAGTAGATGGAACGCAGCAGTTGGCATGAATCCAATACCGCCCCAAGATGACACTATAGTTACCTTGTACATCGATGATGAAGAAGGCGGTAGGCAACGTCTTGTTACCCACCATAAGCTCCACGGACAGGATCCCCTTCGCCTCCGTTGACTCGCCGTTGAATCCGTTGAGAAGCATGTTAGTCTTCTTCAGCTCCGCTTCTTCGCGACCCAACTTCTTGAAGAGAGAGTAAGGCATCAGGTTCACTGCCGCGCCTCCATCCACTAGCATCCTCGAGACCGGCTTCCCATCAATGTGGTCGTTCAAATAGAGAGGCCTCATGTGACGGCTGGACTCGTCGGGCTTCTCGAAGACCGCATCCCTTGGACCTAGCGACATTTGAGCGACCTCAGCCTCGTCCATGGCGCAAAACTCCATGGGGAACATGCAAACCATGTTGATATCCATGTTTTCGCTGGACGATGCCTCCACAGCCGATTGTTCATCCTTTTGAACAACTACCGGCTTCTCAACATTTGATGACTTACGCATCCACTCCTTCGCAAGCGGTGGTTGCAACTCATCGAACTCCCTGTCTCTCCAATCTTCGGCTTCCTTCTCTTTTAATTCAGAAGCACGAAGATGCTGCAACCTCCTCTTCTGGGTAGCCGTCAAATCCTCAGGCATCCACCTAGGATTCGGCTCTGTTACCTTTGGCCGAGGAGGGAATCGCCCTTTGACTCTTCTTACAAGAACGACGGTCAGACCGGCCCTGGTGACCGGTCAGACCAGTACTGTATCTTCGATCAGACCGGCGACCAGGCCCTGTCAGACCGAAACGAGTATCAGACCGGCTAGACGACGCGGTCGACCGCTCACGAGAACTGCGGTCGACCGGCGAAGGCTCGGTCGACCGCGCACTGCGAGTTGCGGTCGACCGGCCGAAGGCTTGGTCTGACCGGCTACTGATATGCGGTCAAACCGGCCAAGACATCTGGTCTGACTGTCCTCCTGTGCGGCATCCTTCGTGGCTTCGGTTCGCGGGCCAAATATCAACTTAGCCTCCTTGCCAGATGGTATTGGCACATCGTAGGACCCTATCTTGACGGTGATCGCCTCCGAAGCCCTCGCCTCAGGCTTGGCGCGCTTGTACGCCCTCTTCTCGCTATCAAACCGGTCTTTCGTGGGGAACCGGCTTCCACTAGAAGTAGACGCATGCCCTCGCGGCGATCTCCTCTCCCTTCTCCATCCTTGGTGACCCTGCATCGGAGGCATGTTGTACATAGGCGGGGGTGCCCCCCAAGGCATAAAGTAAGGGAACGGATAACCTGGAGGTGGCATCGGACATGGTCCCCATGGCATGACTTGAGGACAATGGGGGAACGGCGGCTCCAAAACTTTTGACGAAGGACCGAATCGCTCCTTAGGGGGCGATCTTGGTCTCTTTCCCTCGGCACGCTCCTTCTCGGCACTCTTCTTCTTGTACTTGTCAAGGAGCATGTCAAAGGTCACCTTGGGCTTGTGGGGCTTCCTCGATGTAGATGCTTTGGCCTTGTTCTCCTTCCATGTCCCAACCTCTAGGATCTTCGGCACAAGCATCTTGGGCCTAGGTTCCCCAATGATGACTTCCTTCCCCTTAGCCGTTCGGCTTGCTCCGGCTGAATCAACACCTTCTTGCCATCAAGGTCGATGGCATTCACAGGGAAAGGATCGCTGTCAAGCTTCATCTTCGAGCCCTCGGTGAATTTCAATCGTCCTTCTTCTATGGCTGATTGAACCTGTCGACGAAAAACATTGCACTCATTAGTAGAATGAGAATAAGAATCGTGCCATTTACAATAAGAACGACACTTTAATTCTTCTAATGAGGGTATGACGTGGCCTTTAGGTAACTTGATTTGTTTCTCCTGCAAGAGATAATCAAAAATCCTATCACACTTGGCCACATCGAAACTGTACTTAATCTCACTCTGTCGATCCTTGCGAGGAGTCGGCGTCAAGCTAGAACAAACAAAGGGTTTGTTCTTGTTTGTCCAAGACCACTCAGCGACGTACATGTCATGATCGGCCTCATCAGAATCAAAATCACTATTAGGACAGTCGATCATGCTAAAATGAGGTTTCTTATCACTAGGCCTAACAAACTTTTTAGCATCTCTAACTCGGCTTTCCTGAGCCAGAGCCTTCTGCATTACTTGGCTCACATCAAGAAATTGTTGGCCATCTAACCTTTCTTTAATGGGAGCAAGCAACCCATTGAAAGCAAGGTCAGCCAAGTTTCTCTTAGTTATACTCAAGCTAAAACATCGGTTTATAGCATCTCTAAATCTTTTAATATAATCAACAACAGACTCATTATATTTTTGCCTAACCAATGTCAAGTCACAAAGTCTAAGCTCAGTCTCACCAGTATAAAAATAATCATGAAATTTTTGTTCTAACTGAGCCCAAGTGTGAATAGAGTTAGCCGGTAAAGATGTAAACCAAGTAAAAGCAGTACCGGATAGAGATAAAGAAAATAAGCGCAATTTGAAAGCATCCAAAGTGCTAGCCTCCCCACATTGCGCTAAGAATTGGCCGATATGCTCCCATGTGATCCTATTATCATCTCCACTAAATTTGGTGAATTCAGGGACTCTATAACCACGAGGATATAGGATGTTATCGAAACAGTCAGATACGGTTTTTGGTAAACCTTAGCACAATTCCTGGGCTCAATTTCGAACGACTCTCTAATGATGTTCCTAATCTGGTCCTCCATATTTTCAGGCCTAGGCCGGTTGGGAAAGACCGGCGGCCTGAAAGGTGGCTGTTACGGCACAATATTGTCATATTGGCCATCTTTCATGTCGCGCGGATACCCCTGTTAGGATCATTGTATTGATTGGGGACATGCGGGGGAATCAGTGCATGAATAGTAGCCACGGGAGGGTCGTGTGCGGGGACGTGGTACAAGACCGAGTTGCCGTGATTGGGTCAAACTCTTGCACCGGCACCAGGCGTCGGTCGGCCGACCCAGGCCCGGTCCGACGACTATATAAGGCGTGGTCTGACCGGCCATATAGCCGCCGGTCAGACCGGTGTAGTATGGGTGCGGGCCGGCCTGATGCTCGGTCTAACCGATGTATGGCGAGCCGGTCAGACCGGCCATAGGGCCGGTCAGACAGCTGTATTGTGTTTTGGTCAGACCGGCCGTCGGGCTGATCAGACCGAGATACGGTGGGCCGGTTAGACCGGCCGTAGGGCCGATCAGACCAAAAGAGGCGGCAGAACTATTTTCGCCGGGGCCTTGGGCAATCGCCCCGTCAGTTTTGCTGAATATGTGGTTCATAGGGGACTGGTTCCCACTTGCAATCGAGGTAGGTGGCGAATCGGTCGTGGGAAGACCAGATTTGCTGCGCATGTGCGCCTAAAACATCCTATTAAAACAAGCCTCCTTTGCGGATTTAATCTTATTGTTTACGACAGCGGTGACGGACTCATCCACCATACTAGCAACAAGTTTCTGAATAGGAATAGAGATGTTATCAGCACTTACCTCGCCGTGAGTTACCTTGAGCGGGCCCCCGGGCTTGATGATGACGCCTTGTCGTGTTTTGGTGCAAGATTGATCTAGCACCTCTTGAGTGATCGCTCGAATGCGCTCGAATGCGAGTTACCTTGAGCGGGCCCCCGGGCTTGATGATGACGCCTTATCGCGTTTTGGTGCAAGATTGATCTAGCACCTCTTGAATAATCGCTCGAATGCGCTCCTCCATGATTTGGCGAGCCTCCCCATCCAAGTCGTCCAACGAGATGTGGACAACGTTGGATGGCTCCACGTGTTGCACTGCTTGTTTGGACATGGCGGCGTCGAATCCGAGTTGGCGTCGTGTCTTCCCCAGCGGAGTCGCCAAAAATTGTGTTGGCACCTTTTTTGGCAAAAGGCACGAGCACGATCAATTCACCTAAAGCTTTGCGGTGGTTCTTGGTATGGAGTCGCCAACCACTTCAATCTAGCAAAAACTAGAACAAAGTGGATTTTGTAGATCAAATCGGCTAGCGGAACCAATTTAGATAGACAGATCGATAAATACCCGTTTCGTGGGCGAACGGAAGGTTTTCGGGACAAACCTACAAAGAGATGTCGCACTCTTGCAGCGGCGGCGGACGATTTACGGTGCAAACCGACAAAGATGGACTAAACTAGGGCAAAGTAGAAAAATATGGCTGAAAAGTAAAGAATATTGAAAAAATGATTCTAGATTGTATTGTATGTTGTGTGTTGATTATTTTTACAATTGAACTGGCCTTGGCCCTTAAATAGGGGTTGGTCTTGCCCTCCACAGGCCCTTCTCCACGTCCAATTCGGGATAGACACGTCTGAAAACCCGAGACATACCGTATGGACAAAGGAAACCCGAATACCGACGAAGTCGTCTGGGTTTCGGACTCTACCAGTCAAACCGGCCACATACCTCCGGTCTGACCAGCCCCACTGCCCGGTCTGACCGGCCTATACACGGCGGTCAAACCGGCCTCTCCGAAGGAAACCGACATATTTCCAAATATTGGCAATCTTCCCTATTTTGATTCCTAGGTGCCAATTTTGGGTGTAAACAAAAAGACCAAAAGGTATTCCGATGGTCCGCCAATCAACTCTTGGTTGGTACCACTAACAGAGAAGATGTTTCTGATCCTGAAACAGCCCCAACCACGGTAAAGACCATCAGTGGTAACAAAGGCGTGCGGCATACCCAGAAGAATGTACCTCGTTACAAATCGGGTCTGATCTATTTCAACTGTCGTAAGCTAGGACACCTTTTCAATAAATGCCCCCTTCCAAGACCGGCAAAAGAAGACCGACGTTGCTTCAACTGTCACGAAATAGGTCATGTATCCAGGAGTTGCCCACTGCCCAAGCGTCAATAGTCTCAAGGCAACCGCACGGTCTGCAACACCGGTATTCCACAGGAGTAAAAGTAGCACCTAGATCCTGCGGTTGGTTGGATGATTAGATTGGATATCTGCAAGGGTTTTAGTCTTGCCTTGTATGGTGTTGAGATAGCAAGGGCCACACCCTGATTTCCCCCTAGTTATGGTGTGATGTAGAACGATGTTAGTGTTGTATTGTGTTGTATGGGACTGTGTATGTGCAGTCCAATGTATCTCTTATGAGGTATTAATTAAGAACTATTGAGATGTTTTATGGTGTATCTTAAATGAGTTTATTCAACCAAGCTTGCTTCGAAAGATCACCTTAGACAACTTGAAGAAAAATCCCTTAGAATCGTGACCTTAGTAGATCAAGTCTATTACCTTATCCACGTTGTTCAGATGGCTCATCGACGTAGAGCAACGGCGACTAACGAGAACCCACCGGAGCCTAACCCCTCCACCCTGACAGAGCTCATGGCGTTGCAAACTCAGTTGATACAAGCCATCGCTAACAACCAGGGGAATCGCGGAAGTTCAAGTTTAGGAGAGTTTATGAGAGCCAAGCCGCCTACCTTCTCCACGACGAAAGAACCCATGGACGCGGAAGACTGGCTACGCATAATAGAGAAGAAACTGACCCTTGTGCGAGTGCGGGAAACCGACAGGGTTATCTTCGCCACACACCAGTTGGAAGGACCCGCTAGCGACTGGTGGGACACATACAAGGAGACCCGAGCGGAAGATGCTGGAGAACCAACTTGGGAAGAATTTACGGCAGCCTTTCGTGAAAACTTCGTGCCCGCCGCTGTCATGAGGATGAAGAAGAATGAATTCTGAAGATTGCGTGAGGGCAACACCATGGTACAGGAATACCTCAACAAGTTTACCCAGCTTGCCCGATACGCAACAACCGACTTGGCGGACGAAGAAGAGAAGATAGATAAATTCATCGAAGGGTTGAACGACGAGTTGTGAGGACCAATGATTGGACAATACCATGCTAACTTCCAAAGTCTGATTAACAGGGTCGTAATGTTGGAACATGACCAAAAGATGGTTGAAAATAACCGAAAAAGGAGACTCGCGATGACTCGCCCACTCCAAGGAACAACACAGCATCCTAAAGGAGCAGCATCGTTAGGATGGAAGCCAACCATCATGGCGACCAACCATCCCTCTGCACCTAGCTACGTCAACAGATCAGCTGCCACACCATTTCGCACCCCGACACCTACCCTGACAGCTCCAGGGAACAAGAATGTGAATTGCTTCAGCTGTGGAGAGTTTGGGCACTATGCCAACAGCTGCCCCAAGCCTCGCAACACCCCCAACCATACCGGCGCCAATGCCACGGCTATACGAGGAACTGCCACCCCGGCGATTGGACGCAACTTATTCAGAACACCGCAACCCAAGGAGGCTCCTATGGGATTTTGCCGCGGGCAAGTGAATCATGTGTGCGCTGAGGAAGCACAAAAAGATCAAGGCGTGCTGATGGGTATGTTCTCTATCCACTCTGCACCGGTTAAAGTTTTGTTTGATTCCGGAGCGTCGCATTCGTTTTTATCATCTCGCATGAGCAAAGAACACAACCTACACCGGGTAAACCTTAAGAGACCCATGCTAGTGCATTCACCTGGGGTAGATATAACCGTACCCTATACCTGCATCAATGTGCCCAGTTGAATTAGAGCCATAGTATTTCTTTCAAACATCATGGTACTACCGCCACAAACCCTCGATGTCATTCTCGGAATGGACTAGTTGACTAAGAACAGAGGAGTTATAAACTTGGCCAAAGGAGGAGTCACCCTGTCCACCCCATGGAATTCACCGACACGCATAACCATGGACCGAAACTTGATGTTGTGAGCCAGCCGCGGGAATATTTACCCTACTACCCATGACCGGTATGCCAGTAAGTTTAGGATTACCAGGACATATTTCCTATGGATTTGCTGATAATGCCTAAAGCCAAGCTTAAATTTTATTTAAGGGGGGTAGAGTGACATGACCATGGATCTTTAAATTGTGCCCCATGTTGTAGCTAGATGAAACCAAACCTTCTTTGGATGGTCTCCCGTCAACCATACCCTGGATCACAATCATACCATATAAGGTCACTACCCATCTATGCAATAAAGGTCTCTAAAATTTTGGAGTAGCAAGTCTATTATACAACTTAAGGAAAGCTTAAGATTATACATATTAAATATTGTATGTTTGAAAGATCGTTCTTTAGATAGACACCGCCACCACCTGTTAGTCAATTGGACATTACGCCCTATTCTCAGCAGAACAAGGTGTAGATAGATCTGAGTCCCCTCAAAACAAAATTTGTTTCATATACTTTACATGGGATACTAGTTGGGACGCTAGTAGCAATCCTAGCAAATAATGCCGTCCAACCACTCTTCTGATGAGCAAGACCCAACAACAACCTAAATCACCCGAGCACCAATCTAAACCAAAAGTCCAATGTGCTCCTGATATAAAGACAAAAGAGAGATTCAGACAGTGGCCGCCAGATCCATACAAAAGGAAACAAATTCCAGGGACCATCCATTGACTACCTAATCTATTAGTAATCCCAGAAAAGAGAGAAGAACAATAGGTGCCAACACGACGAGGAGACAAACCACCTCACAAAGGAAATCCTGGTAGCCATCCTTTGTCGCATCCCGCCACAGCCTCCAAACAAAAACTAGCGGGTATAGCACCCAAGCCAGCAAAGTACTAAAAGCCGTTCCGACATACCGCACTTTTGCCCACACCCATCGCCAAGCAGCAACCCCTTTCGACAGAATGCAGCCTCCGCGACCGAAGAACCTCGACACCACTATCCTCTGAGCATCGTCTCCGGCGATGAATCCACTCATTGCCTGAACTGATGAGGAAACATCTCCTTCCATCCTGGACCCTGCGACTACAAGCCCTAACCGCCGACGAAGTCCTCCTCTGCCAGGAACCCATCGCTCTACTTCGCCTTCGTCATGCAACCCTCGCTCCATCCCTCCTTCACTCGAGATACTTCGCCTCCACTCGCTCTCCAATCTGCTAGCCGAGACAAGTGTGAGAGACAAGCCACCTCTCTCTCCCCTTTCCTTTAGAAATGAAGCAGGGGCACACATCAAAAGATTCCTTGCGAAGATATTAGATTAAAAGAAGCCCTAAGTCTAGAGTACCTAGAATGGTTTAAAAAAAGAGATGGATAATATAGTTATCTGATAACAAAGAATCACAAAGATACAATAGGATCACCTTAAGAACTCCGTGATATATCTCCGCCTCACCCTAAATAAGTATCCTATCTATCGTTCGTTGGGATGAACTCCTAAATAGATCAGTCCTAGATAAACCAACAGACTTTCAACCACAACCCAACCCATATCTTGGGGACGAGATTTATTATAAGGGGGGTAGGTTTGTAACACCCTGAAAATCGAAGATTTAAAAATCAAAATCTAAAATTTGGAACTTACAAAAACTTTTGAATTTGTTGCATCTTGTCGTGCTATTTGGCTCTTATTTGCAAGTTTTACTGCGTGTTATAAATAAAGAAATATTTAAAAGATGGAAATATCACAAAGGTTTGAAAATAAAAATTATAAAAAAGATATATAGGGAAGTTGATGAGAATTTATTTTGAATCAAAAATCACATCTTTGGGAAAAAGGGAAAATGAATTAAATAAAATATATATAATATAATATAATATACAAAATGGGACAAAAGGATTGGAAACATAGGTTAAAATTTAATTTTTGACTGGGCTAGGTCATATTTTAATTTTAAAATGTGAAGGCAAAAAGGAATGGAAGAAAATAGAATTTAATTCGGGAAAATAAAAAGTCTACTGTTCATTGCGCGCCACTGTTCGACGCCGTACCGGGCCCCCAAACCACCTCGCCACCGCGCGCGTGCCGCGGCCGCCCCCACCCGCTCGCGCGCACGCGTCGCGTCGTCCGTGCTGCCCGCGCCAACCCCTCCTCTCCCCCTCGCCGCCGCGTCTCGCCCGCGCACGTGCCGTATCGTGCCCTCGCATCGCGCACGTCGCGCGCCCACTCCGCCGTACGCACACGCGCGTACCCGCGCGCCCCGGTGTCAACGCTGCCGTCACACCCGTGCGTGCGCCGCGTCAGCCACGCGCGCCCGCGCGAGCCGTCCCATCACCACCACCGTAGCCTCGCCCGCCGCCGTCGGCCGCTTCCGCACGCCCACGCCATCACCACGCCGCCGACGCCGCGCTAGTGCGCGCCATGCTGCCGGCTGCCTATAAAAGAGCACCCGAACCAAGTTTCCCATATAGCATTCCTTCCTCATCTTCCCCTCAATATTTCCCCCAAGTTTCCCCCAAATTTTCTCCACCGCATTGCTCGAATTTTGCAAGAATCCGACAAGCGGTCAGGGAACTCGACGACGAGCCACCCGGAGCGATTCTCCCAAATTCGTTGCGCACGGTGGAAATCTCCCCGAATTGAAGGTACGTTCACCTTCTACACGTCTAGAGCTCCCATTCCCCTAGCTTTCCCGAGCCGAACACCCACCGGAGTCCGCCGCCGGCGAGCCCCACCATGCCGCTCTGTTCGGTCGCTGCCGTGCGCACGCTGCTAGCTCACCCCGATGCTTCCCCGGCCAAATGAGTCCCCTAGGTAGCTTCCCCGTACCCCTATGATGCCCCCAGAACCCTCGCCGTGGCTGTTCCATCGCCGGTTAGCCGCTGCGACATGCGCCACCGCCGCCGCAAGCCTGCCGTCGGCACGCACACAGTTCCAGCCCTCATCGAAGCCTCCTCGGCCAAACGAGCACCACCGTTAGCTTCCCCGAACACCGTAGATGCTCGACGACCTATTGCTTTGACCGTGGCATCGTCGAAGTCCGCCGCCGACGAGCGCCGCCGCCACCATGGCCGCCTCGCTATTGCCAGCCCTCCCTGTTGCCTCCCCGGTCCGGGCAAGCCCCAAAACGCGATCGTCGTGGTCGGTAGATGGAAGAAAACCCCTTAGCTCCCCTAGTCCGGCCGCCCTCACCGCCGTTCGCCCTCCTCCCCGTCGGTCGCCGGCGCTAACAGAGAAGGAGAGAGAGAACAGAGAAGCCAGAGAGAATACAGAGAGGAAAAGAAAAAAGAGAAAAAGAAAGAAAGAAAAGAAAGAGAAGAAAAGGAAAAGGAAAAATTTAGAGAAAAATTAGAAAAATTTAGGAAAAAGTTTTGGAAAATATTTGAGGAAAATCTCTGGGCAAAATATATATTTTCTCGAAACAAATTTGGATTTCAAAAATAATTAGGGACTAATTATTAAATATGAATTTGGAGATACTTAACTATCACGTAATTTATTTAGCACTCTAAGAATTTATTTATGACTTAGCTTGTCATCAAATATTATTTTTAATATATGGATTTTCTAAACATCAAAATCCAAATTATTTAGTATAGTGTCTAAGCTTCAAGATTCATTAATTATAGATCCAATTATTTTAACCCTAGGGCTTATCAACCCAATAAAATTTGGATAAAAATTAGAGGTTAACCATTTCCTTTTCATTATTATATTTTGAGTCACCAACCGTAATATTTCTCAAATTAAAAATGTATTAACTCGAGATAATGCCACATCATAGTCGGTTCAAGCAACACTTCAATTTATCATAACTCGCTCATTCTAACTCGGATTCTTGCCAAGCTCGAATGTAAATTCATTTAACGCCATAGGTTCGTCTTAGGAGCCGCTTTTGCAATTTACTTGGCTTTTATTGTATTTTATTGAATTCTAAACGAATTCAATCCTTCCTTTTCACACGTATGATTAGCATCCGAGGAAACAGGCGTCGACTACGCGGAAGACCCCGTCCAACAAGTGTGCGAGCAAGGCATGTCATCACTCCCTTTGAACATGTTGATCCTAATTGCGAAATTATATTGGTTTAAACTTCAAATATGCATGCCATACACGAAATACCTATGTTTGATATGCCATGCCTTGATATTGCTTACCCTTAGATATAATCTTTGTAACCCTCAATGTGATATAACCTAAGGAAACCTTCGGTAAAATGCTTAGCCATGCTTATACTAGAATCTTGCATACTCATATTTTTACAAAGAGCTATATGCTTGGGCAACTACCTTAGGGAAGGTAGTTGAGATACGGCATGCGGAGACATGAGCGCCACATTGCCTTGAACATGATGAAAATAGTTTTGATGGAAAAATAAAAGTACAAAACCAATGTTCTCAGACTGGGGCGGATGGATGGATTTGGGTGGATTCCGGCAAAGGCAAGTGTCGTCCCAGGTTGATTAAGGACCGAGCGAAGAGAGTTATAACCTAGAACGAGCCAGTACAACCGTACTTCTCGAATGGGTATAGAACTAGCAGAGCAGATAGCCGAGCGGAGGCAATATCCCTGCATAGTGGTTCTTGTGTGGAGATGTGGTTCTGGTTGTTGAGATAAGGCTGCGGCCTACGTGTTGAGTAATGAATGAGAATTTGGTGAGTTTCCCCTTACCTCGGGAGCACCAGAACTCCTCTCACTGCTAGGAAAGGACAGCTAGAGTGCAAGACGAATTAAGTTCATGGAGCGGGTACTACCAAAGTGAGGTTATCGAAAAGTTTTGCCATGACCGTCCCATATAAAAGGGATGTAGGCTCATTCAATGGGCAGTTGCGGAGTACGGGTAAAGTGTACATCCACTGCAGTGTGAGTAAATCAATCTATTCGAATAGCCGTGCTCGTGGATAATGAGCGGCATGACAAGTTTCTCTTGTGGCTAGACTCATAAATTTTAAAATGATGGGTTGGTATGCATAATGATTTTGTGTGCTGGTGGACTCAACTTCTCGAAGATGCGAGAATGGGTAGACTCCCCAGAAAACTATGATGATCCAGAGGCGGGAAGCCATCCTTGGTATCACGATGGATGGTAGACAGAACCGTCGCCGACTTAATATACTCTGGAACTAAAACTTGACATGGCTAGATGTTAGGCTTGTGAAATGATTTATGAAAATTGGCTTTATGCAAAAGAACCACAGCCATCCTTTGAATGACCCTATCATGTGCATCACTTCCGTGTTGGCTTGCTGAGTACGTTGGGTACTCACCCTTGCTATACACACAAACCTTCAGATGGTGGGAACGAAGAACTGGAGGACCCCTATGCTTAATGCCAGGAGGGCGAAGAAAAAGAAGGCGCCTACTAGGTCTTAGTCCCCAGTCATTGCCTGTGGCAATTGACGAGCCGCTGCCTTCAAATTCCGCTACCTTATCTAATTTCTCCTTTTGGTTGTATCTGGACCAGTAGGTCCTGCATGTAATGATATTGCCTTCGGGCCTATTAGTGTAATACTTTTGGTGTAAGACTATTCGAGCACTTTGCACCTGATAATTCAGTACTGTATTTCATGGGTAGCAAACTACCCGATCCAAGGAAATGGTACTATGAACACGAATGATTCCCGTTCCGAAAACGGAGGTCCACAGATTGAGAACCTCTAGGCCACCCTTCTCCTTTGGCCTCGTGACTAGGTTCCAAGTTGCAAGATTACCCCCTTTGTTTCCATGTTGTTTCCCCTCGAGAGACATTGTTTTCTTGCTCTGTCAATGGCTTCAATGATACCTTTCGGGATTTTAAGGGTGCACATAGCATATGTTGTTATTGGGGTAATTGCTGAATTGATCATCTCCAGCCGTCCTGAGTAGCTGAGCCAAGATGCACATGAGGATAGCTTCCTTTCCATTCTGTCCAGCATTGGTACCATATCCTCAATTTTTGGCTTGGTTGTTCCCAAGGGTAAGCCCAAGTAAGTGAAAGGCAAGGAGCCCGCCTCACAGCCAAAAGTGCTAGCCACATGGTTCAACTTCCCATTGCTTAGGTTGATGGGGTACAAACATGATTTTTTGTAATTAACTTTGAGGCCAGTGGCTGTTTCGATGGTATTCAGCAGATTTTTGAGAAAAAAGAGTTGCTTGGCGTCTGCTTGCAGGATGATGATAGTGTCATCAACATATTGGACAACTGGGAAGTCCTCCGATGGCTGTGTGATCGACAAGTGGAGGAGTCCTTCTTGTCTGGCTTTGATGATTAAAACCTGGATGAGTTCAGCTGCCAGCATGAAAAGAAGGGGGGAGAGTGGATCTCCTTGTCTGACACCTCTCTTGCAGCAAAAGGTTTTGCCGGGGACTCCATTGAGAAGGACCGAGGAAGTCCCAGAGAAGAGGATCTCTTGAACCCATTGCAGCCATCTGTTTGGGAACCCAAGACGTTGCATCATAGAGAGAATAGCTGAGTGTTCAATGGTGTCGAAGGCCTTCTCAAAGTCCAATTTGAGGATGATTATTTCTTTTTTGGATCGATGGCATTGATGAATGTATTCAAAAGCCCAAGCTAGGCAATCTTGGATTGTCCTTGAGCGGATAAATCCATACTGATTCTGATGAATTACTGATTTTATAACTCCTTGCAGTCTATCGGCTAAGACCTTGGTTATGATTTTCAGGGAAGAGTTGAGCAGGGATATTGGGCGAAAATCATTCATCATCTCAGGGTTGTCTTTCTTTGGGATCAGAGTGATGTAGGAGTTATTCATTGGCTGCAAACTCATCTGGCCTTGCTGAAAAGAGTCACAGAGTCTATAAAAGTCTTGTTTGATGATTGGCCAGCAAGTTTTGAAGAATCTCCCATTAAACCCGTCCAGTCCTAGGGTTTTGTCTGTTGCCATCCTTTTCACCACTAGATCCAATTCTTCATGCGAAATTGGTTGGGCCAAGGTAGCTAACCCTTTTTTTGGTTGGATAAGACTTGAGAGATCGAAGATCATTTCTGGTATGGATGAGGATCCCATTCTATCTTTGAAGGAGGACCAGAGAATTGCAGCCTTTTCGGAGTGATCTTGAACCCAATCCCCCTATTCATTTTTGATCTGCGAGATTGTGTTCTTTCTATAGGCTATGGAGGCCATACTGTGAAAGAACTTTGTGCATTCATCCCCAAGCTTTACTCTGTTTACAGTGAATCTGTTTCTCCACTAGATATTCCTCATATGGAGCCAGTGTTGCAGTTTTTTTTGACTAATTTCCTAAAATTGCTTTCAGTGTTGAACAGACATCTTCCTTCTTCTAGTGAATCGAGAAAAGCAATTACAGTGTTGTAGTTTCCTATGAGCATTTTTAGGTTGGAAAAGCTTTTGCTCCAAGATTTTAGTCTTGCTCTTAGTGTTTTGAACTTCCTTGCTATGTTCTTTGCTGCATCCTCGGGGATGGCCGAGTATGACCAGCAATCCGAAACTATGTCCTTGAAATCCGGCTGTTCTGCCAAAAAATTCTCAAAAAAGAAGATGCTTGCCTTGGGGATTTTGTACCAATCACCACTTTGCAGGGAACATGATCCAAAACTGTTCTTGCTAGTGGGATAACTTCGGTATCAGGGAAATCGACCGTCTAGTTAATGGAGGAGAAAACCAGTCAAGTTGTTCAAGAAGGGGATCCATTTGCATATTACTCCACGTGAAAGCTCGTCCCTTAATTGGAATTTCAATTAAACCTAGATGACCAATAGCCTCATTAAAGGTGAAAGTGTCCAAAAAGTTTCCTCCTGGTTTGTTTCTATTTGCCAGAGACCGATAGAAGTTAAAATCCCCCAAGAAAAGCCAATCGTCCATGTCCTCTATTTCATGATTCCTGAACCATTTTATGAATTCAGTCCGGAGTGGCTCATCTCAAGGGCCATAGACCACCGTTAATTTCCAAGTTGAAGTAGTTTGAAGGGAGGTTAGGGCAATTGAGATACCAAAACTTTGCTTATTAAAAACCAGGCCCGAAAACAAGTTTCCCTTCCATAGGATCAGAATTCCACCCGAGGCCCCCACCGAGGGGATGAAGTCAAAACAATTAAAACTCTTTGGCGCAAGTTTCCTAATATACGCACTATCAAAAACTTCCTGTTTAGTTTCCTGAATGCAGACAACTGAGCAAGCACTTTCCTCAATTTTGTTCCTAATTGCCTCCCATTTCTCGGGGGCATTGATCCCTCTGATGTTCCAGCAAAGGATAATCCAGTCACGAGTAATCATAGGGAACTAGATAAAACATAGTAAGATAAACCTGAGAAGCATAGCCAATCAGATAACCCCAGCCAATCCGACAACCCCATCGGGCGCCCTGAGAAACGATCACACCCATAGAGATTAAGCAAACATAACAGGCTTTGCATAACAACAGAATTCACCAGATAAAATATAGCAGGCCTCTGATGAGGGTGAATAGAGAATCCCAGCAGTGCATGAGGGGAGACAGTCATAGTACAGAAATTGTCCACATAGCAAAAGGCATCAACATAACATATAATCAGGGAGTTAGGAGGGCAGAGTGGGCTGCTGGCAGAATTAGTTTGGGCCCACTGCCAGTGGGTTCTGCATCTCTTGATTGTCTTCATGTTATCCTTGGGGCTCTGCATCAGGATATCTTCAGAGAGATCACTAGGATCTTCTCCGCAATAAATTCCCCACCCTTGAAGAACCGAGATCTGAACCGGCCCTTCCTTTCCAGTGTTCTCGTCTATTTGGATCACAGCTATTTTGCGCTTCTTGGAGGGGTTAGAATCAAGTTTGACTATTGGAAAGAAAAAACCATTGGAATTAATATTTCTTCTTGAGCTTCTTCTCACACAGTTATGCAACAAAGGTGTTTGGTTGTTAGAAATTGACACTTTTGTAGGAAGAGCGAGAGATTTTGTACTCGGTGGGACTTTGTTCTTTTGGACTGATTGGGAGGTGGTGCAGGCCGAGACGTCTGTTGCTTGGGTCTAGCCTGGCACCGTATGCACTGCGGCCACCTCCTTGGACATGCGTCCCTCTCTAATCGCGTTGTCCACCATGGGCCAGAGCCGAAGGGCTATGGCGTCCTTCACCGGGTACCAAGGGACGATTTCCATCCCTTGGGGTGGCCTGGATTGTAGGACCGGTGCGAGCGGCTTCCAATTTAAGGAGCTGACATCCAGACGCACTGGGTGGCTTGATGATTCCCCAATCTCAAAGAAGGTGCTGGGAATGTCTCTCCTGCCCTAAAAGGCCAGGTCTGTGCACCGTGCCCTAGCTGCCTCAAAGCGAGCCCTCTCTTCGATGACGGCCGGGGAGGTAGCCTCATTGGATGAGGAGCTGTCTTGGCCCCCCTCGCCGTTCAGGGCCTTGATGAGGTCTTCAAGAGGGATGTTAGGGCGCTGTGCGCGAAGATAGCACATGGAGGAGGAAGAGTGATCTAGGTCTCGGTAGTGCTCGGGGATGTGTGGGTGCTCGGGGATTTGGGAATCCCAAGCAGGCCAATCATTGTTATTGTCATTCCCCCCATCTATCTCCATGCCCTGTTCGACCTGCTATTCATTAACTCCATGTTGGGGGGGTTGCTCAAACTGATGCTGCTGCCACTGTGGTTGTTCGGGTTGGTTTGCTGCCTGGTGGGGGTCGTCGTCAATCACGTCCAGGTGCTCACCCCCTCCTTGCTGCTCATTCTGCCATTCTGGGGCTGGCAGCAAGAGTGGATCTGGGGGGAGATGTGGCTGACCACCCTGCGGCACTGGGTCCTCGTCTGCTGGAAACTGATCTGGAAACTTCCCATTGAGGATGAACATTGGGACCATCCACGATCTGCCTATACCATCAAAGAGGGAGGCCGCCGAGATCACAATGCTTCTTGGGACTCTATCGGTGCTCAAGATCAACATTCTCGCTAGGATCTGGGATCGGTTAGCGTCCCTGTACCAATCAAGCAGTCTTCCGAAAGGTGCCACCGCCGCTTGCATGAAGGTGTCATTCTGATAATACAGCGAGAAGGCCAGAAGCATGATCCAGTAGAGGCGGGTGTAGCTACGGGACCGAAGATTGATACCTTCATCATGGCGGACAACCCGGATGACGTGGTCTTACCCCAGATAAAAGGGGGAGTTGCGGACTAACCTTTCCCGCTGCACCACTGTTCTGAGCTTGATCAGACCCAACCCGAGAGGGGAGAGGTGCGCTTCCACCATGCGCACTTGCTAGTCTACTTCAAGAAAGTTGCAGACGTTGGTGAGGGTTTGTCGGAGGAGGTTTGTATCCTCTGGCATTGGATCCAATAAAACAATGGCGAACTCCTCGTGGCCACGCGGTGGTTCCCCTCCCAGTGCGACCCTGGTTCTTGCTGGCCGCTCCCAGCCTTGCTCGACGTGCAGACCGTCGATGAGAAACAGCGTCGGGTTCACTGAAAAGTTGGCCATGGCGGTGGGGGAAGAACCGTTGCTGGTGCAGTGCGAGGGCAGATTGGGAGTAGGAACTGAAGAGTTCTTGGGGGATGAGAGCAAAACAACAGAAGAAATTGGAGTAGTAGATTGGAACTGCTCTCGAGTTGAATCCGGGAGATGCTGATCGTGGGCGAGGTGATGGAGGTTTGCGACCGATGGTTTCCAGGCTACTCCCTTAGGGCACCAAGCTAGGCATGGGAGAGAAAGAGTGACCCTACCGCGAGAGATAGCACTTCGCGCGCTACGAAATATTGGCCGCTATGTTAGGTGTGGACCCATAGACTTATGAGACGTGCAACACGCAAAAGTGTGCCCAATGAAATTGCACCGGCTGCACCGAGTCCGACCCGAGCATTTAAAGCCGATGTGACCTGGCAAGAGGCAAATGCTGCAAGCTTTTGAAAACAGGGGTGCAAGAATTGGGGAATGTGCAGACTGAGATATGGATATCTTCTTTGTGCAGCCCATACTGTTGCCAATAAATGCAGTACTATGATTGTTCACAGCCGACCGTTTCAAGCAAGATTGAAGAACAGGAGTACGGCTTGAGAACCCTTGTTTGAACGAGGACGAGAAGGCCGAAGAACATGAGAACCGGTTTGAAAACTCTGGCTTGAGCGAGAAGCACAATTTCCAAATATAAGTTTGCTAGGGAACAAGCACGATGAAGCATCAAATTTAACCTTATGGGAGCGGAAGAAAATAAAAGAATTATGCCCAGCTGTTTTGATCGGAGATCTGAAAGAAGCACTGGCAAAAGAAACTTTCTTCAAGCTCCTAGAAGCGAGCTTTTTGGTTCTTTTAGAGACCACTTTGATCCATTCCTTTTCCTGCTAAATTTCCCAAAAGCCGCTTCTCCCTTTCCCAGTTGGGAATTCCATTGTTCCAAAGATGAAAATAGCAATCAAAGTTATCCATGATGACCCGGCGAAGCTTGTAAACATGAAAGCCCACTTGCTTAGAGAAGACCGAAAAGTGGAAATGGTTATTGCTTAAGAAACGAACATGAAAGCTTTCAGCCTTGCCGTCCAAGCATGCTTGTAGGGCAAGGGCCACAGAATCTTCGGTGAGACGAAAAAGATATCGACGAAAAGTAACCAGCAAAAAGAAGGAGCCCGAAGCAGAAGGGAAGGGGTGATGCACGGGTGACCTGAAAAGGCGCCGGACTTCCTCCTGGAAGGCAAGGTCTTTGTCGAAATCCATCTTCCCGGCCGAATCCCGAGCAGATCCCATGGAGGCAGCTATGACCGGATGTACTCACACATGGAGAACATCACGAGAAGGATCTGCGGGAGCTCAGAGGTGGAGGTTGGGACGGGAGAGGCTTGAGGGTGGAGCGGAGAGGGGAGCCATAAGTGCTCTAGATCTTAGTGAATGAGGATAAAACTATTTGTCCTTCGAGTGTTGGTCACCCTTCTCTCCCTTGCCTTGCTCTATTCACTTTGGCCCCACTTGGCAGCCTTGTTGGGTCCCTCACACCCTGTGACAAAACACTAACCGACCAGCACCGCTCAAGAAGCAGAAGAGAAGAGGAAGCTAGAGAGAAAACGTGTCGGTGCCGTTGCCCTCCACCTCGCCACGCGCTGCCAGCGCGTCCCTTACCAATTGAAAAACCCTCCTCACCACCGTGCTCCTCATCACTTCCTCATTGTGTTCCACGAAGAAACATCGTGAGAGTCGTCTCGGAGACGCCGGGAACAAGCACTTCTTGCCGTCGGCCGCCGAGAAGGAAGCAATGCAGATCGTCGTCAAGCCACGGTTGTCAACATCTCTTTTCTGTTCCATACCCACCTCATCATGCCGAGCAAGTTTCATTTTGACATCATCTCGTTTCATGCATCACAGCAACGAAAACGCCGTCGCGCCCACCGGAGCTCCGGAGCACGCACCGAGCGTCGCCATCAGTGGCATTGTCGTCGGGCAGGACGGAAGAGGCCATCCCGAGCCGAGCTGCTGCGCCACCGTCTTCGCCTCGACCTCCTCTTCATTTCCCCTCAAGAATCCCAGCAGAATACGCCGTGGATAGGGAGATCAACGTCGCTGCGTCTAGCTCCGGCCGCCGCCCTCTTTTTCCCAATTCCCGTCATTCCGGTAAGCCAATGGTTCGAATCCTTGAGTGCGAAGCTTCCTGGTAACGCCACTGAAACTATGCATGCGCCCTCTTTTCAGTTCTACGGCTGTTGCTCGCTGTCGTCGTTCGCATGGAGCCGCCGCCACCGTCGGGATCATCCGGAAGTCGTTGCCTCTGTCCAAGCCTCACCAATCCCAGACGAAGCTCTGGTGAGTATCCTGGAGGGCCCTACGATACGGTACATGCGTCTCTTTGGCCAGCATCGAGCTAGAGCTCGGGATGCATGTGCATGCCGAGGCATGCTACCGCTTGCACTACTGCTGCCGCTGGTTCTGATCACCTCTGTCAATGACACGGCCATCTACGAATGCGAAATAATTCTACGCACATTTTTTATTTTGGCTGCACTGCGGAATTCGGCACCATTCGCTGCCGGCGAGCTCGCCAAACCAGCGGCCGTAGCCTCAGCTTACCGAGCTGCTGTAAAACCAGGGACTAAACTTTGAGAATTCAAACAAATGTAGGGTTCAATATGTAAATTCCCTATTCAATGACTTGTGGGTCTAGGAGCCATTTGTAATTATGTGATTAGATCGAGGACTCTTAATTAAAACTGCATAAACAGTACTGAACGTTTTCAAATTTGCTGAAAAGCTAGCACAACTTGTAAAATTCATATAAAATCCAATCTAACTCTTTTTTGGATGAAACAAATTTCTGTGAACTCATAAAGAAGTAAATTTTAAATTAGTATTATAAAACATGGCACTCACTGTACTAATTTTGTCCCTAAAATTCCTCTAAGTTAAATCACACATAGAGCTAGCCTAATCTTATAAAATTCATTGAAAATTCAATTTAACTTTTTTTTAGCAAACTCAACTTCTGTAGATTCCTCATCTTACCCTCTCTGGGTAGGAAAAATAAAAAGGTATACATTCTTTGGGTCAAATACTTGCAAAACTAATTTAGAGAAAAAGCTACATTTTAAGGCAGACAGCATTTAGGGATTTATTAAAAATTTATCCTAACTCCTTTTTAAACAAAAGTTCTGTAGATTCACCAAAACCTATAATTTCATAATATAAAATAAGAACATATGCCTACTCTCACCTAAATAATTATATGGGGAATAAACAATTAATATAAAATAAGAACATATGCCTACTCTCACCTAAATAATTATATGGGGAATAAACAATTTAGGTGTACACTACAACTTGTGAAATTCGTAGAGAACTCATTTTTAATCCTTTTGAAGTAAACTAAATCACAATAAGACCAGCAACTAATGAACTTCCATTAGGAAAAATAAAATATGGTAACCTATATGCTAGAACTGTCCATAAACTTTAAACAAGAGCACTAGGGTGCTAAACACTATAATGGTAATTGAGCACCAACTGCATATACATGTATAAAAGTATATATATACTTTAACACTAAGCAAATTGGAATAAAACCATGATGAACCAGTGAGACTTTAGGATCCATCCCTAGTTACCAAAACATGGTACACTAAGCTCACATAAACCATCCTAGGTTAAAGTGCTAGGGAAAATAGCTTAGAACACCCTCTAGCTTACAAAGCGTAAATAGCTTAGAACACCCTCTAGCTTACAAAGCGTACGGTAGAATAATATAAACCCTAGAAAATAAACTAAAGTTGGTTAACTAAATTATATATTCTTATACACTCTTAGCAAATAAAACAAGTTCTGGACCTAAAATCCCTAGTGCCACACATGTAAAACACTATAGGCCTAGAACACGCTATAAGTTGTAAAATGCCTAAAGTAATTTACAATAGCTCTAAAAATTATGGAACCAATTGTGTTAGACTTAGAAAAATGTATTCCCTTGCCCTTGTGAAGTCAAGTTAATAAAAATCAGATTGTAGAAACACTGTCCAAACATCACCTAGCCCTATACCGACAAAACTTCTAAAAATCATAACTCCCGAATAGAATAAGATAAATTAGAGATTCTTTCATCTAAATTCATTTTAAACCAGTACCTTCTCAATGTACTAAAATCATGCATTTTAGAGCATTTTGGATTTTCACCTGTTTTCGGTATTTTAATTGCACACCGTATATTTTGTTTAGATGATTGCGTAGACGGTGATGGAGTCGATTAGGAGCTAACCTTTCTTCAGACCAAGACAAGTTCTTGCCCCTCCTTTGAACACTTTGAACCCATGTTTTCAGGCAAAGTATTTTGTTTGTAAATGTGCATGCGTATTTCACCGTATTGTCGTTTAAATTAAGATTTGTAGATATATGCTATAAAATTGCATGAACCTTTTCTAAAATACTTCCTTGCTGTTTTAAACCTAGGAATTAGATTAGAGTACTCTAAAAGGGTACTCATATGAAATATTCTTTGCTTTATAAAAATGAAATGCTTAGCCTTGCTTAGAATTAATCAAAATATAGGCATGGATTGTTTTCTAAACCCTTTGGAAATAACTTTTGTGTGTTCTGAACTAAATGGGGAGAAACCCCAATTATTTGCAAAATAAAGTCAAAATATGATTTTAGACTTAGGCGGCAAGTAGTATGCAATTGATGTATTCGTATGCCGATAGGGGGAGTGTTCGCCCGAGTCGATTAAGGATTGAACTACATGTCATTCATTGTGTTTACCGTACATCCAAATATGCTAGTATGGGATAGCCTTAGCCGAGTAATCTATTTAGCACCTAGCCTTGCATTATGGTAGGCCGAAGTGTATGGGTTCGGATAACCCAGAGAAACTTCCTATTTACCCCATCGTGGTAGTTTAGGCGACTAAGTCTGTCTAATACAACGATATCGTGCCATGTGGGTGGGTTCCTGTCGTGTCCGCCACCACGGCGTTAAGTTAAGGCGTGGACCCACCACGTAACGGTTCTAGATCTTATTTCAGTATGACCTAGGATGGAGGAAACATGAATCGTGCTGGTGCAAGGCTAGGGACTAAGTAGTCTAAAGGCTACGTTATGACCTCTAGATCGCACTCAACATGAAGAGTGTGATAGAGTCTTGTAAACTCAAAACAAACTAGAGTGTTTATATCATATGGATAAAGCTGTACGAACTCTACAGAGTTCTCTAAAACTAATCGATTAGTCGTGCTCACGGTCATGAGCGACATAATGAAATGCTATGGGTATAGTTTTTGTGATTTTGTGTTTTTCCTAAATGCTCTCAAAAACTAGATGTTTTGTGATAAGTATAATATTGATTTATGAGATGATATAGCCTTACTCCCCGACGTTAGTAAGATGAAGAAATTTATCTAGGTATATATATATTTTTGATGAAGCCATGCCATGTGTAATAAAGTTTGGTGTTTGCTGAAATTGTTTTGTTAAAAACCATGTTGTAAAATACTTGCGAACCAAAACTAGCCTTATGCTGAAATTTAGACCACAAATAGCTTTTCTTTTGAATTAGAGCTTTCATGTACTTAGGTTTGATTGTGCTCTAGCCAGTACATTATTATTGTACTGACATTTGCTATTGGAATATCCATGTTGTTTGCAGGACTTAGAATTAGCCTTTTGAAGAGATTGCGGGTAACCGACTGCTTCTTTTAGGATTGATCTTAACGGGGTAAACCCGTAGTCGGTGTGCTTGTGGATGGGTAGTTAAGCCACCGCTGTTCGCTGCTCTCTGATAATATTTATTTGGCCGGTCGGCCTATGTAACTATTATGTTGTCGTAATTCTTTGAGTCAATTTCATCTTAAGTGTACTTGCTATGTATATCCATGCTTGAGATGAAAGTGTGAATCTAGTGCACGTCCTGGGAACTAGATTCAAGAAAGTGTGAATCTAGTGCACGTCCTGGGAACTAGATTCACATGAATACGAGTTAGGAATATTTGAAACGTTGTAGATCTTTAGCCATTTCGTCAAGTCTCCTGAGTGTGTAACACATCTGGTCGCCGCCTTCGTGTGGCTTGACGGGCACACTTCAGGCTGAAGTTGACTGGCAGACTAAAGACCTAGCAATGTCTCATTTATCCCTCTCTCGGGACGTTGGGTGTTCCGTTTTACTTCTCATATGAGCTGAACCGTTTCAACTCATATTGCGAATAGAATGGAAGGTCCGGGCGTCCTCGACATTATCCTATATGGTTTAGTCTAGAAAATGAAGGTAGGCTTCCTAGGTTTATGCGTCTACGCTAGGTGCATGCGACTGTTTTATTCTTCGGATTCATATTAACTTTCCTCCTGGGCTGAAGAAATGATCTTTGGATTAAATTTTTAAGTCTACATGCTTGCATCCGAAATTAGGTATAGATTCGCTTGGTAAACTTAACTCGGCTAGGCTACGCGTATATGACCTATAATGAGATGCGTTTTAGAAAATCCAAATATACGTAAACGCCTAAGTCAAAGTGGGCTTTTATGTAAGTATGCATGCTTTCGCATGAGCTTGCATTTTTTATCCTAGGTTATAAATGAAAAGTTTTTAATTTGTTCTCAGAAATTTCCTTCATACAAAAGTCTAGGTCAAAATCCTTTAACCTAAGTTTTGAAGATGAAAATTTTTGGTTCACAAAATTGGAAAACTCTATTTTATTCTATTTGGAAAAAAAATTTTGACCCTAGATTTTGGGTATATGACATTGGCTTTATATTAAAGACCGATAGGGAAGATTTCTGTTCCAAACGAGTTTAAGCTTTGAGCTTGACTAGGATGATTAATGCACTAATCGGGTTTAAACTTTATCAGTGACGGGTCTTAACTGCATTCTGACAGAGATGATTAATTTACTAATCGGGCTTAAAATTTAAGTCTGTCACTGATGAGGTCATCCGTGACGGGCGTTATATCAAGCCCGTTATCGATATAATTTTTCCATCGACCGTTGGGCGCTGAACTAGACATCATCTGTGATGGGATCTATATTAAGCCCGATTGAGATGACTCATCTCAATCGGGCTTAATCTAAAGCTCATCACAGATGTGATTCCAAATCTATTCAACTCTATATATTAGTGCGAAAAATTTCTATGTCCTCACTCACTCAGAACCCTAGCATCACCGCCGTCTCTTGCGCCCTCCTGAGCCCAGCGCCGTCGTCCCCGAGCATGTCGCCGTTGTCCTCGAGCTGGCGCCGTCGTCCCTAAGCCCGGCGCCGTCATCCCTCAGCTCGTCACCGTTGTTCCCAAGCCCTGCACCGTCGTCCCCGAGCACGACGCCATCGTCCCCGAGCCTGTCGCCATCCCCTAGCCTGACACCATCTTCTTCCTTCATCGCCACCAAGCGTCGCCGTCCCCGAGCCCGGTGCCATCTTCTTTCCTCGTCGCCACCGAGCACCGCCGTCCTTGAGCCCGATGCCGTTTTCCTTCCCTCGCTACGCCAGGTTATTCTCCATCTCCCTCACGTGCCTGCAATATAATGGAGTTGAATTTGAGATGTGCCATGCATGTATATGAATCTGAGATGTGCCATGCTCTGAGATGCCATGATAATGTTGTATATGTGTATAATGAGACTGCAATAATACTGTGTAATGTGTGTATAATGGGACTATTATAAGGGGACTTCTTTGTGTATAATGGGACTTCTTTTCTCTATATCGGACTATAGATGAATGTAGCTTTGTTGTATTTTGATGTTGGCACCAATATAATGTTGTAGTGACATATATAGTTTTCGGACACTTTTTACAAATTGACAAATATCTAGTGAGAAATTAGCATATATCAGTGTTATCATATTATATTTGAGGTAGTCCTTTCCTTTCTCTTTTAAAAAATAAGGGAATATATATAAAGCATGTAATCTTTATTTTTCTTGAAATGAAATGCATATATTAGTGATTGTGCTAGGACTCTTATAGTTGTACTGATGTTAGTGGAGACTGGCCTATTATCTGTATTATCTCCTACTTTTCAAAATTATATTCAAAGATTTATTCTCCTCCCTTTAAAAAATTATATATTTCCAATCCCTCTTCTTCTTGATTAAATTAATTTTTTATTATATAATGTTGCAAGCTATTTAGAGGATGTCGCAACACGACGAAACACCATCGGCGACAACTAGTGGATCCATAAGGACACGGGCCCCTAGGAACGACAATAGAATCCAAAGGGTGAGGTACACCTAAAAAAGGTGGACCTCCTAGGAAAGCCAACCGCACCCAAGAACATGTGCAGGAAATTTAGCTCCATATGCAGGATAATTGGGAGGCAGACCTTCATGATCTTGGTTGATAACATCAAGGACATGCCAGACGTCGAGAAGGAATCTGCTTCGACTATCTTGTAGCCGACGAGAAATGCTAAAGACTATGGCCTTCAAGTCATTTGGAACCGCTTGGAAGAACTTTAAGTCCAAGCTAGTCAACGAGTACATCAACAACCCTAGCGCATGGGAGCCTTTTGGGGAATGCCCCTGGCTCACACAAGAGGTGTGGGAGCAGTTCATCGAGAAGAAATCAATTGAGGAAGCCCGAGCCAAAGCCGAGGCTTTTAGGGCACTCCAGGCTCGGAACGTGCACCCACACTGGCTTGGCACCGGGGAATATGCCAGGAAGCTTGAGCAATGGTAGAAAGAGGATGAGGCAACAAAGGCATTCAACGTGCTGCCTCCATTTGCTGATATCCCGCACCCAAGGGCAAGGAGCTGGGCAAGGGCAAGGGCTGGAACAATCACTTTCCCAAATGCCCAAGTTCAACAAGTTTACAAACATATTGTAAGCGTCTCACCTTAATATGTTTATTTGCTTTACACAAATCGTACTCTTGATTTATACCGAACTCACATGTACTGGAGAAAAAGTTGGTTGCCGTGAGACAGACCTCCCAAGAGGCCTGCTCTTCTAGACGCGAGGATGACATCCTCACTCAAGCGTTAGGCAACAACGAACACCGTGGACTGAAATATGGTTTTTCAAAATACGCAGGGCAGTACAAGAAGCGGGCCCTCTCAAAGACGGAAAAAGATGCACGTCTGGTCGAGAAGATCCGAGAGCAGGTTAGAGCCGAGCTAAGCTGCTCATTACATGAGAAGATGCAAGACATGGCTACCCAGATTAGGCAAGAGATGCGAGCAGAGCTTCCGACCGCAGAGCATGCCATCGTTCCGCTCTGAGACAGTCCAACACTAAGGCGGAGCAGTTGCGCGTCAACTGAGGCAACAGAACCTCCTCAACCAGTCCCAGTCGCCATCTATCAAATAATGGTAAAACTCTTGGTCACAATACGTAACAGTCTTAACAAATCCTTATAATGTAGTATTCTAAAATTATGGATCAATCTATCGCAGGAACCGACTAACTGCGTGCTAACAGTTAAGGTGATGCCGACCTTCATGGTTCTGGTGGCCGAGGGACTTGCCTTTAAGCCGACCCCAGATACAAGAGTGCATGGGGCGCAACTAATGGCTGACCATGCGAAAGTGCAAGTAGACATGGTGAAGAACGAATGGGCCCATTTGCCACAGCAACATCCACCGAACGACGAGATACTAACCATAGGAGCTACACATGGAAGTTTTATCCAATGGCAGAAGGACCTCATTGAAATCAAGTTGACTCCAAGGTCAGCCACTCCACCGAACACTCGGCCGCCGCCCCAACCGGCATCTGCTCCTTTAGCCCCTCCAGCTCCTCCAGCTCCCGCTGTTCGACAAGGTGACATGGAGGTTGACAGCATAGCCATTAATCCCCCACTGCTCAAGAAATCAAGAAAGGCGTGTTCCTCTGCTCCGCAAATAACTAACAAAACCTGCGGCAAGGGAGAGAGGAAGAGCCCAAGGCAGGACGCAGCCCTCACGTCTAGCTCCGAAGAAGCTAGACATGACCAAGAACGTTCCTTCGGTGTTGTTCCAACTAGGCATGCCTTTGGTTGGAGACGACGCCCTACGAACGATGGGCAAAGCTTGCAGGGAGCTCCACCTCTACTACACGGAGAGGACAAGCAAGAGGACGAACAAGGAGAATGACATCATAGGCTATCACGATGGAAAACCATTTTTTGGGCCTGAAAACTACATTGCCATAGACTTCAAGTACCTGTTCGACCTCTACAGACTACGAGCGATGGACACAAGTCTACTCAAGTGCTACTCCTTGTAAGTATTCTCGCGTTTCTCAATTTTGGTAAAAACAATCCTTATAACACGCTTATAAGTGACATTGTCTTATGTGTAGGCATAGTTGGAAGTGGTGCCAGAGATATGCACCAGAAGTGACCTTCCTGGATCCACAATTGGTCACGGTCGCCAATCTTCAACACGATAGGAGGGCCATGGTGGACTACATAGTTGAGACCTTGCTGTTCACTCAAGACAAGGAGTACTTTCTGTGCACCTATAAACAATAGTAAGTGTGTACCCTAAATATATGCAATTGCATAACATATAGTGCTTTAGAGTTTAACTTTCACTATATTAATGCCGCAGTACCCATTGGATCCTTCTGGTCATTACGCCAAAGTGGAGTACATGTCATTACGTAAACTCCAAAATCACTAAGACGTATGACTAGACCCGATCCAAAAAGCAATTAACGAAGCGTGGGGAACATATATGGAGAAAGGAGGCCGACATAACAATTACCAAAAAAGCCTCATCCACAAAATAGACTTCCCCGTCAAACAACAAATGATCATTGTTGTAGTGGCCGGCCTCCCCTGCCTTCCCCTCGATGCCCCTACCCCCTTTCTCGCTAATCCTCTTCGGTTCCTTGCCTTCCTCATGCTCTGCCAGGTAGTGACGCCGCAACGCCGCTCCAGGGGTGAGCGATTTGTGGTATAGTGCTGTGGAGATTATGGCAATCGGGTATCTACATGGCAAGCTTATCCGACTGGAGATAGGGATAGATTGCGCCTGCTAAATATGTAAACCAAATATGACTTGGGTGTTACGTTGCCGGTTGAGATAAGGCAACGACCCATAGTCACGGTTTGGTAAGATTGAGGAAACCGACTTAGAGTAAGATAGGGTTTCCGATCTGTAAGCCCGCCTCCCAAGACTATATAAGGGGGGTGAGGGGCGTCCGTTGAGGGATATCATATGCTTTATGAGCTTTTAGCTTTCAGCCTTAGATCACGAGATCAATAAAGACACTCGGCGGATCGAATCCCCAAAACAGGAGTAGGGTATTACCTCACGAGAGGGCCTGAACCTGTTTAAATCCTTGTTTTTCACCTAACCCATCGAGCTTGGTGATCTTGACTGCACCCCCAATTTTCTATTGCCGAAACCAAGTTTCGACAGTTGGCGCGCCAGGTAGGGGCCCGCGCGTCAAGACTTCTTCAACAATCTCGCCGAAAAGCGCGATGGGATCTTCTTCAGGATTCGGCGGCTTCGCCGCCAACGACTTCGACAAGTTCACCTCCTTCGACTGCGACGATTTGAACCAGTCGGAAGGAGAGACCCACTCGGCGCCGTTCGGGCTGCCGAACAACGCCAAGATCTACGACGAAATCTTGGATTCAAAGATGCAGTCCATCCACTCTGAGGAAAGAACTCACTCGGCGCCGTTCGGACTACTGAACACCGCTGAGATCTGCAGCGATCTTCTCATCTCCCCGTCGGAGCCAATCCACTCGGAAGAAGAACTCTCAGCACCGTTTGGATTACCAAACACCGCTGAGATCTACGGCAAGCTCCTCCACTCCGAATCAAGATTGATCCACTCGGAGAGATCCACGTCCGCAAGCTCCGACTCGGACTGGAACGATCCAGATTCGAACTACCCGGGCTCAAGGGAGATTGCTATCATCCTCCAGCCCTTCGGCTCATGCTCATCCTCGGATCTCAACGAGTATCTCAGCTCCTCAGGCTTTGACGACCTTTATGGCATCCCCTCAGACGAAGCCAACGACTCCGATTACGACAAGGACTATGAGCCGAAGTGCTTCGACATCCTCATGGCTGAGGTGGCCGAGTTTGACTCAGTCATGGCCAGCAGGCTTGCGGAGGAAGAACGAGCCAGAATTGAGCAAGAGCGCAAGCTGGCCGAAGAGGAGAAGAAACGCAAAGAGGAAGCCGACAGAAGGAAGGAGGATCCAAGGGCAGCCGGACGATCCGCTCAAGAGGCTATACTTCAAACGCGGGTCCGCAAGACCAATATCTTCTAGACGCCACAACAGAACGCTGTTGCTGCCCTCACACTCCTGGACACCGTCATCGAGACGGCGCCCCTCGACGTGACTCCAATCTTGGACAAAATCAAGACCATCGTCGCGGCTATGGCCAATGGTCATCCCTCCACCTCAGCACGAAGACCCACTGAGTCCGTGGCTGAAACGCCCGATAGAAGCCGACTCCCGCCGCTAAGGTCAAAGGATTACAAGAGGCCCGAACCAGACCGGTCGACAACCAGGCCAAGAGGCCCACACCACGAGTCTACGCACAAGCATCAGGAGCAAACGGGCGACTCCCGCGAGAAGCAACATGGACGTCCACCCGTCCACCACCGCGTCCGCCGCAACAACAGCTCCAGCTACCGAACCAGCCTACCGAGGACCCCGCCGAGTGATCTGCGGGAAGTCCTCGATCGTCGCTATCAAGAGCGAGATCAACGCAATCGGGAAGATCGGAGGGCATCACCCGACAGCAATGACGACGGAGTGCCAGCTTTCACTCGGGAGCTTCGCCGAGTGCATTGGCCGAATGGGTTCAAGCCGACCGGAATCGAGAAGTACGACGGCAAGACCGACCCCGAGTCGTGGCTGACCGTGTACACTCTCGCCATCCATGCAGCAGGCGGCGACAACAAGGCAATGGCCAATTACCTGCCCGTGGCCCTTGCCAACTCAGCCAGGAACTGGCTCACGAGCCTGCCAAGAGGCTCGATCGGCTCGTGGAGCAAGCTAAGGGACCACTTCATCGCCAACTTCCAGGGCACCTTCGAGAGGCCCGGGACTCACTTCGATCTCTACAACGTCATCCAGAAGCCGGACAAACCTCTGAAGGACTACATTCGATGCTTCTCCGAAAAGCGTAACAAGATCCCCAACATCACCGACAACATCATCATCGCCGCCTTCCAGAAGGGAGTCCGTGATGAGCTGTTGATCGGGAAGTTTGGGCGCAAGCCACCGAAGACGGTGAAACAGATGTTTGAGATAGCAAATTCTTACGCCAAATCCAACGATGCCATCAAAGCGGCGCGCCAAGACCGGCCCGACAGGAGGGACGACAAGCAGGCGGAAGCAAGCCGGAACCCTAAGAAGGATAATGGCAACAACAATCAGGGCCAAAAGGACCGCAAGCGCCGACCCGAAGATCTAGTTGCCGCAACCTCCAACTCCTAACGCCGCCTCCGAGTCGCGGCCTACGACGCCATCATGAATGCTCAGTGCACGCATCATCCCAATCACAAGCACGCGGCTAAGGACTGCTTTATTTATAAACAGTTCGCCGAGCAATATGGCGGCACACTCAACAAGAAGCCGACCGATGAAGCCGGTCCATCGGGCGCCAAGAAGAACAACACGGCCGAGAATGCCGAGCCCTTTCAAGACCCCGTGGGCGAGCTGAATCACATCTTCGGGGGGCCGCTAGCCTATGAATCCAAGAGGAAACAGAAGCTAACTGACCGAGAGGTCAACGCGGCGCAACCCGAGGTCCCACAGTACCTACGATGGTCGGAGGTGGCCATCACTTTTGACCGCTCAGATCATCCCGACCGAGTGGTTCACCCGGGGCGCTACCCACTCGTCTTGGACCCGGTGGTCCGCAACATCAAGCTCAAGCGCGTCCTCATCGATGGGGGCAGCGCCCTCAACATTTTGTTCGCCAAGACCTTGGACGAGATGTAGATCCCGAGGGCCGAACTGAAGGCAAGCTCAGCCCCCTTCCATGGAGTTATCCCGGGGCTGTCATCTACACCGCTCGGGCACATCGCCCTTCTGGTCACCTTCGGAGTTCGAGAGAATTTTCGGACAGAGAACGTCACTTTCGAGGTAGCCGACTTCGAAATGGCCTACCACGCCATCATCGGAAGGCCTGCGCTAGCCAAGTTCATGGCGATACCCCACTACACCTACCTCTGCATGAAGATGTCGGGTCCCAACGGCGTCATCACTCTTCGCAGTGACGTGAAGCAAGCCTCCACCTACGACAAGGAGAGCTGCGACATGGCCCAATCTCGTGAGAGATCACGTGGCCAGCAAGAGATCCGATTGGCCGCATCGACTTCGGCAGAGGGTGAAATCCCCGCGAAGAAGATAGCCAAATCTAGAACCGGCGACACCAAGACCAGGAAGATCTCCCTTGATCCATCGGATCCCTCGAAAACTGCTGTAATCGGCGCTGAACTAGATCCTAAATAGAAAAGCGTGCTCGCCACCTTCCTCCAAAATAATAAAGATGTTTTTGCTTGGAAACCATCTGATATGCCTGGAATTCCTAGGGAGGTGATCGAGCACTCTTTACACGTCAAAGATGATGCAAAGCCGATAAAACAATGATTACGCAGATTCGCGCAGGATCGAAAAGATGCCATCAAGGAAGAGCTCACAAAGCTCTTGGCCGCCGGTTTTATCAAAGAAGTTCTACATCTCGACTGGCTAGCCAACCCAGTTCTGGTCCGGAAAAAGATGGGGCAATGGCGCATGTGCGGTTACTACACCGACCTCAACAAAGCATGCCCCAAAGATCCATTCGGGCTGCCTCGCATCGACCAAGTTGTAGATTCAACAGCCGGCTGCCAACTCCTGAGCTTTTTGGACTGTTACTCGGGCTACCACCAGATCAGTTTGAAAGAATCTGACTGCCTGAAGACATCGTTCATCATGCCGTTTGGAGCCTACTACTACATCACCATGCCCTTCGGCCGGAAGAATGTCGGGGCCACATACCAACGCATGATCCAGAGGTGCTTTCAGACGCAGATTGGGAAGAACGTGGAAGCTTATGTCGACGACGTAGTCATCAAGACCAAGCAGAAAGAAGACCTGATTGCTGACCTAGAAGAAACCTTCGCAAATATTCGGGCCTTCCAATGGACCTCGGAAGCCCATAAGGCCTTTGAAGATTTTAAAGAATTTCTCACGATGCCGCCCGTCCTAGCCTCACCTCAGCCCCAAGAGCCCCTGCTACTGTACGTTTCAGCCACTCACCAAGTGGTTAGTACGGTCCTCATGGTCGAGCGCGAAGAAGAAGGACGGGTCCAGAAGATTTAGAGGCCGATCTACTTCGTTAGCGAAGTGCTGACAGGAGCCAAAATTCGCTACCCTCAGGTACAAAAATTGCTATATGGTGTTCTGATAACCGCGAGGAAATTGGCGCACTATTTTCAGGGTCACTCGGTCACCGTCGTCACTTCCTTTCCACTCGGCGATGTCATCCACAACCGGGAGGCGACTGGACGCATCGCGAAGTGGGCCCTAGAGCTGATGCCGCTGGACTTAACTTTTAAGGCGAGGACGTCTGTAAAGTCACAAGCCCTGGTGGACTTCTTGGCCGAGTGGACCGAACAACAAGATGTACCTCGGGAAGACCTTCAATATTGGACCATGCACTTCGACGGATCCAAGAGGATCACCGGCTTGGGAGTAGGAGTTGTGCTGATCTCCCCGACCGGGGAAAGGCTAAGATACGTCCTCCACCTCCACTTCTCCGCCTCACATAACGTCACCGAGTACGAAGCCCTGCTACATGGACTGCGGCTCGCAGTTTCACTCGGGATACGTCGGCTCGTCGTGAAAGGGGACTCCCAGCTGGTCGTGAACCAAGTAATGAAAGACTGGTCCTGTCTAAACGACACCATGGAGGCCTACCGACAGGAGGTTCACAAACTTGAAGACAAGTTTGATGGACTCGAGCTATCACACGTCCTAAGACACAACAACGAAGCAGCTGACGAGTTGGCGCAGTTCGGGTCCAAACGTGAAGCCGCCCCAACAAACGTTTTTGTCGAGCACCTCTATGAGCCAACTATTGCGGCAAAGCCAACTCCCAACGAACAAGCTGCAAACGAAGTCGCCATGATTGACGCCGACTGGAGGACACCACTCATCAAATTTTTAACACAGCAAGAGCTGCCGGAAGACCGGGATGAGGCAGAACGTGTCCGACGTCGTTGCCAAGCTTATGTCATGGTTGACTCCGACTTATACAAGAGAAGTCCCTCCGGAGTCCTGATGAGATGCATCACACCCGAGGAAGGACGACAGCTACTCCAAGACATCCACTCGGGCATATGTGGAAGCCAAGTGGCAGCACGCACCTTGGTGGGCAAAGCCTACAGACAAGGTTTTTTCTGGCTCACCGCGATCTCCGACGCGGACAAAGTGGTGTGAACCTGTGAAGGTTGCCAATTCTTCGCACGATAGAGCCATGTCCCAGCCCAAGAACTACAAACAATCCCATTATCCTGGCCGTTTGCGGTATGGGGCTTAGACATGGTCGGCCCTTTCAAGAAGGCTCCAGGAGGATTCACACACCTATTCGTCGTAATCGACAAGTTCTCCAAGTGGATCGAAGCTAAGCCGGTTGCCACAATTACTGTTGACAAGGCACGGGACTTCATCCTCAATATCGTGCATCGTTTTGGCGTCCCAAACAGAATTATAACCGACAATGGGACTGAATTCACTGGTGGCATCTTCAAGGAATTTTGCGAAGACTTCGTGTCAAAACTTGGTTTCGGCAATATAATTTCTGGGGTCGCAGTCGAGATCGCCAAGCACAATGGGTTAGAAGAAGAAGAAGGTTTAGACAGGTTCAGGCCCTCTCGTGAGGTAATACCCTACTCCTGTTTCGGTGGATTCGATCCGCCGAGTGTCTTTATTGATCTCGTGATCTAAGACTGAAAGCTAAAAGCTGATCTCCTATCGGAATCTCTGATCTAGAATCTGATATCCCTCAAGGGACGCCCCTTACCCCCCTTATATAGTCTTGGGAGGAAGGCTTACAGATCGGAAACCCTATCTTACTCTAAGTTGGTTTCCTCAATCTTACCAAACCGTGACTATAGGCCGATTGCCTTATCTCTATCGGCAATCGTAACACCCAAGTCATATTCGGTTTACGATATGGCAGCGCAATCTATCCCTACCTCCAATGGATAAGCTTGCCATGTAGATACCCCATTGCCAATATCTCCACAAGTAGCCCCGAGTCCTTTTCGTCCGACGAGACACTCGGCTTCAGACCAAAGCACACAGCCAAAAACCTCTTTGACCGAGTGCTTTTGGCGCCGAGCGATTCCTTCATCTCTCGCTCGAATCTTCCCGAGTGGCTCCAAAGACCGTGAAGGGCTGTAAAATATCTAAAAATTCTCAAAAATAAATATCTAGGTGCATCTCCGATGCACTTAATTAGGTGTAGCCCCCGACTATATGGTTAGTCAAAATTAGACTAATCGCATAGTCAAGAACTATAAAAAATCATTCTTATGTAGAAGCTTAGCTCACGCTAAAGCAACCTCATTTCTCGGCAAGCTTGTGCTTTATCCGAGTGAATTCGCCCGAGTTATCTCAGAACAATTAACTCAATCAACCCTAGCGGGTAAAAAGCACTCGGTGAGCTCATGCTTATCCGAGTGGATCTGCCCGAGTCAACCCGGAACAAATATTTTAATCATCCCTCATGGGAAAACGAGTTCTTTCAATCATATGAAAAATATGACCAAGTTATTAAATAGCTTCTGCCATAATACTGGTCTCAATCTATAAAGATCTTCCCCAAGGTGGAAAAATAGATAGCATTGATAAAATTACTTAATCAAATGCCAAAAAACCAAACAGCCCTTGTCATCAAGGCAGCTATAAAAACTTTAGCTGTTGGCCACCTTCCAAGTTGCATCGTGCTAGCTTCTCATGAAGTCAAGCAAACCGCGGTATGAAAGGATTTTCAAAGGTACAGGGCATTCGGACACGTGCATATTGCCAAGGCAAGTCTGCTTAAGCTCATCCGCTTAAGTCCCTAAGGACACGCGTCGGGCCACACCTTAACTGGGCCGCAGATTCTCTCATGGGCTCGGCCCAATCACAAGAAAACCTAGCGCAACCCTCAAATCTTTCTATAAAGGCACGAGGTCGTCCCCGCCTCTTCATCTTCCAAAAGTTTCCCCTTTTTGCAGCACTGTTCACCAGTTCCCTGCGGAGAACCCTAGACACGCACGCTCCCAAATCCAACCATCTAAGAGCTCGCTCTTTGCAACAACCACCTTCCGCAGCCAAATCTCCCAAGTTCCTTTGTCAAAATCCCCACTTTTTCCGACCAGATCCACTTCCCATCAACACCATGAAGGGTTACGCGGAAGCTACGCTAGCCGAAAACAAAATTTTCTACCACGCAAACCAGGAACACTCGCAAGTAAGGGCCGATAGATCGTTACCGATTGGAGTAGAGTGCAGCGGAATAGCCAATCAGGGCAATCCGATCCGGAACAGTGTAGCCGATTCCCAGAGACAGCCGATTCGCCAATCAGCCGATTCGAGTCGTCCGGCCGCGTTCTCACGCCTCGCTCCGATGCGCCCGACCGCAGCCGATTCCACCACAGCCGATCTCTCCGATTGCAGCCGATCCGAAGCCGATCAAGAGCGCGCAACGTAGCAGCGCCTCTACCGGTATCCACACGTCCGGGGACAGAACGCCGAGCACCCGTGTGCTAGCACGCGATGCAAGGCTAGGGTTTGGCTCGAAAGTAGGGAGGGTTTCCGTGGAGATTGATCTCGGCGACTTCTGTTGCACGCGATGCAATTGACGTGTCGCAGCTCTCCACCCCTCCCTCCTTTATATAGAGTTGGCCGACTAGGACTAGTGGCCGATCAGGACTCTATTTTTGAATCGGATCTCATCCGTATCTCATAGAGTTGGCCGCCCATACGTCGTAAGCCCATAGGACTCTATCCGATCGGATCCCTATCCGATCGAGCCGTATCCGAGTCCAACTCGAATGCCTGTTCTTATCCCCTTAAGCGTGCGACCCTGTAGGTTCAGGTATACTCGGTTTCGGCTATAGTCTAACTTAGCCGATCGTCGGCTCGAGTCCAACTCAGCCGACCTGTCAACAGCGGCGCCTAGCAGCACATATTGACACCATAGTATACAAGAATAATATCGGCTCGAACCTGTAATGTGTACACAAATCCCTTTGCCTCACGATACCGCTTAAGCTATAGGCAAGATGTGTGCCATCCCTTCAATAGCTTAACCATTCACTCGAACCGTATTGGATTATTTGTCCGTGATTGACTCCTCAATCAACTTAGCATGGCCATGCATTTCCATAATCCATTACCTCGAGGGGCCAGAGATATCTCTCCAAAGGAGGGGCAAATTCCATCTTGATCACTCACATCTCACTCCATGTTTCATAGCAAACCCGAAAACTACCTTTATAACTACCCAGCTTACGGAATAGCGTTTGGTAGTCCCAAAGTAGGCTACTACACATGTTGGAATCCATGGTGATCTCAGGTCTAAGGACTTTGTACCAACACTACCCGAGACCAACTAATGGCACATTAATTCCCGTAGTGTCTCATGGTGGGTCTATCCAACAATGTGTTCTCCAACACATATGTCCATGTTTATTGATTTGGTATCTTCATACCCATGATCTATGAGACATGATCATCAATCAATAAACATGCCGATCTTAGAATCATATTTGTTCCAACAATATGACATATGATCGAGGATCGTTTAGAAATAGATTCATACATAAAGAGTCTCATAAATAAGTCACGTACTTATTGATCAATACAAGATGTCTATTTCATGGAACTGAATAACACTTTATTCATAAATACATAAACATTGACGTGATATCCAACATCTCCATGTTGCCTCTAGGGCATATCACTAACAATCTCCCACTTGCACAAGAGTCAATCATGTAAGTATCTAATACCCATTGCTCTTGTGTGCGCCTCATGCTTCGCCGAGGGAGTGGTTTTGTCGCGGATCAGCTATGTTGAGATCCGTGTGCACTTTGCATATCTTGACATCACCTCTGTCCACAATCTCGCGGATGAGATGATATCGCCGAAGTATGTGTTTGGACTTCGATGTGACCTCGGCTCCTTGGCTTGCGCAATGGCTCCACTATTGTCACAATAGAGAGACATTGGACCAGCGTACTAGTCATCACACCAAGCTCGAAACGAATTTCTTGATCCAAACAGCCTCCTTTGCGCTTAAGCAACAATGTACTCGGCCTCCGTTGTAGAATCAGCAACGTATCCCGCTTGGAACTCTTCCACTGATCGCGCCTCCGTTCAGGCGAACACGAACCCGATTGCGATCTATAATCATCCTTGTCTGTTGGAAGCTAGCATCGGTGTAACCACTTACAACGAGCTCTTCTTCACCTCCATAGACTAGGAACATATCCTTAGTTCTTCTCAAGTACTTAAGGATATTCTTTACGACAGTCCAGTGACCTTCACCTGGATCTGACTGGTATCTGCTCGTAGCACTCAAAGCGTACGAGACATCCGGGCGTGTACAAAGCATGGCATACATGATGGATCCAATTCCCGAAGCATATGGAACCATACCCATCTTATTCCGCTCATCATGTGTCCGAGGACACCGATTCTTGCTAAGATTAATGCCATGTGACATGGGCAAGAAACCTTTCTTGGAATCATGCATGTTGAACCTTTTCAACACCTTGTCAATGTATGTACTTTGGCTTAATCCAATTAGCCTCTTGGATCTATCTCTATAGATCCGAATGCCCAATATATATGCTGCCTCCCCTAAGTCTTTCATGGAAAAACTATTTTTCAATGAAGACTTGACGGATTCAAGCATAGGGATATCATTTCCAATCAGTAATATGTCATCCACATATAAGATTAGAAATACAATTGCGCTCCCACTGACCTTTTGTAAACACAGGCCTCTTCTTCATTTTTGATGAAACCAAACCCTTTGATTACTTCATCAAAACGAATATTCCAACTCCGAGATGCTTGCTTTAATCCATAAATAGACTTCGTAGCTTGCATATCTTTCCGGCGATTCGGATCGACAAAACCCCGAGGTTGTATCATGTATACATCCTCGCTTAGGTTTCCATTTAGGAAAGCCGTTTTGACATCCATCTGCCATATCTCATAATCGAAATATGCAGCAATCGCTAGGATAATCCGAATAGATTTAAGCATTGCGACGGGCGAGAAGGATTCATCATAATCAACTCCTTGAATCTGTTTAAAACCTTTCGCCACCAATCGCGCCTTATAGATGTGAACATTTCCATCCATATCGGCCTTTTCTTAAAAACCCATTTACACTCAATGGTTTTGACACCATCAGTGGATCAACCAAGTTCCAAACTTTGATTGTCGTACATGGATTCTATTTCGGATTTCATGGCTCCAAGCCACTTGTTGGAATCGAGTCCCACCATCGCTTCCTCATAGGTCTTAGGTTCATCGTTGTCTAACAACAATATATCACGTTGTTCCGCACTGTGTACTCGGGTGCACGACGTGATCTTTCGACCTCCGTGGGCTGGTGTGTCTACAACCGGTGGCGCAACACTTTGCTCCTCCCGTTGTGGTTCGTGGTCGCTGAAACGTTTTCGGTGTTTCTTGAACTTCTTCAAGATGCACCCTGCTCCCACTAACCCTTCTTGAAAGAAACTCTTTCTCCAAGAAGACACCGTGTCGGGCGACAAACACTTTGCCTTGTTCCCAATTATAAAAGTAATATCCCTTAGTTTCCTTAGGATATCCCACAAAGAAGCACTTGTCGATTTGGGTGTGAGCTTGTCGATCAAACGTTTTACATAAGCTTCGCATCCCCAAATTTTGAGAAAAGACAAACTAGGGGTTGCCCTGTCCATATCTCATATGGTGTCTTTTCAACCGACTTAGATGGAACTCTATTTAGTGTGAGCGCAATGTTTCAAGAGCATATCCCCGAAGGATAACGGAAGATCACTTTGGCTCATCATCGACCGCACCATGTCCAACAAGGTGCGATTTCTCCGTTCGGACACCCCATTCCATTGTGGAGTTCCTGGCGGAGTCAACGTGGAACAATTCCACAATCTTTCGATGATTACCAAACTCTTGGCTCAAGTATTCTCCTCCACGATCGATCGTAGAAACTTGATTGTTTTCCCTAAATGATTCAGTACTTCATTCTGGAATTCTTTGAACTTTTCAAAGGATTCGGACTTATGCCTCATTAAGTAGATATAACCATATCTACTAAAGTCATCGGTAAAGGTAATGAAGTATTGATAACCTCCTCCGGCCGTTGAGCTCATTGGTCCACATACATCGGTATGTACGAGTGCCAATAAGTCACTTGCTCTCTCACTATGTCCGTGAAAGGTGCCTTTGTCATCTTACCAAGTAAACAAGACTCACATGTCTCAAATGATTCAAAATCAAAAGAGTGAAGCAATCCATCCTTATGGAGCTTCTCCATGCGTTTCTTATTTATATGGCCTAAGCGACAATGCCGGATAAACGTGGGGTTTGTATCATTTGAGAGTTGCCTTTCGTATTAATGTTATAGATGGGAGATGCTTCAAGATTCAAAACGTATAATCCATTCACCAATGGAGCATGAAAATAGAACATATCTCTGAGATATATTGAACAACCATTGTTCATTGATCTAAAATCATATCCTTCCGCTTGCAAACATGAAGCGGAAATAACGTTTTGACATAGTGTTGGAACACAATAACAATTATTTAATTCCAAAACTAATCCCGAAGGCGGATGAAGTGGTATCGTGCCGACAAAGAACCGTAGCAACGCTTGCTCCATTGCCGACGCGCAGTTCACCTCGCTCCTTCTCAATCCTCTACTTCTTCTCATTCCCCGCAACGATTTGCAAATATGAGCTACGATCCGGTATCAAATACCCAAGAGTCGGTAGGTGAAGTAGCAAGATTAATGTCTATAACATTAATACCTAGGCGAAGTCACACTTTGCTTCCTTTTGAGATCCTCTATGTACTTCTTGCAGTTCCTCTTCCAGGGCTCGTCTCCTTGCGTAGAAGCAAATGGCATCGATGCCGCCGACCCCTTCTTGCCCTTCTTTGCATTGGAGGCACTCGCGATCTCATCGGGAGTTAACTTCCTCTTGGTGCAAAGTTTCTTGACAGTGGTTTGCGCTTAGCCTTCGCATCATCATCACATGATGACCGTTTTCTGGATACTCTCCTCACTTGTCTTTAGCATCCCATGCAATTCAGCCAAGGTTCTATCCATATTGTTCATGTGATAATTCAATATGAATGGCTCGAAGCTCGGAGGGAGCGACCGGAGAATCACATCGCAGCCAACTCTTGGCTAAGGGGAAAACCCGCTTTTCCGGACTCTCAATGTAGCCAATCATCTTTATCACATGCGGATCGACGGGATTCCCCTCAACAAGCTCGCACGCAAACAAGGACTTTGAGGTGTTGAACCTCTCGGCCCGAGCTTGGTTCTCAAACATGCGACGCAACCCCGAGTAATAGTGTGAGCATCGCTACTCTCATATTGCTTCGAAGCTCGGGGACATTGTAGCAAGCATGAGACAACTTATATCTAGGGCATCATTAGTGTGCTTCTCATAAGCCCTCCGTGCGTTGCGGTGGCATTATTTGGCAAATCCTCGGATAGGGTACTTCAAGAACGTACTCCTTACTCTCTTGCTTGAGAACAATTCTCAAGTTGCGATACCAATCCATAAAGTTTGTTCCATTTAATTTTTCCTTTTCGAGAATAGATCGCAAATTAAAGGTACCGGTGTAGTATTAGCCGCCATTTATTCTACAACAGAAAAAGCAAAGTTTAGCACAATGTTTATGCTATGTCTATTGTTAAACAATTTAACATTAGACTCCCATTACGTATTTTCCACCTTCCCTCTAGGTTACGTATTGGGTCAAGATCCACATGTTAATTAATTTTCTAGTGAGCTTTGGCATCACGCTAGAAGATTAATAACATCGGTAAGCAACTCCTTGCTAATCACATCTCTATGTGACTCTTGTTGTTGGTGTGGCATCTCCATGCCCCGGCCCCAACCTATGCCCCAAGGCCCAAAACTGTTTTGATAGTCTTGTTAAGTAAACCAAATGCTCCCGCATGTATATGTTCGACATATACCCCTCGTGTTATGATAGAGAATGGCACTCTGCTTGGCACCCACCATTGACGAGCATAACGGTGACGGGTGCAACATTTGGAAGGGCATCATTACTACTTAATTTTGCGAGGGATGCTATCCTATCAAACAAACATATCACATATGAAAGCAAGAAGAATAGCATATAGTGAAATAGTATGGCCCCCTTCACATGGTGATCTCCATCTCCATGCTGTACAGGATCTCCATCTTCATCACCGTTCTTTCGAGTGCCGAATGCTTGATTTCTTCAAACTAAGCTACTACTATAGAAGCTCTAATTGAAGATTACATCGACTCGCAGGTCGTGAAAGAATATTACAAGCATTGCACGTATGAAAGAATATTACAGGGATTGCACATATGAAAGAATATTACATGCATCACATGCATCTCATACATCTCATACATACAATAGGGCCATACCATCTCAAAGCATTCTCTCGCAAAAACAAGTTAGGCGTAGAAACGTTTTCTACTTATCGCAGCTACGGCATCGAGACGACCTATAAGGGGGGCCGAGGGGAAGCCGCCCTCGCGGGCTTCGGGCGGCGCCGGAACACCACACGAAATTCATAGATCCAATCTATGAAATCGCTTACGGAAACCATATCGGCATAATCACATTATGCCGTCCCGATACACTATCAAGGGAGATGGTTTGCGCAGGCGCGAGGCAGCAAACAAGATCGGACTACGAGATAGCTTCGGCATAATCACATTATACCGTTCCGATACACTATCAAGGAACGCTATCTCGAAGCCGACTCAAACCGAGTTATATGGAAATTGCTTCGACGTAATCACATTACGCCGTTCCGATACACTATCAAGGAACGCAATTACCATTAACTCTCCTCAACAGATCCCGTTAAACCGATTGATCTAATCAACCCGTGCGCAAAACTTGTTCCAGATCCAATCTAAAACCCGAACTAAGCAAGATTAGCTCTGATACCACTGAAGGGTTACGCGGAAGCTACGCTAGCCGAAAACAAAATTTTCTACCGCGCAAACCAGGAACACTTGCAAGTAAGGGCCGATAGATCGTTACCGATTGGAGTAGAGTGCAGCGGAATAGCCAATCAGGGCAATCCGATCCGGAACAGTGTAGCCGATTCCCGGAGACAGCCGATTCGCCAATCAGCCGATTCGAGTCGTCCGGCCGCGTTCTCACGCCTCGCTCCGATGCGCCCGACCGCAGCCGATTCCACCACAGCCGATCGCTCCGATTGCAGCCGATCCGAAGCCGATCAACAGCGCGCAACGTAGCAGCGCCTCTACCGGTATCCACACGTCCGGGGACAGAACGCCGTACACCCGTGTGCTAGCACGCGATGCAAGGCTAGGGTTTGGCTCGAAAGTGGGGAGGGTTTCCGTGGAGATTGATCTCGGCGACTTCTGTTGCACGCGATGCAATTGACGTGTCGCAGCTCTCCACCCCTCCCTCCTTTATATAGAGTTGGCCGACTAGGACTAGTGGCCGATCAGGACTCTATTTTGAATCGGATCTCATCCGAATCTCATAGAGTTGGCTGCCCATACGTCGTAAGCCCATAGGACTCTATCCGATCGGATCCCTATCCGATCGAGCCGTATCCGACTCCAACTCGAATGCCTGTTCTTATCCCCTTAAGCGTGCGACCACAGTAGGTTCAGGTATACTCGGTTTCGGCTATAGTCTAACTTAGCCGACCGTCGGCTCGAGTCCAACTCAGCCGACTCCTGCACCGCGGCGCCTAGCAGCACATATTGACACCATAGTATACAAGAATAATATCGGCTCGAACTCGTAATGTGTACACAAATCTCTTTGCCTCACGATACCGCTTAAGCTATAGGCAAGATGTGTGCCATCCCTTCAATAGCTTAACCATTCACTCGAACCGTATTGGATTATCCGTCCGTTGATTGACTCCTCAATCAACTTAGCATGGCCATGCATTTCCATAATCCATTACCTCGAGGGGCCCAGAGATATCTCTCCAAAGGAGGGGCAAATTCCATCTTGATCACTCACATCCCACTCCATGTTTCATAGCAAACCCGAAAACTACCTTTATAACTACCCGATTACGGAATAGCGTTTGGTAGTCCCAAAGTAGGCTACTACACATGTTGGAATCCATGGTGATCTCAGGTCTAAGGACTTTGTACCAACACTACCTCGAGACCAACTAATGGCACATTAATTCCCGTAGTGTCTCATGGTGGGTCTATCCAACAATGTGTTCTCCAACACATATGTCCATGTTTATTGATTTGGTATCTTCATACCCATGATCTATGAGACATCACCTCTGTCCACAATCTCGCGGATGAGATGATATCGCCGAAGTATGTGTTTGGACTTCCGATGTGACCTCGGCTCCTTGGCTTGCGCAATGGCTCCACTATTGTCACAATAGAGAGACATTGGACCGCGTACTAGTCATCACACCAAGCTCGAAACGAATTTCTTGATCCAAACAGCCTCCTTTGCGCTTCCGAAGCAACAATGTACTCGGCCTCCGTTGTAGAATCGCAACGTATCCCGCTTGGAACTCTTCCACTGATGCGCCTCCGTTCGGCGAACACGAACCGATTGCGATCTATAATCATCCTTGTCCTGCTTGGAAGCTAGCATCGGTGTAACCACTTACAACGAGCTCTTCTTCACCTCCATAGACTAGGAACATATCCTTAGTTCTTCTCAAGTACTTAAGGATATTCTTTACGGCATCCGTGACCTTCACCTGGATCTCGACTGTATCTGCTCGTAGCACTCAAAGCGTACGAGACATCTCGGGCGTGTACAAAGCATGGCATACATGATGGATCCAATTGCCGAAGCATATGGAACCATACCCATCTTATTCCGCTCATCATGTGTCCGAGGACACCGATTCTTGCTAAGATTAATGCCATGTGACATGGGCAAGAAACCTTTCTTGGAATCATGCATGTTGAACCTTTTCAACACCTTGTCAATGTATGTACTTTGGCTTAATCCAATTAGCCTCTTGGATCTATCTCTATAGATCCGAATGCCCAATATATATGCCCTCCCTAAGTCTTTCATGGAAAACTATTTTTCAATGAAGACTTGACGGATTCAAGCATAGGGATATCATTTCCAATCGTAATATGTCATCCACATATAAGATTAGAAATACAATTGCGCTCCCACTGACCTTTTTGTAAACACAGGCCTCTTCTTCATTTTTGATGAAACCAAACCCTTTGATTACTTCATCAAAACGAATATTCCAACTCCGAGATGCTTGCTTCAATCCATAAATGGACTTCGTAGCTTGCATATCTTTCAGCGATTCTGGATCGACAAAACCCCGAGGTTGTATCATGTATACATCCTCGCTTAGGTTTCCATTTAGGAAAGCCGTTTTGACATCCATCTGCCATATCTCATAATCGAAATATGCAGCAATCGCTAGGATAATCCAAATAGATTTAAGCATTGCGACGGGCGAGAAGGTTTCATCATAATCAACTCCTTGAATCTGTTTAAAACCTTTCGCCACCAATCGCGCCTTATAGATGTGAACATTTCCATCCATATCGGCCTTTTTCTTAAAAACCCATTTACACTCAATGGTTTTGACACCATCAGGTGGATCAACCAAGTTCCAAACCTTGATTGTCGTACATGGATTCTATTTCGGATTTCATGGCTCCAAGCCACTTGTTGGAATCGGGTCCCACCATCGCTTCCTCATAGGTCTTAGGTTCATCGTTGTCTAACAACAATATATCACGTTGTTCCGCACCTGTGTACCTGTCAGGTGCACGACGTGATCTTTCAGACCTCCGTGGGGCTGGTGTGTCTAGAACGGTGGCGCAACACTTTGCTCCTCCCGTTGTGGTTCCGTGGTCGCCGAAACGTTTTCGGTGTTTCTTGAACTTCTTCAAGATGCACCCTGCTCCCACTAACCCTTCTTGAAAGAAACTCTTTCTCCAAGAAGACACCGTGTCGGGCGACAAACACTTTGCCTTGTTCCCAATTATAAAAGTAATATCCCTTAGTTTCCTTAGGATATCCCACAAAGAAGCACTTGTCAGATTTGGGTGTGAGCTTGTCGATCAAACGTTTTACATAAGCTTCGCATCCCCAAATTTTGAGAAAACTAGGGGTTGCCCTGTCCATATCTCATATGGTGTCTTTTCAACCGACTTAGATGGAACTCTATTTAGTGTGAGCGCAATGTTTCAAGAGCATATCCCGAAGGATAACGGAAGATCACTTTGGCTCATCATCGACCGCACCATGTCCAACAAGGTGCGATTTCTCCGTTCGGACACCCCATTCCATTGTGGAGTTCCTGGCGGAGTCAACTGTGGAACAATTCCACAATCTTTCAGATGATTACCAAACTCTTGGCTCAAGTATTCTCCTCCACGATCTGATCGTAGAAACTTGATTGTTTTCCCTAAATGATTCTGTACTTCATTCTGGAATTCTTTGAACTTTTCAAAGGATTTGGACTTATGCCTCATTAAGTAGATATAACCATATCTACTAAAGTCATCGGTAAAGGTAATGAAGTACTGATAACCTCCTCTGGCCGTTGAGCTCATTGGTCCACATACATCAGTATGTACGAGTGCCAATAAGTCACTTGCTCTCTCACTATGTCCCGTGAAAGGTGCCTTTGTCATCTTAACAAGTAAACAAGACTCACATGTCTCAAATGATTCAAAATCAAAAGAGTGAAGCAATCCATCCTTATGGAGCTTCTCCATGCGTTTCTTATTTATATGGCCTAAGCGACAATGCCAGATAAACGTGGGGTTTGTATCATTTGAGAGTTGCCTTTCTGTATTAATGTTATAGATGGGAGATGCTTCAAGATTCAAAACGTATAATCCATTCACCAATGGAGCATGAAAATAGAACATATCTCTGAGATATATTGAACAACCATTGTTCATTGATCTAAAATCATATCCTTCCGCTTGCAAACATGAAGCGTAAATAACGTTTTGACATAGTGTTGGAACACAATAACAATTATTTAATTCCAAAACTAATCCTGAAGGCAGATGAAGTGGTACTCGTGCCGACAAGCAACCGTAGCAACGCTTGCTCCATTGCCGACGCGCGAGTTCACCTCGCCCTTCTCAATCCTCTACTTCTTCTCATTCCCCGAACGATTTGCAAATATGAGCTACCGATCCGGTATCAAATACCCAATCAGAAAGATCCAGATCCACTCAGCTACGAGATTCCGAAGATCCGGATGTACAAGATCTTCTCGACTGGAATCGCAGTTGAGCGTGCCCTCATTCTGCCGGTCCTCCCATTCAGCATCCATCGGCCTCCTCCTCCGGTAAGCCGACTGACTGCTTCATAATGTCTTTCAATCTTGATATCCTGTCTCTTAGTGTTGTGCGAACTTCTCTCGCAGGAAAACGCTTCCGTTACCTCCAAGCCGTACAAGGTGTCCCACGATGACGCGCCGCGTCGCCCTGCTAAGAAGCCGGCTGGCAGGATCAAGATCCAAAGCGATCCAGTCGGGAAGTGGGTGACACCGAGTGAGGACGCAAACAAGCGGGCGAGCAAAAGGAGGTTAATCATCGAGGATTCAGACGATGATGTCCCGGCTCCTCCAGTCGAGACCCCTCCTCTAAGACGATTGCCGCGGACGGCGCCGAAGATCCGCTGGTCGTCCAGGTGTGCTCTATAACCGAAGTCCGAACGTTTTCGTTGAAAGCTTTCTTTATCTTTACCCCGACTGTATTCATTGTCGCAGGAGGCCCCAGGACATAGATCCTACCGGGGGAGGTGAAGGACCGACCCCTGCCGCAGCTTTCAAGGTGCCAAAGCCTGCAGAGCCAAAGCCCCGGAGCCCGTAACCGAGCGTGAGCGCTCCGGGCATACAACCTCCGCCTCCGAAGAAGGATGCCCTGAGGAAGGAGCCCCCGGCTGCCCGCCGGGATGTCCCGACTGGAAGCCAGTCAACGGCCGGGAAACCTCAGGCCGCGGCTCGAGCAGCCCCTACTGAAGGCCACTCGGCGAAGAGCCAGAGGGAAGAGGCCAGCCGGGCCGCTCCACCTAAGCGCGTAGCCACCGAAGCTGGTGAGATTTGTATCAAAGTATTCTTTTGCTCTTTCAGTTTGAATCTTTCATGTCTTCACTCGTTCTTCTTATTTGCCAGCCACAGTGGAGGAAATCCCCAGGTTGCAGTCCTCTGAATCCTGGGTTCCCCCAATCAAAATCGAGTGGCGGGACTCGGAAGGCCAAAGGCAGGGCATCATCCTGGACAGGCAAGCCGAGAGAGATGAAAGGGATGCCCTTGTCGAAAGCTTGAACGAGGCGACCTGGCTGCTCAACGTAAGCCTTAGTCTTTCTCTTTTATTGTCTTATCATTATTTTCCAGTCGGTCACTCTTCTGATTTCACGCGCAGAAGGAGTACTGCCGCTCTATGGCAAAGTCCGAGGTGCTGGAGAAGCTAGTTCCTCACCTGAACTCCTTAGAGGACGTTCAGCGAAAGCTGAAGACCACTCAGGAGGAGGCCGCGTCGAGGGAGGCGGCTTTAAGGAAAGAGATCGCAGAGCTTCGGGAGGCGAACCTCGACCTCCGAGGATCAATCGGGAGTAAGCTCGTCTCTCCAAGTTTCTTCATGATTCTTATGTTAACCTTGGTTGCTGATGATCTTCTTCTTTTGTAGAAAATTCTTCGGAGGTCCATTCGCTTCAAGTCCAGCTGGAGGCAGTCAGCCTCGATAAAGCCGAAATGGAGGCCGAATTTGAAGGTAAGCCTCTTTGAAGTAACATTTTTTGCGCTGCTTTGTTTCCGAGTGCTTTGCATGGTCAGATGCTTTTGGCAGCTTATAAGGTTAAGACCCGAGCTCAGTATGACGTCTTGCTTGAGCGGGTCAAACGAGCCGGGGAGGCCCAACAAGAGGTCGTCAATGCTGCCGCGCCGATCTTGCTGTCTTTATTCCATCAAGGAGTCGGGGCCGGTTCGCTAGAGCCGTTAGAAATTTTTGACAAGCCGCTGAAGGGCTCCTAACCAATATCGGCCAACATCACAAGCGGCCAACATGGGGGCTGGTCTGGCTCTCGCACAGACCAAGTCCCTTTACCCCCGAGTGGATATCCACTCGGTCGGGGAGGGCTTTGCTGACGGTACCACAGACGAGCAGGCCTTGGATATGCTGAGTGAGGCAAAGGAGGCAGCAAAGAAGATATCCATTGATGTAGTGAACAATTTCAGGATTTGATTTATCTTTCGAACACTGTCTTGTAAATGTCGTGTGATTGTGATGCTTTGATGTAGAACCTGTGATATATTTAGTTTATTTATGTTAATGCCTTGATCCGAGTTTTTGTGTGAAATTTCTTAAGTAGTTTTTGTCTGACTGTCACCAAGCCTAGGCTCGATTAGGTCATCGGAAAACTCTCAGTCCTTAGACACTGAACTCGAATCGAAGACCATTAAACAATGATAAACCAAATCATGCACAGAAGTTGATGAGGAAAACTTAAGCTTTATTGCCATATGTACAGCCCCCGACTGCTAACTCAAGAAGTCATCTTGCTTGAGGTTGGCAGTCAAGGAAAACATGAAGCCTTAGTCAAATTAGGCATAAAATCGTCGAAGATGCTCAATGTTCCAGGAGTTCTCCACCATCGACCCGTCTTCTTGTTTTAGCCGGTACGCACCGGGCCGAGTCACCTCGGCGATTATGTATGGTCCCTCCCATAAGGGGGATAACTTGTGACGATCTTTGGTAGTCTGGATCTTGGTAGGACCAGGTCGCCAACAATGAAAGCTCGTGCTCGCACGTTACGACTGTGGTATCTTCTAAGCCCTTGAAGATATTTGGCCGACTGGATGAGGGCTGCCTCACGGGCCTCTTCCAATCGGGTGAGGTCATCCACTCGGTCAGGGTCGTAGCGTTCATCGTTGAAGCTGCGGACTCGGAGAGATTCGTACTCCATCTCATTTGGCAACATGGCTTCTGCGCCGTAGACCAAAAAGAAGGGAGTTTGGCCGGTAGCCCGACTGGGTGTGGTCTGCAGCGACCATAAGACCGAGGGAAGTTCTTGGACCCATTTGCCCACGTAGGGGTTTAGGCGATCGAAAACGCGGGCCTTGATGCCTTGGAGGACCATGCCGTTGGCTCGTTCGACTTGTCCATTGCTTTTGGGATGGGCGGCCGATGCGTAGCGAGATCTTGATTCCGAAGTCCTCGCAGAATTCCTTGAAGATGCCTCCCGTGAATTGAGTCCCGTTGTCAGTTATGATTCTGTTTGGGACGTCGAAGCGGTGCACGATGTTGAGGAAAAAGTCCCGTGCCTTGTCAGCAGTAATTGTGGCGACCGCTTGGCTTCAATCCACTTGGAGAACTTGTCGATTGTGACGAAGAGGTGTGTGAATCCTCCTGGAGATTTTTGAAGGGGTCAACCATGTCCAGGCCCCATACCGCGAACGGCTAGGAAAGTGGGATTGTTTGAAGCTCCTGGGCCGGGACATGGCTTTGTCGCGCGAAAAACTGGCAGCCTTCGCAGGTTCGTACGACTTTATCCGCGTCGGAGACCGCGGTAAGCCAAAAGAAACCTTGCCTGTAAGCTTTGCCGACCAGAGTGCGTGCTGCCGCGTGGCTTCCACATATGCCCGAGTGGATGTCTTGGAGTAGTTGTTTCCCTTCCTCGGGTGTGATGCATCTCATTCGGATTCCGGAGGGGCTTCTCTTGTATAGGTCGGAGTCAACCATGACGTATGCTTGGCAGCGACGTCGGACGCGTTCTGCTTCATCCCGGTCCTCCGGCAGCTCTTGCTGAGTTAGGAATTTGATGAGCGGCGTCCTCCAGTCGACATCGGTCATGGCGACTTCGTTTGCAGCTTCTTCGTTGGAAATTGTCTTTGCCGTGATGGTTGGTTCATAGAGGTGCTCGACAAAGACGTCTGTTGGGGCGGCTTCGCGCTTGGACCCGAATTATGCCAACTCATCGGTGGCCTCGTTGTTATGCCTCAGGACATGTGAGAGTTCGAGCCCGTCAAACTTGTCTTCAAGTTTGCGGACCTCTTGCCGGTAGGCCTCCATGGTGTCATTTAGGCAGGACCAATCTTTCATTACTTGATTGACGACCAGCTGGGAGTCGCCTTTCACGATGAGCCGACGTATTCCGAGTGAAACTGCGAGGCGCAGTCCATGTAGGAGAGCTTCGTACTCGGCAACGTTGTGTGAGGCGGAGAAGTGGAGGTGAAGGACATATCTTAGCCTTTCCCCGGTCGGGGAGATCAGCACAACTCCTGCTCCCAAGCCGGTGATCCTCTTGGATCCGTTGAAGTGCATGGTCCAGTGTTGGAGGTCTTCCCGAGGTATGTTCTCTTGTTGTTCAGTCCACTCGGCCAGGAAATCCGCCAAGGCTTGTGACTTTATGGACGTCCTCGCCTTAAAAGTCAAGTCCAATGGCATCAGCTCTAGAGCCCACTTGGCGATGCGTCCGGTTGCCTCGCGGTTGTGGATGACATCGCCGAGTGGGAAAGAAGTGACGACGGTGACCGAGTGACCCTGAAAATAATGTGCCAATTTCCTCGCGGTTATTAGAACACCATAGAGTAATTTTTGTACATGAGGGTAGCGAACTTTGGCTCCTGCCAACACTTCGCTAACAAAGTAGATTGGCCTCTGAATCTTCTGAGCCCGTCCTTCTTCTTCGCGCTCGACCACGAGGACCGTACTAACCACTTGGTGAGTGGCTGAAACATACAGTAGCAGAGGTTCCTGGGGTTGAGGCGAGGCCAGGACGGGCAGCGTTGTAAGGAACTCTTTGAAATCTTCAAAGGCCTTGTTGGCTTCCGTGGTCCACTGGAAGTCGTCTGCTTTCTTTAGCAATCTGAAGAAGGGCATGCCTCGTTCGCCGAGTCGGGATATGAAACGGCTTAGTGTTGCCATGCAGCCAGTGAGCTTCTGGATGTCTTTCTGGTTACTCGGGGGTTTCATGCTTAAGATGGCGTTGATCTTCTCTGGATTGGCTTCAATGCCGCGATGTGACACCATGAAGCCGAGCAGTTTGCCTGATGGAATGCCGAAAGTGCACTTCTCCGGGTCTAACTTCATTCTGAAGGCCCGGATGTTTGCGAAGGTTTCTTCTAGGTCGGCGATCAGGTCTTCTTTCTGCTTGGTCTTGATGACAACATCATCGACATAAGATTCAACGTTCTTGCCAATCTGCGTCTGGAAGCATCTTTGGATCATGCGTTGGTATGTGGCGCCGGCGTTCTTCAGGCCGAAAGGCATGGTGATGTAGTAGTAGGCCCCAAACGGCGTGATGAATGATGTCTTCAGGCAGTCAGACTCTTTTAAGCTGATCTGGTGATAGCCCGAGTAACAATCCGGGAAACTCAGGAGTTGGCAACCGGCTGTTGAGTCAACGACTTGGTCGATGCGAGGCAGCCCGAACGGATCTTTGGGGCAGGCTTTGTTGAGGTCAGTATAGTCAACGCACATGCGCCATTGCCCCGTCTTCTTGCGGACCAGGACTGGGTTAGCTAACTAGTCGGGATGAAGGACTTCTTTAATGAAGCCGGCAGCCAAGAGCTTTGCGAGTTCTTCCTTGATAGCGTCTTTTTGATCCTGAGCGAATCTGCGTAATCGTTGTTTTATCGGTTTGGCGTCATCTTTGACGTGCAAAGAGTGCTCGATCACCTCCCTAGGAATTCCAGGCATATCAGATGGTTTCCAAGCAAAAACATCTTTATTATTTTGGAGGAAGGTGACGAGCGCGCTTTCCTATTTGGGATCTAGGTCAGCGCCGATTACAGCAGTTTTCGAGGGATCCGACGGATCAAGGGAGATCTTCTTGGTCTTGGCGTCGCCGTATCCCGATTTGGCTATCTTCTTCGCGGGGACTTCGCCCTCTGCCGAAGTTGATGCAGCCAATCGGACTTCTTGTTGGCCACGCAATCTCTCGCGAGATTGGGCCATGTTGCAGCTCTCCTTATCGCAGGTGAAGGCTTGCTTCACATCGCTGCGAAGAGTGATGACGCCGTTGGGACCCGGCATCTTCATGCAGAGGTAGGTGTAGTGCGGGATCGCCATGAACTTGGCAAGCGGGCAGGTCTTCCAATGATGGCGTGGTATGCTGTTTCGAAGTCGGCCACCTCAAAAGTGACGTTCTCCGTCCAGAAGTTCTCTCGGGCCCCAAAGGTGACTAGGAGGGAGATGTGCCCGAGTGGTGTGGATGATAGCCCCGGGATGACTCCGTGGAAGGGGGCTAAGCTTGCCTTTAGTTCGGCCCTCGGGATCTGCATCTCATCCATGGTCTTGGCAAACAGGATGTTGAGGGCGCTGCCCCCATCGATGAGGACGCGCTTAAGCCTGATGTTGCGGACCACGGGATCTAGGACGAGTGGATAGCGCCCCGGGAGAACCACTCGGTCAGGATGATCCGAGCGGTCAAAAGTGATGGCCACCTCCGACCATCGTAGATACTGAGGGACTTCGGGTTGAGCCGCGTTGACCTCCCGGTCGGTTAGCTTCTGTTTCCTCTTGGATTCATAGGCTAACGGTCCTCCGAAGATGTGGTTGAGCTCCCCCACTGGGTCTTGAAAAGGTTCGGCATTTTCAGCCGCGTTGTTCTTTTTGGCGCCTGACGGACCAGCCTCGTTAGTCGGCTTCTTGTTGAGCTGCGCCGCGTACTGTTCGGCGAACTGCTTGTAGATAAAATAGTCCTTCGCCGCGTGCTTATGATTCGGATGATGGGTGCACTGGGCGTTCATGATGGCGTCGTAGGCGGCGACTCGGGGGCGGCGTTGAGTGTTGGAGGTTGCGGCCACTAGGTCCTCAGATCGGCGCTTGCGATCTTTCTGGCCCTGGTTGCTGTTGTTGCCGCCATCCTTATTAGGATTACGGCTCCCTCCCGCCTGCTTGTCTTCCCTCCTATCGGGCCGGTCTTGACGGGCAGCCTTGATGGCGTCGTTGGACTTTGCGCAGGAGTTCGCCGTCTCGAACATTTGTTTCACCGTCTTCGGTGGTTTGCGCCCGAACTTCCCGATTAGCAGCTCATCACGGACTCCCTTTCGGAAGGCGGCGATGATGATGTCATCGGTGATGTTCGGGATCTTGTTGCGCTTCTCGGAGAAACGACGGATGTAATCCTTCGGGGTTTGTCGGCTTCTAGATGACGTTGTATAGGTCGAAGTGTGTGCCAGGCCTCTCGAAGGTGCCTTGGAAGTTGGCGATGAAGTGGTCCCTCGGCTCGCTCCACGAGCCGATTGAGCCTCTTGGCGGGCTCGTGAGCTAGTTTCGGCTGAGTTAGCGAGGGCCACGGGCGAGTAATTGGCCATGGCCTTGTTATCACCGCCTGCAGCACGGATGGCGAGGGTGTAGACGGTAAGCCAAGATTCAGGGTCGGTTTTTCCGTCGTACCTTTCAATCACTGTGGGCTTGAACCCACTCGGCCAGTGCACTCGGCGAAGCTCTCGAGTGAAGGCCGGTACTTCGTCGTCGCCGCTATCGGGTGATTCCCTCCGATCTTCCCGAGTGCGTCGGTCCCGCTCTGGTAGCGGCGATCGAGACTTCCGCATCACTCGGCGGGGTCTTCGGTTAGGCTGGTCGGGTAGTTTGGGCGTTGCGCGCGGTGGTGGACGGGTAGACGAGCATGTCGTTTGTCACGGGAGTCGGCCGTCTGCTCCTGGTACTTCAGCGTGGACTCGCGGGGTGGGCCTCTTGGCCTGGTCGTCGACCGATCTGGCTCGGGCCTCTTATAGTCTCCGACCTTAGGCGGAAGCCGGCTCTTGTCCGCGTTTCGGCCACGTTCGTCGGCCTTCGTGCCGAGGTGGTGGGGTGGCCGTTAGGCGTGGCGGCGACGATGGTCTTTATCTTGTCGAGTATCGGAGTCACATTAGCGGGTGCCGTCTCCATGACGGTGTCCAAGAGGGTGAGCGCGGCAACAGCGTTCTGCTGTGGCGCTTGGAAGATGTTGGTGTTGTGGACCCATGTTTGGAGGATGGCCTCTGGCGGATCGTCCGCACGTAGGTCCTTCCTCTTGTCGCCTCGTCCTTGCGTTGTTTCTCCTCCTCGGCCGTCTTGCGCTCGTGCTCCATCTTGGCTCGCTCTTCTTCGCAAGCCTTCGGCCATGGCTGAGTCGGACTCGTCCGGCTCGGCCATGAGGACATCAAAGCACTTCGGCTCACGATCCATGCGGCAATCGAGTTGTCGGCTTCGTCGGAAGGGATGCCATAGAGGTTGTCGAAGCCGGCGGAGCTGAGGTATCCATTAAGCTCCGAAGATGAGCGGGAGCCGAATGATGGGAGGATGACGGCGACCTCCTTGATCTGAGTAGCCCAGTCCGGATCGTTCCGACCGAGTCGAGCTTGGTGGTGTGGGCTCCTCCGAGTGGGTCGCCGCCGACTCGGGGGAGAGAAGTTTGCTGTAGATCTCGGCGGTGTTTGGTAACCCAAACGGCACCGAGAGGTCATCCTTCGAATAGATCGCCTCCGTTGGGGAGGTGAGTAGATTGGCGCAGATTTCGACGGTATTCGGTAATCCGAATGGTGCCGAGTGAAGTCCGTCATCGGAGAAAGTAGATTGCATCTTGGTCTTCAAGATGTCGTTGTAGATCCTGGCGCTGTTCGGAAGCCCGAACGGCGTCAAGTGGATTTCTCCTTCCGACTGGTCCGAATCCGAGTCGAAGGAGGAATCGTCGGTGAAGTAGGCAGCAAAGTCGCCGAATCTTGAAGGAGATCCCATCACGCTTGTCGGCGAGATTGTTGAAGAAGTCTCGACGCGCAAGCCCCTACCTGGCGCGCCAACTGTCGAAACTTGGTTTCGGCAATATAATTTCTGGGGTCGCAGTCGAGATCGCCAAGCACAATGGGTTAGAAGAAGAAGAAGGTTGAGACAGGTTCAGACCCTCTCGTGAGGTAATACCCTACTCCTATTTCGGTGGATTCGATCCGCCGAGTGTCTTTATTGATCTCGTGATCTAAGACTGAAAGCTAAAAGCTGATCTCCTATCGAAATCTCTGATCTAGAATCTGATATCCCTCAAGGGACGCCCCTTACCCCCCTTATATAGTCTTGGGAGGAAGGCTTATAGATCGGAAACCCTATCTTACTCTAAGTTGGTTTCCTCAATCTTACCAAACCGTGACTATAGGCCGATTGCCTTATCTCTATCGGCAATCGTAACACCCAAGTCATATTCGGTTTACAGATATGGCAGGCACAATCTATCCCTACCTCTAGTCAGATAAGCTTGCCATGTAGATACCCCATTGCCATAATCTCCACACTTCGGAATCAAAATCTGCTATGCGTCGGTCGCACATCCCAAAAGCAATGGACAAGTCGAGCATGCCAACGGCATGGTCCTTCAAGGCATTAAGGCCCGCGTGTTCGACCGCTTAAGTCCTTATGCCGACAAGTGGGTGCAAGAGCTCTCCTCGGTTCTATGGTCTCTGCGGACCACGCCCTGTCGGGCTACCGGCTAAACTCCCTTCTTTTTGGTCTATGGCGCAGAAGCCATGTTGCCAAACGAGATGGAGTATGAGTCCCTCCGAGTCCGCAGCTTCAACGATGAACGCTACAACCCAGACCGAGTGGATGACCTCACCCGATTGGAAGAGGCCCATGAGGCAGCCCTCATCCAGTCGGCAAAATATCTTCAAGGGCTCAGATGATACCACAGTCGCAACGTGCACGCACGAGCTTTTATCGTTGGTGATTTGGTTCTACGCAAGATTCAGACCACCAAGGACCGTCACAAGTTATCCCCCTTATGGGAAGGACCGTACATAATTGCTGAGGTGACTCGGCCAGGCGCATATCGATTAAAGCGTGAAGACGGGTCTATGGTGGACAATTCCGAGAACATCGAGCATCTCCGACGATTCTATGCTTAAATTGACTTAAGTTTTATGTTTTCTCTTGACTGCCAACCTCAAGCAAGATGACTTCTTGAGTTAGCAGTCGGGGGCTGTAAATATGTCAATAAAGCATGGTCTTTTTTTCGACAACCTGTGCGTACTTGGTTTATCATTGTTTAATGTTTCTTGATTCGAGTTCAATGTTTAAGGACTGTGAATTTTTTGATGACCTAATCAGGCTTAGGCTTGATGACAGTCAGACAAATATTACTTAAGAAATTTTACATGAAAACTCGGGTCAGGGCATTAACATAAATAAGCCAAATATCTACAAAGTTTACATCAGAAAGTTGCGTATAATGCTTACAAGACAAATCAAGGCCGGAAGTGGTTCCCTACATCGGCGGCCACCTTTTTGGCCAATTCCTGTGCCTCACTAATCAAATCAAGGGCCTGCTCATCTGAAGTTCCCTCAGCGAAGCCCTCCCCGACTCAATCAACGTCCACCCGAGGGTAGAGTGACTTCGTTTGTGCAAGGGCGAAGCCCCCTCCCATGAGGGCCGCCTCGGAAATGTTGGTTAAATACTGGTCAGGGGCTCCCCTTAGCTTGTCAAAGACTTCAACTGGGTCCAGTGAGCTGGTCCCGACTCCATGATGGAACAAAGACAGCAGGATCGGAGCTGCTGCGTTAGCTACGTCTTCTCGGACCCTTCCAGCTTGTTTGACCCTCTCAAGTAAGACGTCATATTGAGCTCGGGTCTTGACTTTGTAAGCTGCCAAAGGAACATGATCACACAAAGCACTCGAAGACAAAGCAGTACAACAAACATTGTTTTGAAGAAGCTGACCTTCAAACTCGGTCTCCAGCTCGGCCTTGCTGAGGCTGACTGCCTCCAGCTGGACTTGAAGCGAGTGGACCTCCGATGAGTTTTCTACAACAAGAAAGGATATCAGCAACCAAAATCAACACAGAAACCATAAAGAGACTGAGAGGGGTAAACTTACACCCGACTGAACCCCGGAGGTCGAGGTTCTCTTCTCGGAGTTCGGCTCTTTCTCTCCTCAGGGCTGCCTCCCTCGATGCGGCCTCCTCTCGAGTGGTCTTCAACTTTTGTTGGACGTCCTCCAAAGAGTTCAAATGCGGGACCAACTTCTCGAGCGCCTCAGACTTGGCCATCGATCAGCAGTATTCTCTCTGCACGCAAGATCTGAAGTTGGCCGACTGAAAAGAAATGATGATGCAACAACAGAAAAAGATCAAGACTTATGTTGAATAGCCGACTCGCCTCATTCAGGCTGTTGACAAGGGCATCCCTTTCCTCGCTTTCCGCTTGCTTATCTAAGATGATGCCTTGCCTCTGGCCTTCCGAATCTCGCCACTCGATCTTAATCGGAGGAACCCGGCTTCGAAGACTACAACTGGGGATCTCTTCTACGTGGTGATAGATCGGGAGGAGAGATGAAGATATGAAAGAGTTAAACGAAGATTAAAGATGAAATGTTAATCCAAGACTTACAGGTTCGGTGGCGAATCCTTAAGCTGGAGCAGCCCGGCCTTTTCCTTCGACTTTTGATCGTGGTCTTCGTCGGGGCCTTCTGAGCGGCAGCCGGGGGCTTCTCCGCGGTCGACTGGTTTCCAGTCGGGGTGTCCCGGCTGGCGGTCGGGGGCTCCCTCCTTGGGATATTCTCACTGGGAGGTGAGGGACTTCCGCCCGGAGCACTCTCGCTCGGGAGAGTGCTCCGGGGTTTGGGTTTCGCAGGCTTGCACGCCTTTGACGCGGCAGCTGGCGTTGGCCCCTCACTCTACCCTGCAGGGTCTATGTCTTGGGGTTTCCTGCAAAGAGAACAACAGGAGCGATTGGAATGAAGACAAATAAATTTTCAATGATGAGTTCAAACTTCAGTCATGAGGCGTACCTGGACGACCGGCGATCTTCGGTGCCGCCTTCGGCGACGGCCTTGGAGGGGTTGTTTCGACTGGAGGAGCCGGGACATCATCGTCCGAGTCATCGATGATGAGCCTCCTCTTGCTCGCCCGTTTGCCGATATCCTCACTCGGGGCCGCCCTTTTCCCGGCTGGATCACTTTGGATCTTCACGCGCCGGCTGGCTTCTTGGCAGGTCGGGTCGGCACGTTGTTGTGAAGAATTTTGTAGGGCTTTGAGATGATGGAGGCATTTTGCTGCAAGAAAGTTTCTTACAACACTAAGAAGTGTGACATAAAGATTACAAGACAATGAAAGAGTTCAGTCGGCTTACCGGAGGAGGAGGTCGATAGAGACTGAAGGGGAGGACTGGTAGCACGAGGCTGCGTTCGACTGCGATTCCAGTCGAGAAGACCTTGTATATTCGGATCTTTAGGATTTCAAAGCTGAGGGTGTCACGGTCTTCCCGATTGGGGTCCCTCTCGCCTTCATACTCGAAGGCTGGCTTCGATCGTTCTTTAATCGGTGCCAGTCGGCTCCTGATGAAGTGCCGAGTGATTTGCTCGCCGCGAAGACCCTTTTGCTTCATCTTCAAGATCTTTGCTAGCAACTTATTGGCGTCATCCCAGTCTTGGGCTACTGGCACAGTGCTCCAAGTAGGCCTGGGCACGGGGGGAAGGCCAACGAAGTTCGGCAAGATGGGGTCAAGATTACTGATATAGAACCAGCTAGCATGCCAACCCTTGTTGGAGGATTTCAAAGGAAGAGAGAAATACTCCTTGCGGAGGGATCCGCGGAGTTGGAAACCTGCCCCACCAACAACGCAGGGCTGGTCCTTATTGGGATGCGGCTTAAGGTAAAACATGCGGCGGAAGAGCTGGAAGTGGGGGAGAATGCCAAGAAAAGCTTCACATACATGGATGAAAAGAGCAATGTGGAGCATAGAGTTGGGGTTCAAATGGTAGAGACGAAGATCATAATAATCAAGAAGCCCTCTAAAGAACTCAGAGGTGGGAAGGCTGAAGCCACAGTAAAAGAAAGAGGTGAAGACGACGAGCTCACCGGTGTTCAAGGTGGGAAACTCTTCACCCGCCGCTGGGCGCCAGCCCACGATCTCCTTGGGAGGAAGCACTCCGTGCTTCACCATCTCCTTAAGGGTGGATTTCCTCACATCTGAAGTGGCCCACTGCTCAAAAGGGATTTTCCTATCGTCCGCCATGAGTGTGGTTTGGATGGGGAGCAGATCTGGTTTAAAGGATGGGGGTTGGAGATGGGGGTCTGAGGAGATGGATGCGGAGGCTACCTGTGAGCGAAGCGCAGGCTTCTGGATCAATGGATTGGGCGCGCGCAAGGACTTAGGGTTCTCCGCTGCAAGCTGATGAACAGTGTTGCGATTGGAGAATTTCTTTGGGAAGATGAAGTGGCGGGGATGACCTCGAGGCTTTGTAAGAGATTTGAGGGTTGCGCTAGGTTTCCTTGTGATTGGGCCGAGCCCATGAGAGACCTGCGGCCCAGTTAAGGTGTGGCCCGACGCGTGTCCTTAGGGACTTAAGTGGATGAACTTAAGCATATTTGCCTTGGCAATATGCACGTGTCTGAGTGCCCTATACCTTTGGAAATCCTTTCATACCGCGGTTTGCTTGACTTCATGAGAGGTAGCAGGATGCAATTTGAGAGGTGATCAACAACTAAGCTTTTTATAGATGTCTTGATAACAAGGGCTGTTTGGTTCTTTAGCATTTGATTGGATGACTATATCAATGCTATTTTTTCCACCTTGGTGAAGATCTTTTATAGATTGAGACCAGTATTATGGCAAGAGCTGTTTAATAATTTGGTCATATTTTTCAGATGACTAAAAAACTTATTTATCCATAAGGGATGATTAAGATATTTAATCCGAGATGACTCGGGCAGATTCATTCGGATAAGCATGAGCTTACTGAATGCTTTTCACCCACGAGGGTTGATTGAGTTATTTGTTCTGAGATGACTCGGGCCAAATCACTTGGATAAGCACGAGCTTGCCGAGTGATGAGGTTGCTTTACCTTGAGCTAGGCATCTACATAAGAATGATTTTTATAGTTCTTGACTGTATGTTTGGTCTGTTTTTGGCTAACCACACAGTCGGGGGCTACACCTAATTAGGTGTATCGAGAGATGCATCTAGGTATTTATTTTTTGGATATTTTCCAGCCCTTCACAGTCTTTGGAGCCACTCGGGAGATTCAGGTAGAGATGATGGAATCACTCGGCGCCAGAAGCACTCGGCCAAAAAGTTGTTTGGCTGTATACTATCTTGGTTTGATGCTGAGTTGTCTCGTCGACTGAAAAGGACTCGGGGGCTACTGTAGACATTATGGCAATCGGGTATCTACATGGTAAGCTTATGCGACTGGAGATAGGGATAGATTGTGCCTGCTAAATATGTAAACCAAATATGACTTGGGTGTTACGTTGCCGGTTGAGATAAGACAATGGCCCATAGTCACGGTTTGGTAAGATTGAGGAAACTGACTTAGAGTAAGATAGGGTTTCCGATTTGTAAGCCCGCCTCCCAAGACTATATAAGGGGGGTGAGGGGCGTCCCTTCAGGGATATCATATGCTTTATGAGCTTTTAGCTTTCAGCCTTAGATCACGAGATCAATAAAGACACTCGATGGATCAAATCTCCGAAACAGGAGTAGGGTATTACCTCACGAGAGGGCCTGAACCTGTGTTAAATCCTTGTTTTTTACCTAACCTATCGAGCTTGGCGATCTTGACTGCACCTGTAGTTCTCTATTGCCGAAACCAAATTTCGACAAGTACTGCACGAGAGGTGACCGCATTTGTGCTGCCCAAATCCTGCCGGTGTGGATTTTGTTGTCTAAGAAGGGCGAGGCTGAGGCTACTGTTTCGACATTTTAATCAGAACTTTCGACAATGCGAGGTACTGGAAGCATCTACAAATTTTTATAATGCTTTTTTCACTCTGTAGGTGTAGCAACCATGCGTATGTGCAACATGAGGTGTAGTAACGATCGTTTTCAACTGGTTTTTGTTCCTGCGGTATTTATCTATGGTGGTGAGAAGTTTCAGCAAATGAATCACTGTTATAGTAGTACACTAAACTTTGAGAATTCTTTTTTGAACTTTTAAATTTTTGAATTTAAAAATAAATCGTGGCGATGACAATGACAATGTTATTTGGTCAGGCTGGTCTAACTGGCATGGCAATGTTATATTTGGCCACGTTGGCGTGACAGGATAAAACTATCATGCCCTTATGTGTGGCGTGTCAGTGTTATTCTGTCACGTCAGGCAGGCTGACGTGTATGATTCTGAAAATAAATTTTGGAAGGATTTATGTTTAAAATTAAAAAATAAAAAATTCAAAAAAATCAAACTTTGAATGATATACTCATCACCATGATTTTTCATACCTTGAATGCCTAAGATAGTGTGCTAACAATTGGTCATAGTATACAACTTACTTTGTATCGAGAATTGAATTCATGTACCATGTTGATTTCAAGGAATAAATTTGCCATGTCTGAAAAATCCCGGATTCCACTAGTGGGATTGATTCTTTTTTTTATATTCTGCATGGTTTACGCCCTTTTCATGCATGCAAATCCATGTTTTTTCTGTATATGCCCTGAAATTGAATCTTTTTTAGATATGGATGTTGTGGTCTTGGTTTAATTCATGGAGTCAAGCATGCCCGATTAGTTCTGTTGTATAGTGCGTATATTATTTTCGTAATTTTAGAACATTTTCATCCTGTATCAGCAATATCTTAGTGTGTAGCAACATAGGTTGGATATTTGTAGTAACAGATCTTTTAATTTGCAGTGATAACCACTACAACGGTCATCTTTACCTCAATTGGAAAGTAACCCTCATCTGTGTTAGTTATGGCACCGGCGTCCGTCATAACACAAAGGTCAGTGCCGTGAGAAGTCATCTCTGTCGGGCAAAGACCCGTCATCGATGCACTTATTTTTTCAGGCCTAAACTACAGCCCGTCACAAATATGTTTGACCCAGAAGACCAGTCAAACAAGGTCCCGACACCGATGATATAATCTCAAACGGGTCTGCCACGGATGACTAACATCTTAATCGAGTTTTAACTTAAGCCTGTCACTGATGACTAACATCTTCATCGGGCTTAATTTAAAGCCCGTCACCGATAAGTTTCTCCCAAAAAAATTATTATGTTTTTATTGTAGCCTCAGGCCTTTGCTAGCCATGCCCCTGCAAAAATGATAGAAACAGAGACATTTCACATACATTCATATACATCTGATATTCTTATACATCTATTCACATATATATCCTTTATATACATATTTCACATTGCAAGTATAAAACACATTTGACAAAATTATAATTTAATAATATTAAGTGTTACATATTTACATGTCTTTGACAATATTCCAAAATATTCAAAAAAAGTTTATCTTGTACCGGACTTTAACCCTATACTCTTACTATACACATTCCTTTGGGATCTACTATTTCATGGACAATAAAGTCCGCTATTTCTTCTCTAATCCCGTCAAAGCTGTTAGGTGCAGACTTGGATATATTTTCCTATATGTACATAGTTTGAAATTAGTCAATTGATATATATATATATATATATAATTTGAAGTAGTTAGTATATATCACAATTGAGATCAGAAACTCAAATTTAGTCATAGTCTTGAACTTGTTCTTGTACAGGAGTCGCATGTTGCGGTACACATGGAATCCGCATTGGTCGCCTACTTGTTGTTTGACGGGGATGTCTTTTTGTGGATGAGGGTTTTTTGGTAATTTTATGCCGGCCTTATTTGTCCATATCTGTTCCCCACGCTTCGTTGATTGCTTCTTGGATCGGGGTCCAGTCATACGTCTTAGTGATTTTGGAGTTTACGTAGTGGCATGTACTCCACTTTAGCGTAATGAAGGATCCAATGGGCACTGCAGCATTAATATAGTGAAAGTTAAATTCTAAAGCACTACGTGTCATGCAATTGCATATATTTAGTGTACACACATGCTATTTATTATAAGCGCATAGAAAGTACTCCTTTTCTTTGTCGGCCAACAAGGTCTCAAAAATGTAGTCCAACTACGCCTACACATAAGACAAACACTCTTATAAGCGTGTTATAAGGATTGTTTTTACCAAAATTGAGGAACGCAAGAATACTTACAAGTAGTAGTACTTGAGTAGACTTGTGTCCACCACTTGTAGTCTGTAGAGGTCGAACAGATAGCTTGAAGTCTATGGCAATGAAGATTATAGGCCCAGAAAATGGTTTTTCATCGTGATAGCCTATGATGTCATTCTCCTTGTTCGTCCTCTTGCTTGTCCTCTCCATGTAGTAGAGGTGGAGCTCCCTGCACGCGTTGCCCATCGTTTGTAGGGCGTCGTCTCCAACACAAGGCATGCCTAGTGAGAACGACGTCAGAGGTGTGTTCTTGCTCATGTCTAGCTTCTTCGATTGTAGACACTAGGGCTTCCCCTTGCCTTGGGCTCTTCCTCTCACCCTTGCTGTACGTTTTTCATGAGTTATTTACGGAGGAGAGGAACACGCCTTCCTTGATTTCTTGAGCGGTGGGGGATTAATGGCCATGCTATGGGCCTCCATGTCACCTTGTGGAGCAGCGGGAGCTAGAGGGGCTGAAGGAGAAAGTGTCGGTCGGGGGGGGGGTGACCGAGTGCTCGGTGCAGTGGCTGACCTCAGAGTCAACTTGATTTCAATGAGCTCCTTGGGCCATTGGATAAAACTTCCACGTGCAGCTCCTAGGGTTAGGATCTCGTCGTTCGATGGATGCTGTAGTGACAAATGGGCCCATTCATTCTTGATCGTGTCAACTTGCACTTCCGCCGTGTCGGCCATCAGTTGCGTCCCATGCACTCTTGTATCTGGGGTCGGCTTAAAGGCAAGTCCCTTGGCCACCAAAATAGTGAAGGACGACATCACCTTAACTAATAGCACGTAGCTTGCCGGTTCCCACAATAGATTCATCCATATTTTTAGAATACTATATTAGAAGGATTTATTAAGACTGTTACGCATTGTGGCTGAGAGTTTTACCGTTATTTGATCGATGGTGGCTGGGACTGGTTTGGAGGTTCTGCCACCTAAGTTGACGCGCAACTGCTCTGCCTCTGTGTTGGACTATCTCGGTGCAGAACGACAGCGTGCTAGGCAGTCAGAAGCTCTGTTCACGTCTCTTCTCTGATCTAGGTAGCCATGTATTGCAGCTTCTCCTGTAATTCAGAGCTTAGCTTGGCTCTGACCTGCTCCCGGATCTTCTCAACTAGATGTGCATTTTTTTCCACCTTGAGAGGGCCCACTTCTTGTACTACCCCGCGTGTTCTGCAAAACCATATTTCTAGGGGACGGAAGCGCCAGCGCTCCTAGTCCGTCCATGGTGTTCGTTGTTGCCTAATGCTTGAGTGAGGATGCCATCCTCGCGTATAGAAGAGCAGGCCTCTTGGGAAGTCTGTCTCATGATAACCAACTCTTTCTGCAGTACAAGTGAGTTTGGTATAAATAGAGAGTATGATTTGTGTAAAGTAAATAAACATATTAAGGTGAGACACTTACAATATGTTTGTAAACTTGTTGATCTTGGGCATTTGGGAAGGTGATTGTTCCATTGCTGTTCTTCACAGCCCTTGCCCTTGCCCAGCTCCTTGCCCTTGGATGCGGGATATCGGCAAATGGAGGCGGTGTGTTGGATACCTTAGCCGCCTCATCCTATTTTTGCCATTTCTCAAGCTTCCTGGCATATCCCCCGGTGCCAAGCCGGTGCGGTTGCACGTTTCGAGCCTGGAGTGCCCTAAAAGCCTCGGCTTTGGCTTAGGCTTCCTCAGTTGATTTCTTCTCGACGAACTGCTCCACACCTCTTGCGTGAGCCAGGGGCATTCCCCAAAAGGCTCCCCTGCGCTGGGGTTGTTGATGTACTCGTTGACTAGCTTGGACTTAAAGTTCTTCCAAGCGGTTCCAAAAGACTTGAAGGCCATATTCTTTAGTCTTTCCTCGTCGGCTGCGGGATAGTCGAAGCTCTCCTTGAACTTCAATCATGCACATTCCTTCTCGACGTCCGGCACATCCTTGACATTATCAACCAAGATCGTGAAGGTCTGCCTCCCTTATCCTGCATGTGGAGCTAAATTTCCTCCACACATTCTTGGGTGCGGTCAGCTTTCCTAGGAGGTCCATCTCTTTTATGGTGTACCTCTCCCTTGGGATTCTATTACCACTCCTAGGGGCCCGTGTCCTTGTGGACCCACTAGTTGTCGCTGACGGTGTTCCGCCGTGCTGCGACATCCTCTAAATAGCTTGCAATATCATAAAATAAAAAAATTAATTTAATCAAGAAGAAGAGGGATTGGAAATAAAGAATTTATTTTTTAAAGGGAAGAGCATAAATCTTTGGATATGATTTTGAAAGGTAGGAGATAATACAGATATAGGCCGGTTACCAACTAACATCAATACAACTATAAGAGTCCTAGCACAATCACTAATATATGCACTTCATTTCAAGAAAAATAAAGATCACATGCTTTATATATATTCCCTTATTTTTTAAAAGAGAAAAGAAAGGACTACCTCAAATATAATATGACAACACTAATTGTTAATGACCAAACTTGGTAACCTAATCCCCGGGTTTGAAGCAGAAATTGAAGCGAAATCAGAGAAGGTGTGCGATCTGAGAAGAGACAGAAACAGAATCGGTTGAGTCCGAATCGGCTACGGAGATAGGGCTGAGAGTGAATCGAACTAGGATAGTCGGTAGCCGATTCTGAGTCAGGGTTGATGTGGGACCAATCCCGATGGAAAGCGTGGAGATAAGGACATTGCCAGGTGATGGAAACCCATGGCACATTCTCATGATTATAGAACTTATGTAGAAACTTCATCAAGAGGGCTTGGTTGTGCAGTCGTAGGTCCAAGATGCCAAGACCCCCCATCTTCTTCGGTTTGCAAACCGATGACCAAGCTACCAAACAACCACCTCGCTTATTAAGATCACCTCGGTCCTAAAGGAAATGCTTGCGATAACGGTCAATATGCTCTATCACAGCTATCGGGATTTTAAAAGTGCACAAATAGTAGGTTGGCAATGACGATAGAACCGAATTAACCAATGTTAGACGCCCAGCGTAGGAGAGGAACTTGCTCGTACCCATCAGCCGATTTTCAATGCGATTAAGGATCAAAGTGGCATCTTGGTCAACACTCTGAATAACATGATTGCCACTGTGGTCCATTCCAAAATTGCCGATCAGCTACAGCGAGGGCTAACCTACTTCACAGACGGCCAGTTCCCCAATTACAGGGTCTTGGCGACCCAGAACCGGCCGATCCCGCCTCCGATACAGCCAGGGCCGCCAGGAGGAGTCCTCAATCAGCCGACTACATCTGCATCGGCTTCAAGGCCATCGCCCGTTGTTCTAAACTGACAACAACATCTTCCCTAGGAGCTGCTAGCCGGTATGTTTAATTTCAATCGGCAGCAAGAGCTTGTTGCCAATCCCATTCCAGGAGCTCAATACAATGACGATGGCCAACAGCCCTTTCCAGAACCACAGACACCCCCGGCGAATCGGCCGCTTCCCGCTAGCAACCCATTTCAGCATCAGTACCACGGAGGTCACCAAGATCGGCATTATCGGCCTCAAACGCCACCTCAGTATCAGCAAGCACCCATGCAATATGAACAATATGAGCCGATACATCAGGTTCAAGACAACAAAACCTGGGCCGATTTGATTGCCGACGTTGTGCGCGATCAATTCGGCCTTAAGCCAAAAGATTCCGGGAATATGTATCGGTATCCATACCCAGAGCACTTCGAGAGGGTTCCATTACCCAACCGGTACAAGGTCCCAGACTTCTCCAAATTCTAGGGGCAGGACAACACTTCAACATACGAGCACGTCAGCCGATTCTTAGCCTAGTGTGGAGAGGCATCGGCTACAAATGTCGTGAGAGTTCGTCTATTCCCACTCTCACTATCAGGATCGGCTTTCACTTGGTTTTATTCATTGCCCTATAACTCTATCCAGAGCTGGGCCGATCTCGAGAAGCAATTTCACAGCTATTTCTACACTGGCAATCACGAGATGAAATTGTTGGACCTCACAAGCATCAAGCAGAAGCATGAAGAATCGGTTCAGGACTACATCCAGAGGTTTAGGGAGATGAGGAACCGATGCTACAGTCTGGTGCTATCCGATTCCTAGTTAGCCGATTTGGATTTCCACGGACTGCTGCCGTCAATCTGTGAAAGGTTCTCGGCTCAAGATTTTGACAGCCTAGCCCACTTGGCGTAGAAGGTGACGGCCCACGAGCAGCGATTCCAAGAATCAAGGAAGGCCATCAAGAAGGTTGCCCACGTCATTGTCGAATCTAATTCAAAAACTAGCGACGATGATGCAGAGGTCGCGGCAGCCGAATGGGCCAAGAATAAAAAGGCCATCATCTGTCAATGGCTGCTGAAAACGGCCAAGGAAGAGAAATACGATTTATTGACATCACCAGAGAGAACTAAAAATTGACATCTCAAATCGCTCTACGTAAAGGGATTTGTCAACGACAAGCCGATGTCCAAGATGCTGGTCAACGGAAGGGCTGCGGTAAATTTGATGCCCTATGCAACTTTCAGAAAATTGGGCAAGGGAGCCGAAGACTTGATCAAAACAAATATGGTACTTAAAGACTTCGGCGGCAACCCATCAGAGGCCAAAGGAGTACTCAACGTGGAGCTGACCGTCGGTAGCAAAACCGTGCCCACGACCTTCTTTGTCAACGACGGGAAGGGGTCTTACAGCCTGCTGCTTGGGAGGGACTGGATCCACGCAAATTGCTACGTCCCTTTCACCATGCACCAAAGTCTGATTCAATGGGGACGGCGACAAGATCGAAATTGTGCCAGCCGACAGGTCAGTAAGCGTCGCTAGTGCCGATTTGCCATTATGGGAAATCGATGGCATCGATTGTTTGTCTGGAAAAATCTGGCAAGCCAATTTTCTTAAAGTGTCCGATTCTGCCATACAGCCAATCGGAGATGAGGAGCCACAGCTGCTGCTTTGAAGGCGTCGTGGAGGGCTCGAGCGTCTACGGCAAGGACACCACGGACGACGACGATGGCAAGCTTGGGCAAGGATTTATGTCGGCCGACGAGCTAGAAGAAGTAGATATCGCCTCTGGAGATAGGCCTAGGCCGACATATATTAGTAAAAATTTGTCTTCTCGTTGTAGATCCCAGCTTATTGTCTTATTAAAAGAATATAAAGATTGTTTTGCTTGGGAGTACTTCGAGATGCCTGGTCTTAGCCCATCTATTGTTGTGCATCGGCTGCCTGTCAAGCCGGGTTATCGACTGTTCAAACAATCTCCTAGGAGATTTAAGGCCGACATGTATGATGCAATCAAAGCCGAAATCACTCGGCTATATGATGCTGAATTCATTCAGCCTTGCCGATATGCCGAGTGGGTCTCAAATATTGTTCCAGTGATGAAAAAGAATGGCAAACTTAGGGTGTGTATTGATTTCAAGGACTTAAACAAATCCACCCCTAAGGATGAGTACCCAATGCCCATAGCCGATTTACTAGTGGATGCTGCTTCCGGCCACAAGATAATAAGTTTCATGGACGGTAATGCAGGTTACAACCAAATCTTTATGGCCGAAGAGGACATTCACAAGACTGCATTCCGATGCCCAGGGGCAATCGGCTTGTATGAATTGGTTGTCATGACATTTGGGTTCAAAAACGCTGGAGCAACTTATCAAAGGGCCATGAATTACATTTTCCATGATATGATCGGCTCCCTGGTAGAGATTTACATTGATGATGTCGTTGTCAAGTCCAGGGAATCAGAGAATCACATAGCCGATCTTAGACAAGTTTTGAGCGGACTAGAAAATATGGCCTCAGGATGAATCCGTTGAAATGCGCGTTCGGCGTGTCGGCCGGGCAGTTTTTGGGGTTTCTTGTTCATGAAAGAGGCATCGAGGTCACATCAAGAAGTATCAATGCTATCAAGACAATACAGCCTCAGAAAGACAAGAAGCAATTACAATCGTTGATCGGCAAAATCAACTTCATCAGGCGGTAGCCAATCTCTCGAAAAAGATGGAGCCGTTCACACCACTGCTTCGGCTGAAGGCCGGCCAAGCATTCATATGGGGGGCAGAGCAATAGAAGGCATTGGACAACATCAAGGATTACTTAAGCTCACCTCCAGTTCTAATGTCTCCACAGAAAGGGATACCGTTCAAGCTGTACCTATTAGTGATGTTAAATCAATCGGCTAAGTCCTAATCTAAGAGGTTGAAGGCAAGGAAAGGCTATCTTTTATCTCAGCCGATGGCTGTTGGACGCGGAGACAAGGTATTCACTCGTGGAAAAGTTGTGTTTGTGCCTGTATTTTTCATGTACAAAGTTGAGGCATTACCTACTATCTAATGAGTGAACGATAGTATGCAAAGCCGACGTAGTCAAATACATGTTGTCGGCTCCAGTGTTAAAGGGACGTATTGGAAAGTGGATTTTTGCTTTGACAAAGTTCGATTTGAGGTATCAGGCACCCATGGCAGTTAATGGACAAGCTATAGTCGCTTTTATCGTGGAACACAGAGATGACTCAATCGGCTCAGTTGAGATCATGCCTTGGACATTAACGTTTGATGGCTCGGTATGCACAAGCAGATGTGGTATCGGCTTAGTAATTATTTCACCATGGGGGGAAAGTTTTGAATTCGCTTTCTCAATCAATCCCTGTGCTACAAACAATCAAGCCAAATACGAAGCAGTGCTCAAGAGATTGCATCTTCTCAAAGAAGTCAAAGCCGACGCCATTGAAACAATGGGAGATTCACTGTTGGTCATCAGTCAGTTGTCAGGAGAGTATGAATGCAGGAACGATGCGCAGATGGTCTACTATCAACAATGCCGAGAATTGATGGACAACTTTCGGCTAGTTACACTGAAACACATCCCTAGAGAGCATAATACAGAAGCCAATGATTTAGATCAAGGGGCATCAGGCTACAGGCAGAGGATAAAAGAAGTTGAGGTAGAAGTTGCTGCCATGACAGCCGATGATTGGAGGTTTCAGGTCTACAGCTATCTATAGAACCCTTCTCAATCGACTTCAAGGAAATTGTGATACAAGGCTTTAAGATATGTTTTACTCGATGAAGATCTCTACTATCGGACGATTGATTGTGTGCTGCTCCAGTGTCTTAGCGCCGATCAAGCCAAGGTGGCTATCGGAGAAGTGCATGAAGGGATATGCGGCACGCATCAATCGGCTCACAAGATGAAGTGGTTGCTTCGGAGAGCAGAGTACTTTTGGCCGATGATGCTGGAGGACTGTTTCAGATATTACAAAGGTTGCCAGGATTGTCAGAAATTCGAGGCCATACAAAGAGCACTAGCATTGGCTATGAACCCAATCATAAAGCCTTGGCCGTTCAGAGGATGGGGTATCGACATGATCGGCCAGATTAATCCACCCTCAAGCAAAGGACATAAATTCATTCTGGTGGCAACATATTATTTTACAAAATGGGTGGAGGCAATTCCCTTGAAAAAAGTCGATTCCAAGGATGCAATCAAGTTTGTTAAAGAGCATATCATCTACCGATTTGGTGTCCCACAAACAATAACAACAAACCAGGGATCTATCTTCATATCGGACGAGTTTGTTCAGTTTGCCGATGACATGGGGATCAAGTTACTTAATTCTTTGCTGTACTATGCACAGGCCAACGGGCAAGCGGAAGCTTCAAATAAAAGTTTGATCAAACTGATAAGGAGGAAGATTTCTGAGTACCCCAAACAATGGCCGATTAGTCAAATCACTATGGGCCTATAGGATGGCATGCCATGGATCTATCCAAGTCCCTCCATACAAATTGGTCAATGGGCACGAAGCAGTCCTGCCATGGGAAAACATCATCGGCTCAAGACGGATTCAATTACAGGACCAGCTCACAGCCGATGACTATTACAACTTGATGGTAGATGAATCAGACGACCTAGTTTTGTCAAGGATTTGGGAATTGGAAAAAGAAATGAGAGACATGGAGCGAGTAGCCCGCAACTATAACAAGAAGGTTGTGCCTAAATCTTTCGAAGAGGGTGAACTCGTTTGGAAGTTGATACTGCCGATTGAATCAAGAGATAATAAATTCCGCAAGTGGTCTCCAAATTGGGAAGGGCCTTTCAAGATCCACAGACGCGTCTCCAAAGGGGCTTATATGTTAGAAGGATTGGATGGAGAGGTATTTCGAAGGGCTCTAAATGGCAAATATTTGAAAAAATACTACCCAAGTGTTTGGATCAGTTCATGATTCGGCTCTGGTTGCTGCCGATTCGTGTTAGCCGATGTCTTGACTTGTGCAAGCATCGCCTTTAGGACATTTTCACACTTAGTTTTTTCCCCTAGTTTTCTACAATCGGCTAGGTTCAGCCGACGACGATGATACAAGCAGCAGGATGGTGTCAAGTTATTAATTTTTTCAACGTCATAGACATTAACAAAATTAGGGGGGCATATACATACATCAATCAAGAAGACACATTTTGAAGCCTTCAGAATTGTCGGACATTAGGTAAAACCAATGTACAAGCCGATTACATAATAAAGCCAGTTCAGGCCGATTACAACAAGTGTACAGAGTTCAAGTCTAAGTTACAAGGCCAAGAATGCATCTATGGCCGAAATGGCTGCAGCTTGGATTGACTTTATTTCGTCGACCACCACTTGATCTTCGGTGTCAGAGCCAGGAACCACCTTGGCCGATTTGTGGAGTTCTTTCAAGTGCTTAATGGTGGCCGTCAATTTGCCTGTCTGATCCTCTGTGGCTTTGGACAAATCGGCCAGCACTTTTTCTTCGGTAGCAATTTCAACACGGCATTCTTCCAGCTGCTTCATCAAGTCGGCTTCCTTGGCCCTTAGACTGGCAATCCGGGTTTGAGAAGTGGTTGGGCCAGCCTTCAGCTCATTTAGCTTCGCCTTCTCAGCCTCCACACTCTTCACCGCATCTTTGATCTTGGCGGTCACGTCGGCTTGCGCAAGTCTTTCGATCATACGTTGCACTGCGTGCCCAAGCCTTGGGCGATGCTGATCGATGCAAACAGCGGCTGACACCTTGGCAACAAAATCCTCAGGAAGCTGGCTTTCGATTTTGAAGAACCGGCACTTGGCCGATCCACATTCTTCCATCAGCCTGTCTGTGTCGATGTCCAGTCGACAGCAATGTCTTGCAGTTTTTCTTTTAGCTCGTCGGCTGGGGCTTTGTCTGGGCTAGTTGCTTCCCCTTCTTCATCACCGAGAAACTCTTTGATATCAAAGGAGAGCAAGTCGGCTAGAGTATGCAAAGGAGACAACAGGGTTAAGATATGATTGGAACGGCTGATTGTTAAAGGTATGGCAAAAAAAGGTGGGGGTGAACTTACTCTTGCTGCAGGCATCGGATCGGCCTCTTCTTCAACTTCGGCCGGGTCGATGGGAGCGGTGTCTTCTTTAATGGGATCGCCAGCCGAAGTTGCTGTACCAACCGGCTCATAGGCCGGCGTTGTGACGTCCCCAACTTCTTGGCCGCCCACAGCCGATGTCGTGTGCTCGCTTGACACCTGGGGGGCAGCTGACGGAGATGGAGGAGGCTACAAAAGAAAAGACAAGTGTCAGTTGTTAAATCGGCTGGGATTGGTAAGCTAAAATACAAGCCGAAGGAAATGGTTACTTGTGGAGCGTGACGCGGAGGACGGTGAGCCAACTTTTTGACCTAAATAAAATACATTCAGTTAAGTACAAAGTGGTATTATGCTGAAGCCGAATCTAACAAAATGAGGACTTACCGGCTGTTTCTTCGTGGGAGGACTTGGAACTACCGCGCTGTCGGCTGGAGGACTGGTCGAGTTATGGCTCGAATCACTTGATTCTGTCGCTACTCCAATAGCCGCTAACATTTCTTCGTCTGCAACCTCCTCGTTCAGGACTTGGTCGACGCTGGGATCCACCGACAGGAGGCTGTCAGCTGGCGTGATTGACTGCTTTTTCTTTTGCTTCTTTGCAGGTGCAGCCGATGGCTTCACGCTTGGGGCGGTTCTTTTTTGCCGAGCCAGCGGCTAGCTTGTCTATCCGTGCAACAATGTTTTCAATTTGGGTGTGTCCCAACCGATGGCCGACAGAGCTAGCCCACATCCACTCGATTAGAATGCCAGAGTTACTCACCGTCGGCCGTTCTATTTCTGTTTCTTGCAAGAGGGAAGAAGTTCAAGTGTTAGCAGATTAAATCAGCCGATGATCCAAGAAGAGGGAATAGTTCAGAGTTCAGGACTCACCGAAGGGATTTCATCTTGCAGCAGCAGGGTGACGTAGTGAAAACCCCGCTGGTGAAAGATGTGGTGCTTGATTTCGACCCACCAACGGTCGTAGGCTTCGCTCTTCTTGTAGGCAAGTACCATGGTGTCGTTGCTGCCAAGGAGGGACCGGCTATATCCATCAGTTTGTTCATAATCGGAGTTTGGTCTACGATTCCCCTTGTCTCAATCTTATCGGCGTAGTAGCAGCTGACGGGCAGTTGCCCAAGTCCTAATTGCCTGGCAGCCGATACAGGGTAGTAGAATTCATAACTCTTGGTCACTGATTGGCCCTGATGGATCCTAGTCGATAGAATACAAGGTGTAATGGTAGTTGTGAATAGTTCTCTGCATTTGGGGTAGTCATCCGAGTTGATCTCCTCCAAGTTAAATTCGACAGGCAGCTCGAAGAGTGACCTATCTCTGTAGAAGTACCAGCAGCGGTTGTCTTTTGCAAATCAATCATACAACGACACGAACAACTCGGCTAGCAGTTCGGCCGATTGTTTTGACCCGGCATGCTTGGCCGCTGCTTCTCCATAGCGCAGACACCTCGTGGTGGTTATCTCGTATCCATCATCGTCTTTAATCGGCTCCAGTCGCGGGAAGCGCGCTTCAGTCAGAGGTGGCCGACCGGCTACTTTCTGGGTCATCAATACTAGCCAGATCTGAAGAAACCACCACGGGCCCCCAGTGTTGACAGAGGCGTCGGCGGCTATCTTGGCAACTGCTTGATGAAGGGTTTGATATAACTAGCCGCGGAGGTACTTGCCCAGAGGGATCTTCAGGGCCTTGGCTACAACTTGCCAATTGGCAGTCGGCCCACAGCTTGAGCCGCAGAATATAAATTTTTCCAGCCACATCATAAGAAATGTGACGTGTTCCCTAGGGCCGACTGGTCCATCCCTCATGTTCATGGCCACGTAACCGCTCCATCCCCCTATGGCCTTGGTCTTAAACTGGTGTTGGCCTTTTCTGGTCAGTTCTTTAGGGTTAGCCGATGACAGAATGTTTAATCCAGTGGTCATTACTATGTCGGCTAGGGTAATTATCATTGGACCTTGTTGAAACATGAAAGCATTCAAAGTATCATTCCAAAAGTAGGTTGCGGCCGATATCAATGGTTCATCTTTCTCCATATCGGCTATTGACAAGGCTAAATATTGAGCTATCCCTACTTCTTCCCAGTGGGTTTGCTTAGCCGATTGCATCCTTTTATACTATTCAGGCCAGGATTTGTCCATGGATGACCAAGATTTAAAGGTTCAGGCCTAGTGACTCAGAGAGGGTTTCTTCATATTATAGGGTATCCTATCGGTTTCGGCTATTATTATCTCAGTGGGGTCCTTGTTGTCGATAGGCCCTAGAAAGTATCTATTGTTCTGAACAAGGCTGGGGATGACTATCTGATGGGACAAATGCTACAATCGAAAAGCAGAACAAGTTCATAAATCAGAAACCCTAGAATGCAGATCTATATATCAAGGCGGTAAGGAAAGAGTTTTTAGCCGATTAGGGCGTACCTCGGGGAACTCAGCAGGTGTGACGGCCGATGTGGCAGCGGTGGTGGCGGAGGAAGTCATGTCATAAGCGGAGGTCGCCGAAAGAGGAAATCGCCGCTGTGGGTCTTGAAGGCTGGACGGGTTGCCGAAGAGCTTGAAGATGTCTGCTGAGGTGGCTATCTATTTGACGGCGTGACTTGCTTGGCAGCCGTGGGGGCGGTATTTAAAGAATTTTTGTAACGGTCGAATTAGAGTCATGCTAGGATTGCGCCTGGGATTTGAATCGCCTAAAATCCGCAACATTTCATATCGCGGACTTGGGGGCATGTGTTAATGACCAAATTTGGTAACCTAATCCCCGGGTTTGAAGTAGAAATTGAAGCAGAATCAGAGAAGGTTTGCGATTTGAGAAAAGACGGAAACAGAATCGGCTGAGTCCGAATCGGCTACGGAGCCAGTCGGCTGAGAGTGAATCGGACTAGGATAGCTGGTAGCCGATTCTGAGTCTGGGTTGAAATGGGACCAATCCGGATGGAAAGCGTGGAGATAAGGAGTTGGATTCGGTTCCCAAATTGCGCGTTAAAAGATATTGCCATCTATGGGTAGAGTCCTGTAACGACAATTGTGTTTGTAAACTAGGGATTTGTTTAGATTTCCTATTGTAATGCGGCGTGGGACCATGTCCCGGGATATTGCCGTACCATGTATAGTAGATTAGATAGAAACTGTGGTTCACACGGATAATGTTATTCTTGGGTATAAATAGGACCCGAGACCCCTGTAAATAAAACAATCACAACCAATACAATCTCGGCGCGTCGCCACCTATTTTCTTTTAGACGAGTTCTTGATCCGGCCTCGAGCTGCATCTATTCGAACCCCAAACAAGGTAAATTCTCATCGTTTAGTGGTTTATTTCGTCGAATCTAGTGCTTACATCATTATGACACTCTAGGTTTAATGTTATAAACTGCACAAGTTATCATATACGGCATATAATCTAGAACAATGTCTAGATCTGTCTTGCCATCGGCTTGTTCTTCTCAGGAAGCAGTAGCAGATAGAGCTAGATCCAGATGTTGGCCTGGATTATATGTTGTATCCACCGTCTTGAAGGGTTTACATCGTTCCATATAGATCCAATGCTATCTTTTTGTACTTAATGCTGCATCATCCATGATCTATTAAGTCGCTTTTAAAAGTATTATGATCTATTCGACTAGATGTAATTTTATAGAGACAGTGCTGGGGTTTAAGCCGGCCTTATCTGTTTTAATATTTCTTTAGTATTACTGCTATTAGATCTATTAGAGTTGTCTCTTATATTAAGATCTCAATCTAGTTAAATGCCTTAAGCCAGTATCAGTTCGTTGGCATTAGCCGACAACCGATTGATCTAGGTTTAACGTATTTAAGTCAGATCGATATCTTTTTATAAGATATATCAGAGTATTAGCCGATTTACGTTAGACCTGCAGCATCGGCTAGGTTATGAACGCATATATTTATTATCTTGATGTATATTTAGGTTATGTGACTCATACTGTCTCGACACAGCCGATCTATCCCAGTCACTTAGTTTAAATATGCTTCGAGAAAGCACTTATATGCAGGTTGGTTTCCTGAGCCGATCCGGTAGGATCTAACTTTAACCTTAACACACGTATCTGTTTATTATTTCTTATTGGTCAGCAGATCAAACCAATTGGCACGCCTAGATCATCACAGGTAGCCAAGGACGGACCTGCACTGGAGCTAAGCAGATCTCCCAGGCCAGCGCGTGAGAGATTTTTCTCATCAAAACTAATATATGCTCATTTCTCACTAGATATTTGTCAATTTGTAAAAAGTGTCCGGAAACTATATATGTCACTACAACATTACATTGGTGCCAACATCAAAATATAACGAAGCTACATTCATCTACAGTCCCATTATACAGCAAAGAAGTCCCATTATACACAAAGAAGTCCCATTATAACAGTCCCATTATACAAACATTACACAATATTATTGCAGTCCTATTATATACATATACAACATTATCACGGCATCTCAGAGTTTTGAATTCATAGCATGGCACATCTCAGATTCATATACATGCATGGCACATCTTAGATTCAACACCATTATATTGCGGGCACATGAGGAAGATGGAGACTAACCTGGAGCAGCGAGGGAAGGAAGACGTCGTCGGGCTCGGCGACGGCGGCGCTCGTTGGCGATGAGGGAAGAAGACGGCACCGGGCTCGTGGACAGCGGGGCTCGGTGGTGATGAGGAAGAAGATGGCGTCGGGCTCAGGGATGGCGACGCGCTCGGGGACGATGATGCCGGGCTCAGGGACAACGGCGCATGGCTTGGGGACGACAGCGACGGGCTCGGGGATGACGGTGTAGGGCTCGGGGACGATGGCGACGTGCTCGGGGACGACGGTGCCGGGCTCGGGAGGGCGTGAGAGATGGCGGTGATGCTAGGGTTCTGAGTGAGTGAGGACTTAGAAATTTTTTGTGCTAATGTATAGAGCTGAACAGAGTTGGAATCACATTTGTGACGGGCTTTAGATTAAGCCCGATTGAGATGAGTCATTTCAATAGGGCTTAATATAAATCCCGTGACAGATGATGTCTAGTTTGGCGCCCAACGGCCGATGGAAAAATTATATCAGTAATGGGCTTGATATAAAGCTTAAGCCCGATTAGTAAATTAATCATCTCTGTCGGAATGCAATTAAGGCCCATCACCGATGACTCATCAGTGACGAGCGTAAAGTTTAAACCTGATTAGTGCATTATTCATCTTTGTCGGGCTCAAAGCTTAAGCCCGTTTGGAACATGCATCTTCCCTATCGGTCTTTAATATAAAACCCATCACCGATATAATTTTTACACCTGTGCAATTTATATATTTCACTGAATTATTCACTAAATAATTCTCCATGTTCAATAAAATTTAATAAAAATATTTTATCCATTACAAAGTTTTTTTATTTCATAAGTATTCACTAAATAATTCTCCATGTTTAATAAATTATTTAATTTACTAAGTAATTCTCCATGTTAACTAAATTCAATATATAAACTACTGTTTTCATGTAATTCACTAAATAATTGACACAAAAAGGTTGCTAGTACAAAATAGTTCATTCATTACAAGAAATAGCAAAACAAAAAAGTACAAAGGCATCAGTCACAAGGTTATGTCTTCCGTATGATCTGACCGAGCATGTGCCACATCATCTTGGGGATCATCGTCAAGGTCGATGTGAGGTCTGACATGAAGATTCTGATTGTATTCTTCTTCGTCGACGATGTTGTCAACCCCGACAATTCGGCACTTGCCATCCCTGACAATGTGCATCTTCTTGTTTGCAGGGTCTTTTATGTAAGATATCTGCTCGACCTATTTTACAAGCACGAATGGTTCATCGGTATATCCAACCTTGGATAGATCTATTAAAGTGAAACCTTCCTTGTTGACTTTGACACCGATGCGTATATTCACGCAACAACATCGAAACAGAGGGACTTCGAACCTCATGTAGTTCAGCTCCTAGATTTGTTCAATGCGACCGTAGTATGTGTTGGACCCAACTTGACCCTGGAATACATCTATACGAACTCCGCTGTTTTGCACTATGCTTTTGTCATCTTGTTGTATGGTGTAAAACATGTAACAGTTGATATCGTATCCTTGTCATGTGTCTATCTCCCAACACGGTCCCATCGCACACAACCATACTATCTCAGTTGAATCATCCATCGACATTGTAATACGCTTCTTGAACCATTCATTGAACCTAGAGTTATGTTCTCTATTAATCCACGTGTCCGATCGCCCCAAGTTCTCATGTCAGATTTCCTCTAAATGCTCCTAAAAGTATGGGCAACTTCTTCCATATGTTGGAGCATAGCGAAATGAGCCTGCGAATAGGAAGCTTGTGTTGGCAACTTTTTTGGCAAGAAGACAATCACGATCGGGACACCTTAAAGCCTTGCGGTGATATGGAGTCGCCAACCACCTCGATCTAACAAAAAAACTAAACCAAGATGGGTTTTATAGATTAAACCGGCTAGCGAAGCCGATTTGAGTAGAACGATTGATAAATACCTGTCTCGTGGGCAGCTGGGAGGTTTTCAGGACAAACCTACAAAGAGATGTTGCACTCTCACAGCGGCGACGGACGATTTACAACACAAATCAACAAAGATGGACGAACTAATATGAAAAAAACAAATGGACGATTCAATTGGCTAAAAACTTGAAACTAGATTGATTCTTGTGTATTGTGTTGTTGACACCTAAATTTGGTAATTAAATCCCTAAGTCCTAGCAAGGATGAAGCAGAATCGGATCGGCTCGCTTGGCAGAGAAATAGAGGCCGCATCGGCTGAGAAGCGATCGGCTGCGAGGCCAGTCGGCTAAGGTTGGATCGGACAAGGGCGGCTGATAGCCGATTCCAGGTCCAGAAGAGATAAAGCCGTTTCTGGTACAACAGTTTGAAGATAAATAGAAGATTCGGTAATTAAGTTGCACGTTAAACGATATTGTCATCTATGGATAGAGTACTGTAACAGCAATTGTATATGTAATTTAGGGGTTTGTTTAAACTATTCATTATAATGCGGCGTGGGTCCTTCCCGGGATAACGTCGTGTTTTAAATAGTAGTTTAGATAGAGTCCAGGGTTTGTACAGATAATTTTATCTTGGGTATAAATAGGACCCGAGACCCCCTGTAATAGATCACACAATCAATCAAACCTTCGGCGCATCGCCAACCTTTTTCTTCAGACGAGCAATTTGTTTGGCTACAGGCTGCATCGTTTCGATCCCCAAATCCAAATAAATGCTTGTCATTAGTGGCATGATCTGCTGTTTCTAGTGCTTCCATCATAATGACACATTAGATTTAGGGGTTTATACCATGCTATTTATCATATAGCGCGTATAAATCAGATCAATGTTTAGATCTATCCTTCTATTGGCCAGTTTTGTGAAGAACATGCAGCCAATAAGGCTAGATCTAAGGGTTGGCTGGTTTATATACAGTATCCACCGTCTCGAGAGGTATAAATCAGCTACAACAGATCGGGTTTTTCTTTTTATACTTAATGCTGCATCAACGTTAAACTATTAAGTCGTTTTTAGAACTTCCGATGATCTGTTCGGCTATATTTATATTGTTAAGAGACAGTGCCGGGGTTTCAGCCGGCCTTATCTGCCCTGATATGTTTCTTTTAATATATTTATTATTCGATTTATGTTAGGACTGCCTCTTATGTTAAGATCCCATTCTTGTCGGACATCACTAGCCGAAATCGGCCCGCTATCAACAGCCGACGGCCGATTTCTCAGGTTACGCACATCTAGTCCAAGAATGATACCTTTTCATGAGATTCGTCGGAGTACTAGCCGACTCATTGTTAGCTTTCTAGTATCGGCTAGTTTATCAATTCATATATTTATTACCCTTTACTGTATTTGGGTTAAACGGCTGATGCTGTCTCGGTATAGTCGATCCATTCCAGTCGCTTGACTTAAATATATTTTAGGATAGCAAATATGTGCTCATGGATTCTCTCAGCCGATACAGTGGGAATCTAACCTAACACTTAACGTATATTTCCCTGTTTTTCTTGTTGGTTAACAGATCAAACCAACTGGGACGCCCTGCACAGCACAAGCAGCCGAGAAGGACCTGCACTGGAGTCAAGCAGATCTCCCAGGTCAGCACGTGAGAGAAATTTCTCGTCAACACGCTTCTTGGCACGTCCAATGGGACTTTCTCGTTCGGCTCGACTCGGACGCATAGACTCAGCCAGCAAGATGGTAGACTCCAAGAGCCCAATGTTTCCCAAGACAACATCGTGCCTGTGAAGATGGAGTAGTTATCGGCTGAGCAACAAGCCGATTACAAGAAGATGGTGGAAGAGCTCCAGGCCAACTACTTGCAATCTTTCACCCAAACAAGATCCAGGGTCGTGCATCATAAGTATAAATTCAGCATGAACGATCTCAAGGCATCCTCCTCTGGTGAGACAAAAGGCAAACAGAAGGTGGAGGAGCCGATCCAGGAACAAGACGATTCGGCTCTATATTCCCTACAAGACCGGATAGACTCGGCCGTCCATCACACGCTAGTCAACCAAAGTAGGATCCTGGTCAATACTCTCAACAACATGATCGCTACCGTGGTCGATGCCAAGATAGCCGACCAGCTGCAACGGGGGCCGACTTACTTCATAGATGGCCAATTTCCTGGTTACAGGACGTTGGTCACACAGAATCGGTCGATCCCACCACTAGCACAACCAGGGCCGCCAGGAGGGATCCTCAGCCGGCCAAATCCAACTGAGTCGGCTACAAAGCCGGTGATCACCGTGCTGAACTGACAGCAACCGCTGCCCCAAGATCAGATTGCTGGCATGTTCAATGACAATCGGCAGTCAGAGCCGATTGTCCAGATTGACCTGGACAGACGATACAACGCCAGTGGCCGACAGCTGTTCCCAGGACCACCAACGCCACCACCGGCGCATCGGCCACCTCCCGCTGATCATCACTACCAGTACCAAGGAGACCGTCAAGATCATCATTACAGGCATGAGACGCCACCACCGCTGTATCGGCAAGCACCCGTGCCGTATGACCCATATGAGCCGATACAGCAGGACAACCGGACCTGGGCCGATCTAATTGCAGACTGTATCGACAAGCACCCGTGCCGTATGACCCATATGAGCCGATACAGCAGGACAACCGGACCTGGGCCAATCTGATTGCAGACGTCATGCGCGATCAATTCAGCCTCAAACCAAAAGATTCAGGAAACATGTATCGGTATCCCTATCCAGAGCACTTTGAGCGGATCCCGCTGCCTAACCGATACAAAATCCCAGATTTCTCAAAGTTCTCAAGGCAAGACAATGTTTCCACTTACGAGCACGTTAGCCGATTCTTGGTGTAGTGCGGCGAAGCATCGGCTACAGACGCCTTGAGAGTCTGATTGTTCCCTCTTTCTCTTTTAGGAACGGCTTTTACCTGGTTCTCCTCATTGCCTTACAACTCAATTAAGAGCTGGGCAATCTCGAAAAGCAATTTCACAGCTACTTTTACTCCGGCAACCATGAGATGAAGTTGTCAGACCTCACCAGCATCAAGCAAAAACACCACGAATCGGTTCAAGAATACACCCAACGCTCCAGGGAGATGAGAAACCGATGCTACAGCCTAGTGCTATCGGACGCCCAGCTGGCCGATTTGGCCTTTCATGCGACAGCCTAGCGCACTTGGCGCAGAAGGTGACGGCCCACGAGCAGTGATTCCAAGACACCAGGAAGGCCGTCAAAAACATAACTCAGGTCATCGTCAAATCAGACTGTGAGTCCGACGACGATGACGCAGAAGTGGCAGCAGCCGAATGGGCCAAGAACAAAAAGGCCATCGTCTGCCAATGGTTGCTGAAGACAGCCAAAGAAGAAAGATATGACTTCGACATCACCAAGGCCGACAGGATTTTTGATTTGCTGCTCAAGGAGAAGCAGATTCAGCTACCTGAAAATCACGTGATCCCGTTGGCCGAGGAATTAAAGAAGAAGAAATATTGCAAGTGGCACGATTCCACATCCCATGCCACCAACGATTGCAAGGTCTTCGCAGCAAATCCAGTCGGCAATTGAGGCCGGGAAGTTGAAGTTTGCCGATTCAAGTCGGCCGATGAAGGTAGACGGCAACCCTTTCCCAGTCAACACAGTCCAAGCCGGCCCCAGGCAAGCTGATCGACAGAACAAAATGACGCATGGCTTAGTCAACGCATCAATCGGGGCCAAGGCAGAAGATGATCCGACTGGACATCACGCCGCACCAATCAATATGGTGCGCCCCGTTATCAGATCGGTTGACCGACGGCCGATCTATGAAGACAGCCGACACCGTCACCGGTCTCGGTGGCAAGAACCTCGCAATGAAGCTCCTCGTCAGCACGAGCCGGAGATCCAAAGCCGCCGATACGAGGCAAACTGCGACAGTGTCGATCCGCATTGGCATTGTGATTTTTTCAGGTACTGCTGGGAATCCAGCATAAGACTGCCAACACTAGACAATTGCCCAGCGTGCAACTATCGCCGCGATGACGAGCACGGGAGCTCATCGGCTGCAAGCGCAGCCCGGTTCGTCCCTAGAGCCGTTCAGCTAAACCAGAGGCGGCGATCCGTCCATGATCGGCTCGGTCCGATCCACCAAGACTTCTTCATCGACGAAGACCGTGAGGACAACAACCGCGACGATGAAGAGCCGACGATGAGGAATTGGCCAATCCCCAATGGTGCCCGTCCGATCTCTTCACAAAAACACAGAAAAGAAGAATTCAATGACTCAAGCGTGAAGGGAGAGAAGATGAAGTTCGGCATATGATCCAAGATCAGCGTCGTCGTCTAGGCAAGATCAAGAGGCAATGGCTTCCCAATGAGAAAACTGCCTCAGCCGACGAAGAACAAGCCCAAGAAAGCTCAGCTGATCAAGCCAGGAGGGCAGCCAAGGGAAAAGGCAAAGTTTCTGCATCGGTCAACATGGTGTTCGTACTACCAGCCGAGTTCAGTGCTCCTGAAGCCGATGCAGACACCATTGAGGACGACCTAGTGAAACTAGCAATCTCACAAGACCAAGCTATCTTCGACAAACCCAAGGGGACCGAAAATCGGCACCTAAAGCCGTTGTACGTTAAAGGATTCGTCAACGGCAAGCCGATTTCCAAGATGCTAGTTGACGGAGGAGCCGCTGTCAACCTTACGCCCTACGCGACGTTCAGAAAACTAGGCAAAGGAGCCGAAGACTTGATAAAGACCAACATGGTGCTCAAGGACTTCGGCGGCAACCCATCGGAAACCAAGGGCGTCCTGAACGTCGAACTAACCATCGGCAATAATATAGTGCCCACAACATTCTTTGTCATCGTCGGGAAGGGGTCTTACAGCCTGCTGCTCGGAAGGGACTGGATACACGCTAATTGTTGTGTTCCTTCCACAATGCATCAGAGCCTGATCCAATGGGATGGCGACAAGATCGAGATTGTACCAGCCGACAAGTTAGTCAGTGTCGTCAGTGCCGATTTGCCACTTTGGGAAATCGAAGGCATCGATTGTTTGTCCGGGAAAATCTGGCAAGCCGATTTTCTAAATGTGTCCAATTCCACAATATAGCTGATTGGAGATGACGTGCCGCAGCTGCTGCTTTGAACAAGATATGGTGGAGGGCTCAAGCGTCTTCGGCATGGACACTGCAGACGAAGACGATGGCAAGCTTGGGCAAGGTTTCACGTCGGCCGATGAATTAGAGGAAATTGACATCGGCTCTGGTGACAAGCCGAGGCCGACGTACATTAGCAAAAATCTGTCTCCTCATTGTAGATCCCAGCTTATTGAGTTGTTAAAAGAATATAAAGATTGTTTTGCTTGGGAGTACTTCGAGATGCCCGGCCTTAGCTGATCAATAGTGGTCCATCAACTGCCAATTAAGGTAGGCTATCGGCCGTTCAAACAGCCTCCGAGGAGGTTTAAGGCCGATATATACGATGCAATTAAAGCCGAAATCACTCGGCTATACGATGCAGGATTCATTCGGCCCTGTCGATACGTTGAGTGGGTCTCGAACATTGTCTCAGTGTTGAAGAAAAATGGTAAACTTAGGGTGTGCATCGATTTCAGAGATCTAAACAAGGCGACCCCTAAGGACAAATACCCAATGCCGATAGCCGATTTGCTCGTCGATGCTGCTTCAGGCCACAAGATTATTAGTTTTATGGATGGCAATGCAGGTTATAATCAAATATTTATGGCCGACGAAGACATCCACAAGACTGCTTTTCGGTGTCCCGGCGCAATCGGCTTGTACGAATGGGTAGTAATGACATTCGGCCTAAAAAACGCTGGGGCAACATATCAACGGGCCATGAACTACATTTTTCACGACATGATCGGCTGACTAGTAGAGATCTACATTGACGACGTGGTTGTCAAGTCCAGGGAGATAGAGTGCCACATAGCCGATCTGAGACAAGTGTTAGAGCGGACGAGGAAGTATGGCCTGAAGATGAATCCGCTTAAGTGCGCGTTTGGCATATCGGCTGAGCAGTTCTTGGGATTTCTTGTCCATGAAAGAGGAATTGAGGTTACACCAAGAAGCATAAACGCTATCAAGACAATCCAGCCTTCGAAGGACAAAAAACAACTCCAGTCATTGATCGGCAAGATAAATTTCATCAGACGGTTCATAGCCAATCTCTTAGAAAAGATGGAGTCGTTCACACCACTGCTTTGGCTGAAAGCCGATCAAGCATTCACATGGGGGCAGAGCAGCAAAGAGCTTTGGACAACATCAAGGACTATCTAAGTTCCTCCCAGTTTTAATGCCTCCACAAAAAGGGATACCATTTAAGCTGTACATATCAGCCGATGACAAGTCAATTGGCTCCGTCCTAATCCAAGAGGTTGAGGGCAAGGAAAAGACCATCTTCTATCTCAGCCGACGGTTACTAGACGCAGAAACAAGGTATTCGCTTGTGGAGAAGCTATGCCTATGCCTCTATTTTTCATGTACAAAGTTAAGGCATTCTCTGCTATCTAACGAGTGCACAATAATCTGTAAAGCCGATGTAGTTAAGTACATGTTATCGGCTCCAGTGTTGAAAGGAAGAATCGGGAAGTGGATTTTCGCGCTAACAGAGTTTGATTTGAGGCATCAGGCACCAAGGGCAGTCAAAGGACAAGCCATAGCCGATCTCATTGTGGAACGCAGAAATGATTCGATCGGCTCAGTGCAAATTATGCCTTGGACTTTGACATTTGATGGCTCGGTTTGCACCAACGGCTGCGGCATCGGCTTGGTCATTATTTTACCCGGGGGGCAAGTTTCGAATTTGCTTTCGCTATCAACCCCCCACGCTACAAACAACCAAGCCGAATATGAAGCCGTCCTTAAAGGATTACATCTACTCAAGGAAGTTGAAGCCAACGCCATTGAAATAATGGGAGATTCATTGTTGGTCATCAGCCAATTATCAGGAGAATACGAATGCAAAAACGATGTGCTGATGGTATATTATCAGCAGTGTCGGGAATTGATGGACGGTTTTCGGCTAGTTACGTTAAAACATATCCCCAGAGAGCAGAACACAGAGGCCAATGATTTAGCTCAAGGGGCATCGGGCTATCGGTCGATGTTGAAAGAAATTGACATAGAAGTTGCCGCCTGTCGAAACTTGGTTTCGGCAATATATTTCCTGGGGTCGTAGTCGAGATCGCCAAGCACAATGGGTTAGAAGAAGAAGAAGATTTAGACAGGTTCAGGCCCTCTCGTGAGGTAATACCCTACTCCTGTTTCGGTGGATTCGATCCGCCGAGTGTCTTTATTGATCTCGTGTGTCTAAAGCTCTTGCTTATGAAATCGTATCTCAGATCTAGTGTTGGAATATCCCTCAAGGGACGCCCCTTACCCCCCTTATATAGTCTTGGGAGGAAGGGTTTACAAGTCGGAAACCCTATCTTACTCTAAGTCGGTTTCCTCAATCTTACCAAACCGTGACTATAGGCCGATTTCCTTATCTTTATCGACAACCATAACACCTAAGTCAAGTTCAGCTTACAGATATAGCAGGCGCAATCTATCCCTACCTCCAGTCGGATAAGCTTGCCAAGTAGATACCCGATTGCCACAATCTCCACACCGCCATTACAGCCGATGATTGAAGGTTTGAAGTTTACAGCTATCTCAAAAACCCCTCTCAATCGGCTACAAGGAAGCTACGATACAAGGCGTTAAGATATGTTTTGCTCGATGAAGATCTGTACTATCGGACGATTGACGGTGTGCTACTCAAGTGTTTGGGAGCCGATCAGGCCACAGTGGCCATCGGAGAAGTCCATGAAGGGATCTGTGGCACGCATCAATCGGCCCACAAAATGAAGTGGCTCCTTCGCTGAGCAGGGTATTTCTGGCCGACGATGCTGGAGGATTGTTTCAAGTATTACAAGGGTTGCCAGGATTGCTAAAAGTTTGGTGCCATACAATGAGCACCAGCATCGGCTATGCACCCAATTGGTCGTTCAGAGGATGGGGCATCGATATGATCGGCCAGATCAATCCACCCTCAAGCAAAGGGCATAAATTCATTCTGGTGGTGACAGATTATTTCACAAAATGGGTGGAAGCGATTCCCCTGAAGAAAGTGGATTCTAAGGATGCAATCGGGTTTTTCAAAGAACATATTATCTACCGATTTGGCGTTCCACAAACGATAACAACAGATCAAGGATCTATCTTCATATCAGATGAGCTTGTTCAGTTTGCCGACGGAATGGGGATCAAGCTACTTAATTCTTCGCCGTACTACGCACAGGCAAATGGACAAGCCGAAGCCTCAAATAAAAGTTTAATTAAGTTGATTAAGAGAAAGATCGCTGAGTATCCTAAACAGTGGCACGGCCGATTAGCCGAATCACTGTGGGTGTATCGGATGGCATGCCACGAATCAATCCAAGTCCCTCCATACAAGCTGGTCTACGGGCACGAGGCAGAGCTACCATGGGAAAACGTCATCGGCTCAAGGCGTATTCAGCTGCAGGATCAACTTACAGTCGACGATTATTATCACCTAATGGTGGACGAATCAGAAGACTTAGTTCTATCTAGGATGAGGGCTTTGGAAAAGGTTACAAGGGATAAAGAACGAGTAGCCAGACATTATAACAAAAAAGTGGAGCCTAAATCTTTTGAGGAAGGCGAACTCGTTTGGAAATTGATACTGCCAATCGGATCCAGAGATAACAAATTCGGCAAGTGGTCGCCAAATTGGGAAGGGCCTTTCAAGATCCACAAATGCGTCTCTAAAGGAGCTTACATGTTAGAAGGGCTAGATGGAGAAGTATTTGGAAGGGCTCTTAATGGAAAATACCTGAAGAAATACTACCCAAGTGTATGGATCAACTCACGATTTGGCTCTGGTTGCTTAGCCGATTTATGACAGCTGATGTCTTGCTTCAATAGGGCATCACCTTTAGGCATTTTTCTGCAACATTTTTCCCTGAGTTTTCTACGATCGGCTAATGATTGGCCGATAGCGATGACAATGATGCACGAACAGCTCGAATTCACAATTATGTCGTCACCGAAGCTATCAACAAAACTTGGGGGGCATATACGTACACGAGCCGATTGCAAAAAATTGGGAAATTCTAAACTTTTTTGGCTTCATAATCGGTAGTCAAAATAAAAGCGTTGGAGGTGATTCGGATCGACGACCGTGATTCAAGTGTTAACATCGACGGTTGTGGTGTAGTTTCGGAATCAGCAAACGTGACGCGATATGGACGGCTAGGGCCGATTTCAGCATAAGCAATTCAAGATACTACGTGCAGCCGAAGCCGATCTCATCCACAAATACAGCTGCAAAAGATTGATAGGCTGTACTACACAAAGTTAAAGCCGATTACAAAGTTTGAGCAAGTTGATCAAAGTTCAAGCCCATTACAAAAGTTTGACAAATATATTACAGGAGGCAGTAGCCGATTTCATAATGATAAAATGTTACAAGCTCATTGCTTCAAGAAATCGGCTATGACCGACAACGCTGTCCGCCTGATCGGGTCCACCTCCTCAATGGCCCTGGCGTCGTCGGCCTCAGACCCGGCCACCGGCCGGATGCCCTTCACCAGGTCCCATAGGTGTGCCACAGCCGCCTTGATACTTTGGCGGTGAGCTTCGATTTCGGCTGGCAGGCTGGCCATGTACTCCTTGTGGACGTCGATCTCATTCGTGACTTGAACGAGATCGGCCATCAGCTGATCTTGGCGTGAGAGGAGGTTCTCAAGCTTGGCCGTCGGCTCAGTCTTCAGGCGGTCGAAGGTGGCTTTTCGGCTCTCAATGGCATCCTTGGTCGACTGGAGGGTGGCCGACCATGCCTAGTTCTCGCGACGGTCGGCTATCCGCTGCCGTGCCCGTTCATACTTGAGTTGGTGGGCTTCCATGAAGGTAGCCGGCACGATGGCGTCGGCTAGAGCTTCCGGCAGCTGGCCTTGGATTTCCCTGAAGCGCGCGCGTATTGAACCGCTGTCGACCACCAGCGCGTCCAGCGAGGCCTCCAGCCGGTTGCCGATGTCAGCTAGGGTAGCCCTCAAGTCCTCGACCGGCGTCACCAATGCCTCCTCGCCGATCTCGCTGGACTCCTCCAACTCCGACAAGTCAAAGTTGAGGAGGTCGGCTATGTTCTGCAGAGAGAAAGATGATTAAAGAATGTTAAATTGGCAAAGCCGATCATGAAATTCCATCGGCTTACCATGGACACTGGGGTCGGAGCGACTGGCTCGGCTGGTGCGTCGCCTGCAGCCGTCGGGGCTTCTTCGTCAATGCCATTGCCGCCACCCGCGGCAGTCACAACGTGCTCGCTGGGGGCCTGGGGGGCAGCCGACGGAGATCGTGGAGGCTGCAAAAGAAATGGTTAGCGGTCAAGTGGGAATATAACGTATATTTCTCTGTTTTTCTTGTTGGTTAACAGATCAAACCAACTGGCACGCCCTGCACAGCACAGGCAGCCGAGAAGGACCTGCACTAGTGTTAAGCAGATCTCCCAGGCCAGCGCGTGAGAGAAATTTCTCGTCAAGATGTGTATGTCTCTTGCCAATTGAACCGACCTTAGCCCATAAATAGGGATTGGTCTTGTCTTCCGCAGGTCCTCCTCCACCTTCAATTCGGGATAGACACCTTAGAAAACTTGAGACATACCTTATGGAGCAAGGAAACCCAAGTACCGATGGAAATCAACTCGGTCTCGGACCCTGCCAGTCAGACCGGCCACATGTCGCCAGTCTGACCGGCCCTTAGGCCCGGTCTGACCGGCCTATCCATGGCGGTCAGACCGGCCCTCTGGAGGAAACCGGCAGATTTTCAAAATATTGGTTGTTTCCCTATTTCAATCCTAGGTGCCAATTTTGGGTGTAAACACATGCCCCTGCCCTTTATGATGAACATCGTGAATCTAAAAGCACAGAACATGTTTGTCTCAGGGCGATAATCTAATTACCGGCCATAGAACTTTCTAAGCATCTTGCCAAACGCTCCGGAAATATTTCATCAGGTACTTACCGTTGATAGCTCGCTGAAAACGTTCTCCTTGTAGTGTTTCCAGAAAATATACATTCCCTCGAACGATTCCTCATATCCAATAAGGCCCTTCCCAACTTGGTGACCACTTACTGAATTCTTTAGATCGAGAACCCAAAGGCAAAATTGTTTTCCATACCAAATCTCCCACTTGGAACATCTTTGCCTTCACCCTTTCGTTGTATGCTTTAGCCACTCTCTTCTTCTCTTTCTCTATCTCTTCCAAAGCCTTCAAACGCTTGTCGATCACCTCATCAGGATTATCTCTCATCAAAGTCTTGTAGTCTTCAATTGACAAATCGTCTTGCTTTATATATCGAAGAGAGCCAAGATTCACCTCAATTGGTATAACGGCTTCTTCTCCATAGGCCAACTCAAAAGGGGTTACCTTGGTAGCACCATGTTTAGATATTCTATGCACCCGCAATGCCTCAGAAAGCACCTCATGCCACCTCTTTGGATATTCTTCAATCTTCTTTTTGACTAGTTTTAACAAAGTTTTATTACACGACTCGGCTTGTCCATTAGCCTGAGCGTAGGAAGGAAAAGAACTCAACAATTTGATACCATAAGATTCGGCAAAACTTTTCACCTCTTTGGACATAAAAGAAGCTCCCTGGTCTATAGTCAATGTTTGAGGAATACCGAATCTATGTATAATATGCTTCAAAATAAAGTCAATTACCTCCGTATGAGTCATATTCTTGAGTGGCACGGCTTCGGCCCACTTGGTAAAATAATCCGTTGCAACTAGCACGAACCGATGGCCTTTCGATGACGAAGGATAAATTTGACCGATGAAATCCAAAGCCCAACCCCGAAACAGCCATGGTTTAATAATAGGACTCAACACCACAGCCGGTGCCAACTGAACATTGCCGAACCGTTGACAAGCTTCACATCCTCTATAATATTTGAAACAATCATCAATCATCTTCGGCCAATAGAACCCCGCTCTCCTAAGCAACCAATTCATTTTATGGGCCGATTGATGTGTTCCACAAATACCCTCATGTACTTCTCCCGTAGCAACTTTAGATTGATCATTATCTAAGCACTTTAATAGCACCCCATCTACATTTTGGCGATATAAATCTCCATCAAGCAAAGTGTACTTGAACGCTTGCCGCCGAATTTTTCGATCAACCTTAAGACTAGGATCTTTAAAATATTGAATCAAAGGAATTCTCCAATCTTCTGTTGTTTCTAAGGCTCAAATGTCCGGATTCAAGATTAATTCGGCCTCTGTATCAGATGAGTTGTGCCTCCCGGCACCTTCGCAAACCCGGTCTGAACGGCAAGCAACGCTAGTCGGACCGCCGACCATCCACGGTCGGACCCCGCCATCCACGGTCCGACTAGCGGCGATGCACCGGTCAGACCGCCTGTGATCTGTGACCTCGCCAATTTCGCCCAAAAAATTATAATCAAGCACCAATTTTTCTAATATAAGAAATATTTCTCTCTTGGCACTATAACCATATGCTTGCTGAGCCAAATCATTTGCTCTAGAATTCTCACTCCTAGCAATATGTTTAATGGTAAAATCATCGAAATTGGCGATAATATCCAAACATTGATCAAGATACCTGTTTAGACCCATCAAGGCATTTGTAAACTCGGCAACCTGTTGCACCACCAATTCTAAGTCACCAAATGCTTTCACGTGTGTAGCTCCAATGATCTCCATCACTTGTAAACCGAATAATAAAGCATTGTATTCGGGTTGATTATTTGTATAAAAATATTCCAAACGGATCGATGCTTCAAAACATTGACCATTGGGCGAAATTAAAACTACACCTATACATTGACCTTCTTTGCATGAAGAACCATCAAAATAAATATTCCAAGGTGTAACACTAAGCAAGTAAACCTCATCCTCATAAGCAATATCCACATAATGGTCTACTATAAAATCTACTACAATTTGGCCTTTCATAGATTTCAAAGATTCATAAGCCAAATCATATTCAATCAATGCATACACCCATTTGCCAATTCTCCCACTCAAAATTAGCCTTTGCAACATATGTTTAATAACATCGGTTTGACAAGCAACTATGCAAGTACTATATAACAAGCAATGACGCAATTTTGTACAAGCATAGTATAAGCAAAGACAAAGTCTCTCCACAAAAACATACCTTGTTTCGGCATCTAAAAGACGACGACTCAAATATGTAATTATATATTTCTTGCCATCTTCCTCTTGTGTCAAAACGGCTCCAATGACTTTGTCTTCAGTAGCAATATATAACCAAAACGGAATTCCGGCTTTAGACGCTCGCACCATGGGTGGAGTAGACAGATATTTCTTCAATCCCTCAAACGCCTCTTGTTGTGCTGCCCCCAAGTAAAATCGGCTTCTTTTTTCAAACATAAGATAGGAACAAAAGCATCGATTTTACCCGGTAGGTTAGATATAAATCTCCTCAAGTAATTTACTTTACCTAGCAATTTTTGAACTTCTCTTTTGCATGTTGACGCTTTGAAATCTTGAATCTTCTCAACCTTCTTAGGATCAATCTCAATTCCTCTCTCATGTACCATGAATCCTAAGAACTTTCCCTCCGACACACCGAAAGCACACTTGAGTGGATTCATCTTCAAACCATACCGACGCATCCTCTCAAAAGCTAACCTCAAATCAGCTATATGACCATCCATGCCATCTGATTTGACAACAAAATCATCAATATCAAATTTCTAGGATAAAACCTAGCAAATCATGGAAGATCAAATTCATTTCTCTTTGATACGTTGCACCGGCATTCTTTAACCCGAACGTCATAACGAGCCACTCAAATAATTCAACAAATCCCAGACACCTAAAAGCCGTCTTGTACATATCCTCTTCTACCATAAGGATTTGATTGTAGCTGGCATTACCATCCAAAAAACTAATCACCTTATGACCCGAAGCATCATTTATCAACATGTCGGCTATAGGCATAGGATATTCATCTTTAGGAGTAGCTTTATTCAAATCTCTAAAATCTATGCATACTCTAATCTTACCACTCCACTTTTTCTTTACCGAAACGATGTTGGACACCCACTACGCAAACAGGCATGGCCTAATAAACCCCGCCTTCAATAATCGGTCTATCTCTTCTTTGACACGATCATATATAAGAGGGTTGAAGCGACGAGGAGGTTGTTTATGAGGTCTAATCCTGATTTTATAGGAAGCCGATGCTCAACAAGATCACGGCTAAGTCTCGGCATCTCATGGTACTCCCATGCAAAACAATCAACATATTCTTTAAGCAACTCGATTATTTTAACCTTATAATTGACCTTCATGTTTTTGTTTACAAAAGTTGGCCTTGGAATACTTCCATCTCCTATGTCCACTTCTTCTAGTGGATCAGCCGATGTAAACCCTTGACCAAGTTTCTCTACTTCATCAAAATCTTCAATAGTTTCTCCAATATCGTTCTTTGTAGACCGATATTCTTGCACCCTCCTTTGCAACCATTCGAAATTGGCTTCTTTACTCATCATACAAAGTAATATCACCTAGCCATGCTAAGCTAGCCGGCTTTACAGAGATAGGTACAAAGCCATCTTTGCAAACACTAATAAAATCAAAGCTAGAGAGATCCAACCCTCATAAACATTGCATATTCCCATGTTGCCACCCCATCGAAACATCGGTCATTGCAAGGTCGGCTGATGCATCCGCTTGAACTACTTCAATATCATCGCCATCCCATTGAATCAAGCATTGGTGCAAAAGTAGAAGGAACACAACAGTTAGCATGAATCCAACAATGCCCCAAAATAACACTATAGTTACCTTGCACATCGACGGTGAAGAAAGCAGTAGGCAACGTCTTGTTTCCCACTGTAAGCTCTACGGACAAGATTCCCTTGGCCTCCGTCGATTCACCACTAAAGCCGTTGAGTGTCATATTGGTTTTCTTCAATTCAGCTTCTTCACGATCCAACTTCTTGAATAGTGAATATGTCATCAAATTTACAACGGCACCTCCATCCACTAACATCCTCGAGATCGGCTTCCCGTCAATATGGCCTTTAAGATAAAGAGGCTCCATATGACGGTTAGATTCATCGGGCTTCTCAAAAACCGCATCTCTTGGACCTAGTGAAAGTTGAGCAACCTCAGTCTCCTCCAAGGCACAAAATTCCATGGGCAACATGCACACCATGTTAATGTCCATGCTCTCACTCGGTGACGACACCTCAGCCGATTGTTCACTTTCTTCCTTCTCCTCTCGAACAACCACCGGCTCCTCAACTTTCAATGCTTTGAGTCTCTCTTCCCTCGTGGGCGGCGACCGCAACTCATCAAATCTTTTATCTCGCCACTCTTTGGCCTCCTTCTCTCTTAACTCGTAAGGCCGAAGACGTTGCAACCTTCTCCTTTGCGTAGCCGTCAAATCTAAATCCTTAGGCATCCAACTTGGATTCGGCTGCGTACCAGGAGGTATGTAATGCCCCCATTGTTCCTTCGCGAAGAAGAGACAAAACCCAAACCACTTCTAGAAGACTGACGGTCAGACTGACGCTGATAACCGGTCGGACCGGCCTTGTGCCTGTGGTCAGACCGATCAGAGGACCCGGTCAGACTGGCTATAGACGTTCGGTCAGACCGGCCAGCCGACCTGGTCTGACTACTCTCCTGCGCAGAACCTATGCCGACTTCGGTTCGATCACAAAAAACCATCTTAGCTTTCCCCTCAGATGGTATCGGCACATAATGAGGCCCTACCTTGATAGTAACCACCTCCGAAGTCCTCTCTTCCACCTTAATGCACTTTTGCACCCTCTTTTCTTCTTCAAACCGATTCCTCGGTGGAGACCAGCTTTCACCTGACGAGGACATATGCTCACGTCCTGATCTCCTCCCCCTTCCCCATCCTTGATGAAATTTCATTGGAGGCATATGATTATAAATTGGTGGAATTGCCCCCCATGGATAAAATAAGGGAAAGGATATTCCGGCGGTGGCATTGGACAAGGCCCCCAAGGCATGACTTGAGGACAATGCGGGAATGGTGGCTCCAACGCCCTTGGCGAACGACCAAATCGCTCCCTAGGAGGTGATGTTGGTCTCTTGCCCTTGTTACGCTCCTTCTCCATGCTTCTCTTCTCATATTTGTTCAAGAGCATATCAAAAGAGACTTTCGGCTTCCGGGGGTTTCTTAAACTTGAAACTTTATCTTCATTCTTTTTCCAAACACCAACCTCTAGATTCTTGGGCACGAGCATCTTGGGCCTAACTTCTCCAATCACGACCCCCTTTCCCTTAGCAGATTCGGCTTGTTTCGGCCGAATCAACACCTTTTTGTCGTTGAAATCATTGACATTAATAGCAAAAGGATCGCTGTCAAGCTTCACCTTAGAGCCCTCAGTAAATTTCAATCGTCCTTCCTCTATGGCCGATTGAACCTGTCGAGGAAAAACATTACACTCATTAGTAGAATGAGAATAAGAATCATGCCACTTGCAATAAGATCGACGCTTTAATTGTTCTAATGAGGGTATGACATGGCCTTTAGGTAACTTAATTTGCTTCTCTTTCAAGAGATAATCAAAAATATTATCACACTTGGCCACATCAAAACTATACTTAATCTCACTTTGCCGATCCTTGCGAGGAGTTGGCGTCAAACTAGAACAAACAAAAGGCTTATTCTTGTTAGTCCAAGAGCATTCAGCAACATACATATCATGATCACTCTCATCATTATCAGAATCACTATAATTGGCGCAATCAATCATACTAACACAAGGACCTTTGTCATTAGATCTAACAAATTTTTTACTGTCCCTGACTCGGCTTTCCTGAACCAGAGCCTTCTGCATGACTTGGCTAACATCAAGAAATTGTTGGTTATCTAACCTTTCTTTAATAGGAGGAAGTAAACCACTAAAAGCAAGATCAGCCAAATCTCTTTCAGTTATATTCAAACTAAAACACCGGTTTCTAGTATCTTTAAATCTCTTAATATAATCAGTGACAGATTCATTATATTTTTGCCTAACCGATGTTAAATCACATAGCCTAAGCTCAGTTTCACCAGTGTAGAAATAATCATGAAATTTTTGTTCTAACTGAGCCCAAGTATGAATAGAATTTGCCGGTAAAGAAGTAAACCATGTAAAAGCAGTACTGGATAAAGATAAACAAAACAAGCACAATTTTAAGGCATTAGAAGTACTATCTTCTCCACATTGCGCTAAGAATTGGCCTATGTGCTCCCATATAGTCCTATTATCCTCATCACTAAATGTAGTGAACTCAGGAACTATATAACCATTAGGATAGGGGATATTATCAAAATAATCAGGATACAGCTTTTGGTAAAACTTAGCATGATTCCTCGGCTTAATTCCAAATGACTCTCTAATAATATTCCTAATCTGTTCCTCTATATTTTTAGGCCTCGACGGATTGGGTACATTTGGCGACCTAAAAAGTGGTTGTTGCGGCGCAATATTACCATATTGTCCATAGCTAGTGTCATGTGGATAACCTCTATTAGGATCATTGTATAGATTAGACACATGTGGAGGAATTTGTGCATAGACAGTAGTTATAGGAGAGTCGTGTACAAGAACGTGATATAAAACCGAGTTACCCATGATTGGATCTATATCATGTACCATCACGAGTGCGCCAGTTTGACTGGCCCAGGGCCTAGTCTGACCGGCCATATAGCCACCGGTCAGACCGGTGAAGGGGACGATCGGACTGGCCTGTTGGCCGGTCTGGCCGATGTAGATTGTGTCGATCAGACTGGCCGTAGGCCCAGTTGGACCAATAGGAGAGGCAGAACTCTCCCCCGCGGCATGTTGCATGATTGCCCCATCGGTTTTACTAAATATTTTATGAAAAGGGGCTTGGCTAGCACTTGAAACAGAGGTAGATGGTAAATCGGCCATGAGAGACCTGAATTTAGTGCTCATATAATCATTAATAATCCTATTAAAGCAAGAATCCATAGTAGATTCAAGTCTATTATTAATGGCAGCGGTAACGGATTCATCTACTGAACTTGCTACGAGCTTTTGGATAGGAAGTGCTACATTATCAGTACTTACCTCATCACGGACGACCTTGAGCAGACTCCCGGATTTGAGGACTACGCCTTGACGAGTTTTGGTGCATGATTTATCCAAAATTTCCTGTGTGATTACCTTGATCCGCTCCTCCATGATCTTGCACGCCTCTCCATCAAGATCAGACGACATTAGATGGACTTACCTCCTGTATGGCTTGTTTCGACATCGCAGCATCGAAGTTGAGATGGCGTTGAATAGATCTTCCCAGCGGAGTCGCCAAAAATTATGTTGGCAACTTTTTTGGCAAGAAGACAATCACGATCGGGACACCTAAACGCCTTACGGTGATATGGAGTCGCCAACCACCTCAATCTAGCAAAAAAACTAAACCAAGATGGGTTTTGTATATTAAACCGGCTAGCGAAGCCGATTTGACTAGAACAATGGATAAATATCCGTCTCGTGGGCAACCAGAAGGTTTTTAGGACAAACCTACAAAGAGATGTCACACTCCTGCAGCGGTGACGGACGATTTACAGCGCAAATCGACAAAGATGGATGAACTAATATGAAAAAAATAAACGAATAATTCAATTGGCTAAAAACCTGAAACTAGATTGATTCATAAGTATTGCGTATGACTCTTGCCAATTGAACTGCCCTTAGCCCTTAAATAGGGATTGGTCTTGCCTTTGCAGGTCCTCCTTCACCTCAAGTTCGGGATAGACACCTTAGGAAACCCGAGACATACCTTATGGAGCAAGGAAACCCGAGTACCAATGAAAATCGACTCGGTCTCGGACTCTGCCGGTCAGACCGGCCACATGCTGTTGGTCTGACCGGCGTACCCATGGTGGTCAGACTGGCCCTCTGGAGGAAACTGGCAGATTTTCCAAATATTGGCATTTTCCCTATTTCAATCCAAGGTGCCAATTTTGGCGTAAACAGCTCGATCAGGCAAAACTCTTTTCCTACCTATTGTGCCAGCGCCTGACAACGTTCCTTCGCGACAAGACGTTGTTACTCCGATAGGGTCGACCTCGGCCATATAATCAATGAAAAATTCAATAACCTCTTTGGTCGTGTAACATTCAATGATGCTGCCCAATGGTTTTGCTCTGTTTCTCAGGTAAGACATTAGAATTCCCATGTAACTCTCGAACGGATACATTTCTCTTAGAAATGTTGGGCCACATAGTTTTGTTTGCTTCACAAGATGTACAGGGAGATGAGTCATGATATCAAAGAAAGATAGAGGAAGAAACATCTCTATGTGATAGAAGATATTGACAATATCGGTTTGCAATCCATCTAGGTCTTTAGGATCTATAACCTTCTGACCGATTGCATTGAAGAAGGCACACAGACGTTGGATCGTGTGGCAGACTTTGGGTGGTAGAATGCCTCTGATAGAAATTGCCAAGATTTGCATGATGAGCACGTGGCAATTGTGAGACTTCATTCCCACTAGTTTTAGCTCGTCCAATTTGACGTACTTACTTATCCTTGCTGAATAGCCTGATGGTACTTTGATATCTCTGAGGCATGATAGCATTGCGATCTTCTCATCCTTCGATAATGAGTGGCAAGCTGGAGGGAGGTACATTCTGCCTGTCTCTATATCTGTTACAGGCAGGAGTTCACTACGAATATTCGTCTCCTACAGATCAAGGCGCACGTTCAACCCGTCCTTTGTCTTTCCAGGAATATTCAGCAGTAGCCCTTCTAGACTCTCACACACATTCTTCTTGACGTGGATCAGATCAATGCAATGACGGACCTCGATGTCTTTCTAATAAGGAAGTCGCAAAAATATGGATTTTTTTCGTCCACATACCCTTGTTCGTTGCCTTACTTCGTTTTCCTTTCTTGCCAAATTCATTAGTTAGGTCCTTGACCATGTTGTGGACCTCATCTCTGCACAGATCCTTGGGTGCAGTCTAAAGTTCCCTCTTGCCGTTGAAAGGTCTTTTTCCTTCTAAATACGTGTTGGAGAGGGAGCCATCTCCTATGACCCATGTAAACCATCTTTCAGGATTTCTTCAGCCACCTGCTACATGTTTCTAGGGTCGGCTGCATAATCTGGGTATCTTCGATCAATATTCCTCCATTGAATGGAATCTGCGGGGTGTCTTAGCATACCATCGTTCCTTCTCTCTGTGGCATGCCAGCGTACTAATTTTGCTTCATCGGGGTTAGCAAATATTCTCATAAAACGATTAATGATAGGTAGGTACCACACGGCCTTCGTTGGACCACCCCGCTTTGACTTCTTTCCTTCGTCAACACTTTTTTCTCTTGTATCGAGAAGCCTTGCAGACAGGACAAGCATCTAGGTCCGTATATTGCTTGTGATACAGTATGTAGTCGTTTGGACAAGCGTGAATTCTACGGACCTCTAACCCCAGGGGACACAAAACCTGCTTTGCTTCATATGTTGTCTCGGGCAATGTGTTCTCATCTGGTAGCATGGTCTTCAGAATTCCCAAAAGCTGTGGGAGACTCTTGTTTGTCCATTTATTACTTGCCTTCAGCTTCATCAGCTGCAAGGTAGCTGACAATTTGGTGTATTTTGCCTTGCATCCGGCGTATAGAGGCTTCTCCGAGTCACTGACCAACCTGCTGAACTTCATGGAATCTCTCTCGTTGTAGGCTGGGTCCTCAAGGTCACGTAACATGTCTTGCAGCAGATTGTGATCCACATCAACCCTTTCACCGCCCAGTGGATAAGGTACAAACATGTCATATTCATGTTCATCTTCTTGATTTTGTGCATCACTTCTGTCTACAGCTGCACCATTGCCTGATTCTTGCTCTCCATGTTTCACCCAACATGTGTAGCCCTCCATGAATTCTCGTTGTATCAAATGAGCATGTACATCCACTCTTCTACGAAACATATTCTCGTTTTTGCAATCTACGCATGGACAACACATGTAATCGCTCTTTCTTCTTTTCCTATCCTCCTCCGTGGCATTTATAAAATTTAACACGCCTACTCTTCGCTATAACGCCGCACAGTTTTTCCATACATCCAACTTTGATCAATCGCTGAGCTGCAAAAAATGGAAAAAATATTAAAATAACTTTTTGTAGGTAAGTATTTACTAGATTTATGAGAAATGACTACTATTTTTTAATTACTTTTACACTTTCTGATTTCATGGAAAAAATAAAAACAATCGCCCCCTTCCTCCTCCCACCAATACAGTGAACAGTGGGATAACCACTCCACTAGTTCTTTGGGGTTTTTATAGAGTGCAATAAATATCTATAATGACCAATGAACTAGCAACTGTGATGGGTATTATAGTTCTCTTTGTCAGGCCTAACAACAAGCCCGTCACCGACGACTCTCATCAGTGATAGGCCCAATTGTTATCTCAATCGGGCCATGAGTTAGAGCCCATCACCGATGACAATCATCGGTGATGGGCTTATATTGGGGCCCAACAAAGATAACATTGGTTATCTTGTCGGACCATGAATTGGGCCCATTACCGATAGCTGTCATCCGTGATGGGCTCAAGTTATATGCACATCAAACATGTCTGTGCGTGTAGTCTTTGTCGGCCTCTTTATAGGCCCGTTTGAGATGACTTCATTGTGACGACCCATAAATCTTAGGCATGTGATGGCTCGTCACAGAGGAGAGGATCTCTACCAGTGAACCTTCTTGCTCTGTTGTAACACATCTTTTCTACCTTTTCCATGCAGTTGAGAAGAACTGTAGAATCTTGAAAATAACAAAAGTTGTGGTTAGAGACGGTGATGAGAGTCTGGAGAGTTTCCTCCATCCTACTCAAACCCAAGCAACTGAACCAACTACGATGGCAACGAAAGGGCATGATGAAAGCAATCCACCTGGAGGGCAAAAGGAAAGTGAGCCACCGGCTGCAGCAGCAAAGAGAAGGCATCAGAATATGAATATTTGTTTGAAATTGTTAAAAGAAAAGTAAGACACTGCTAGGGAAACCCTTTATAGTCCTGGTTTGCAACCCATTTTAGTCTCGGGTTGCAAACCCATACAACGAAAGTGGGACTAAAGATGTCTATCTTTAGTCCCGGTTGAAATAACTGGGACTAAAAATAGCGATGCCATGTGGCTGGCACCGCCATCTTTAGACCCGAGTGGTGGTTGGTGTTACCAACCAGGACTAAAAGTATTTTTTTTCTTTTTTAAGTTTGCTCCTCCTGCTTGTTGTTTGTTTCTATATTATGCATATATATGTGTAAATACATATATATGCATAATATATATATATAATATGTATATGTATGTAATATATATTTTACACACGTATATATGCACTTAATGCACTTAAGTAAATATATATATATATATATATTACCAAAATATATACACACACATACAAATATATACATATATTACAATCTTTGTTAATTTCTAATGTTCTATATCGTATATTACAAAATCTAATATCTGGGGTGGGGTTGAATGATTGGTTTGCCATTGTAGTGGAACTCTTCCTGCAGGATCAATAATTTGCTCATTGATAAATCCCATCATTGACTTGAATAGCCTTTATAAATTCGTCGTGGGAGAGTTTGTCCCTCATTTCAAAAATCTATCATTTGAAAAAATGAGAAATAAATATATGAAATCAATAAGAAATTGAGACATAATGTATGAATGGTTTTTATGTACATTCAGATTCTTGTCAGTTTTGATTTTGTGGACTAGGCGGTGAGTATACTCTCAGACGTAGTAGCCGCACAAATTCGTCCCCCTATGTTGTTTTGCACACTAAAGTAGAAACGACAAAAGATTTAATATACATTTCTATTTTAGAATAAATTAATGATTCAATATAATTTTAGAGCATGTACTCACTAGAAATTTTGTCCTCACATCAAGTTTTTCGTTCCAAGTCCCGCAAACTATGATTAATTATCCGATATCCGCATAGTAGCAATAGCAACATTCATAATGACAGTGGAATAGATGGCATTACCTGTCTATCACTTCAAAAATCTTTGCGAAGGTATACTCTGGTTTATCCATTGAGTCAAATACATGGATTTTGGACGAGGAAAGGTAAAAAAAGGACCCAATGGAATCTGCAAATTGCGTGAGATAATATATATGAAACTATGTATGCACGAGAAGAAAATTGGTACGAAAGGCAGTAAAAAAACTCATGTTGTGTTGTACCGCAAGACTATCCACTTCTTGTAATGCTGCTGCACCAGCATATGAACGATATTGTCCTTTATTTCTTTCTCAAAATCATGTATCATGTCCATGTTTATTTTGCGGTGGTCCATGAATCCAATGTTGAAATACCCCTACTTACGGCACACTTGGATATGCAATCTACTACGGATAAGAGGAATTTTCATCAGCTACATGCAAGGAGCTAAAGAACAAAAGAAATTTAGCTGAACGATACTTACAAAACCCAGCAAGTGATAAGATAGACGTCGAGGGCGTCTAGCTGGTACAAGTCAAATACATCCTCGAAGCGGATCCATAAGATATAATCTCCTTGGAAGAAATCTTCATTTCTTATCCGCATGCCGATCATCTCTCTACCTTTTCTTGAATTTTGCATGTATCATTGATGGAATCGGTACATCTGTGTAGAGAGAGTTTTGACCTGAGAAGGCTTGACAAAAAGTTCACCGACGGTAAACTTGTATTTTAGACCCTCTTTTGTCTCCTTTTCGATTTCTACGCCTCCAAACAGTTGCTCCCTCGTTAGTCCCGTCTCTGCCATAAATTGTCTTAACTCATTTTCACCACCTGGCAGCAATGGCTCAAGGGATTTTTTTGGTTTATCCTCGAGCTGAGGAACAACTTTCAACTTTCCTTTCTCCTTTCAAAAAGACCTCCTAATCGACCGGTCGTAGTTCGATTGTAAGGCCAGTGTAACAAGTGTGCCCATCTTCTTAAAGAAGGCCTTAGCCGTTGGGTCGATAGGAATCTTCTTTTTTGGACTCTGAGGCTTGAAATGCGCCTTCACTGTCGCAGGGACGATCATGGCATTGTCCTCAGGAGTGCAGTCGTACACCCATTTCTTTAGAGTGGGGAGCCTTGGCGCGTCGAGTCTTGTCTTCTTTGATTGTTTCTTTGACCTTGACAGCGCGACATGAGTTGGGCGCGGAGGAGGCGGACGAGTCGGTGACCGTTTAGGAGTCAGTGCTCGCGGAGGTGACGGAGGAGGAGGAGGAGGCTGAGGAGTCGGGGCTCCTGGAGGCGACGTAGGAGGCTGAGGAGTTGGTGACCGTTTAGGAGTCGGTGCTCATGGAGGCAACTGAGGAGGCGGAGGAGGCGGAGGAGACGGTCCACACGGAGGAGACGGTCCGCGTGGAGGAGTCGGAGGAATAGATCCTGCTTCTCGTCGGGGAAACACAATGAATGGGTTGCACCATAGTATAATTGTGTGTGTAGTGTCTCCTAGTTTCGTCTCCCCGTCTCCTCCGGGGATATCCAGATCAGGATATTCAAAGCCTCGTTCCATCTGCTCAGTTTTGACCTTTGAATACCTAGGTGGAATCGGGCTACAGTGATATGGCCCATCTCGTTCTACTGGTATGGCCATGCCCAAAGCCACCTTTACAAGAAGAGAGGTTATTAATTAGTAATCAACCTATATATGGACTAACCTTCTTACAATGTACAAGTCATATGTCATAAAACTACGAGCATACCTCGATTGACAAGTTATTGAAGGGTATATGCACCTCACAAGGTGTGCACCATGTGATCTCATCAACAGGGCATAGGGGTTCGTTTTCAGCTTCAATGGCCTATTCTAGTACGGGATTGGATATAACCTCCATAGTGGACCCAGCCGGCCTCAACATCAAATGCACTCATAATTTCAAGACCAAAAGCATACGGGGCTGGAGCGGCTTCATATCGATGAACATGAAAGACGGCCCAATCTCCGAGAGAGAACACACAACTTTCCTCCTGATGTGGCTAGAAAATTCGTATTTGCGGATCAAGCTGTGGGCCGACTAGCAACTGGTAGCACGTAGCTGAAGCTCTGGTGAGCAAAAAACAAGTCCTCCTAGGAAAATACTTGCTCAGCTACTTGTACTAGATGCTAAGCAACGCATCGGCTCGGCTGGCTTCCAAGCAGGCCGTCAACATGGGAGGGCCCTGGTGGCTTCTGCAGCTATGGCTAAATCTTCACATTTATCAGGTTGCAGAAAGGCCGACTGCACTATAAGCCAATTTTCCTTTAATCGAGCCACGGTTCGAGGATGATGAAGAAGTGACCACCCGCGGATGCATGTCGTATGGGGAAGCAGCGGCAACCTATCCTGGATCCAAGCTAACAGCCGATCATTTCAAAAATTGGTTCGGCAACCTGTACAGTGGCTTTCCAAGCAGCTCGAGGATATGGTTCGCCTATGAAGATTTTGACAAGTTCGAACTCCCAGACGATCTTCGGCTAGATGAGCTTAACATTGAAGAATATGAAAAACCAAGGGAGATTTACACATCGGCTATAACACCTTGCATCCTCCCCGTCGGCATCCACCAAGGGCGCAACATCCAAAAGTCCTATGAATTCTATCATTCGAGGGTGGCTGCAAGACAACTTGGCATGGGCAGCTGCCGATCGGCCTCTATTACTCGGACAAGATCCAGGACAAGGGCAAAATCGAAGGAGACGTCATGATGAATCGGCTGCTCAACATCCCTGGTCCTCCTCTGGGTAGTATTGACAACATCGACCTGGTGGTGACGAGGACAACCATCTTCAGCCGATGGTGGAATGAGTGGAAGCGGCACTTGTTCCATCAATCGGCTCCATGTACCTTACCATCATCGATCCGGAGATGACCCCGTCGGTAAGTATCTTCTCTTCTTAGTTTCCTTCGGCCACTACTTGCATTCTTGATTAACCATGCCTTATTCCTTTGCAGACAACCGACGCTTCCCCTCCACATACAAGTAACACATGGGTAACAATCCTTTATGCCCCTGGCGTGTTGTCTGGCGGCTGCGGGCAAGCCCCGTCAATCATCGGCTTCCACACGCCGAAGGTGGCTACATTTCTTCATGGCCAAACCCGCGAGCCATTGCATCAGCTGAAAAGGGTGAAGCCGTCGGCTATTGCTACTCCGGCTGCAGAGAAAGAAACGGGCTTCAAAGAAGCCGAAACCAACTCCAGCCGACGACTTGCCTCCAGTCGATCCGGATGTGGACGCAGTCCTCGAAGAAGAAATTAGGGACGAGGAAATGGAGCAAGCCGTCAACGCTGCCGCAGCCGAAACAAATATGCTCGGACTCCATCGGCTGAGCAGATCATAGAAAAACTCCGAGCCCTCCGAAACGTGTCCCTCGTCCCCAGGTAAACACATTTTATCATTTAATCTCATCACCATTTCCATTATGATTCATCGGCTTTCGTGTCTTTAGGCAAAGAAATTGGTGCCAACAAGAAAACGGCTCCTCCTCCTCGGTAAGTTCTATTATCCTTCATTCCTTTCTTATTAACATAGCCAATTTCTGACTTGTATCATTTTTCAACCTTCTCGCGCTCCAACACCTGCCCCCACGTATCGAGCGAGCACACGCCAACGACTGCAGGTGGTGGTGACGCCGAAAATGTGGCTACCTCTGTCCCAGTTGTTCGAGTAAGTTCTGTCCAACCTCATAAATCGGCTCATCAGTTTTGTCGACCCTTCTAACTGTCTCCTAACTTGCAGTCTGTAGCCGATCTTCTGGACTTTGATCTCTCAGAGATTCTGGATCCTGATGAGGGCGTCGATAAGGCCATGGTGGTGTCGGATGAGGACCTACGGGCCACCTTGTCGGACATAGCCAAACGGCTAGAGTGCTCCCTCGACTTTCTGGTCACCAACTGGGCCAAACGGCTAGTCGGTTTGAGGACGTCCAAGATCGGTTGCCAGACCAGCTGGCGGACATCATCACACCAGCCACCTTCATGGAGGTACATCGGCACAAGTTCGAACGAGCTAAGCAGAGAATAGCCGATCGCCGAGAGAACAAAGCGATGGAGGCCACCATCAAAGCTAGTCAACAAGAAATTACCGTCGAGAAGGCCAAGTTCGATGCTTTGAAGACCGAGCCAATTGCTGAACTTTATCAGCTTCATAAGCATCAGGAGGAGCTGATAGCCGAACTTGCCAACGTCGAAGCCGACATTCTGGCCAAAGAACAACGTGTGGCCGGCCTGCCGAAAGAGATCAAGGACCAACGAGCGAAGATCAAGGCGGCCATGTCACATTTATCCGATATGGCTAGGGCGATGAAGCCGATCCCAAGAAATGATGCAGTCGACGCTAAGGTGATCGCAGAGATAGACGAAATTCGCCGTAAGGTGATATCGGCCATCACCAACTTCCTCTCGCGCTGAACTACTTGTAATAGTTGGCTAGAAATTCTTGTACTTCAAACTCGCGGTTCGTCTTGTAATCGGCTCAAACTCTTTTGTACTCAGTTTGATCAATGCCACTCATGTGCATGCTTGCCGACCACGCCTGGAATGCTTCGAAAACTTTGAACTCAAAAAATTTGCTAAGTCCGATTTTGATAATATACATGTATGCCCCCTTAATTTTGTTGATGGTATCCTTAGCATTAACAAAATTATCAAATCAAAAATCTTGTCGCCGTTGGCTAGCCTGAGCCGATGTAGAACAATTAGGGGAAAACATGGTGCGAAAAACTTCCTAAAGGCGATGCTTGTGTTCCACAACGCATCGGCTAACATGAATCAGCACAACCATAGCCGAATCATGAGTTGATCCATACACCTGGGTAATACTTCTTTAAATATTTGCCATTTAGAGCCCTTCTAAATACTTCTCCATATAAACCTTCTAGCATATAAGCTCCTTTAGAAACGCATTTGTGGATCTTGAAAGGCCCTTCCCAATTCGGTGACCACTTGCCGAACTTATTATCCCTTGATCCGATCGGCAATATCAATTTCCAAACGAGTTCGCCTTCTTTAAATGATTTAGGCACAACCTTTTTGTTATAATGACGGGCTATTTGTTCCTTGTCCTTAGTTACCTTTTCCAAGGCCCATATCCTTGATAAAACTAGGTCTTCAAACTCGTCCATCATCAAGTTGTAATAATCATCAGCTGTAAGCTAATCGTGCAACTGAATCCTTCTGGAGCTGATGACATTTTCCCATGGCAGCACTGCTTCATGTCCATAGACCAGTTTGTATGGAGGTACTTGGATAGATCCATGGCAAGCCATCCGATAGGCCCAAAGTGATTTGGCTAATGGGTTGTGCCATTGCTTCGGGTACTCAGCGATCTTTCTCTTTATCAGCTTGATAAAACTTCGGGTACTCGGCTGTGCCATTGTTTGAAGCCTCCTCTTGCCCGTTTGCCTGAGCATAATATGATGAAGAATTGAGTAACTTGATCCCCATGCCGTCGGCAAACCGAACAAACTCATCCGATACAAAAATAGACCCCTGATCCGTAGTTATGGTCTGGGGAACGCCAAATCAGTACACGATGTGGTCCTTAACAAACTCGATGGCATCCCTTGAATCAACTTTCTTTAAAGGAATTGCTTCCACCCACATGGTAAAATAATCTATTGCCACCAAAATAAACTTGTGCCCTTTGCTTGAGGGTGGATTAATCTGGCCGATCATGTCGATTCCCCAACCTCTGAACGGCCAAGGCTTGATGATTGGGTTCATAGCCGATGCTGGTGCCCTGTGGATAGCTCCAAACTTTTGGCAATCCTGGCAACCCTTGTAGTACTTGAAACAATCCTCCACCATCGTCGGCCAAAAATACCCTGCCCTTCAAAGTAGCCACTTCATCTTGTGAGCCGATTGATGCGTGCCACAGATTCCTTCTTGCATTTCTCCGACAGCCACCTTTGCTTGATCGGCACTGAGACACTTAAGCAGCACACCATCAATCGTCCGATAGTACAATTCTTCGTCGAGCAAAACATATCTCAAAGCCTTGTAGCGCAGTTTCCTTGAAGCCGATTGGGAGGGATTTTGTCGATAGTTGTAGACTTCAAACCTCCAGTCGTCAGCTGTGATGGTGGCAATTTCTACCCCAATATCTTTTGTCATCGGCCTGTAGCCTGATTCCCCTTGACCTAAATCATTTGCTTCTGTGTTCTGTTCTCTGGGGATATGCTTCAATGTGACTAGCTGAAAGCTGCCCATCAATTTTCAGCATCTTTGATAATAGACCATTAGCGCATCATTTTTGCACTCATATTCTCCTGACAACTGGCTGATGACCAACAGCGAATCTCCCATGATTTTGATGGCGTCGGCTTCGACTTCCTCAAGAAGATGCAGTCCCGTAAGCACTGCTTCGTATTCGGCCTAGTTGTTTGTGGCATGGGGGTTGATTGAAAAGGCAAATTGGAAGCTTGCCCCCCTTGGGGATATGATAACCAAGCCGATACCGCATCCGTTTGTGCAAACCGAGTCATCAAACGTCAAAGTCCAAGGCATGATCTCCACTGAGCCGATTGAATCATCTCTATGTTCCACTATGAAATCGGCTATGGCTTGTCCTTTAACTGCCTTGGGCGCCTGGTATCTTAGATCAAACTCTGTTAAGGCAAAAATCCATTTCCCAACTCGCCCTTTCAACACCTGAGCCGATGGCGTGTACTTTACTACATCAGCTTTGCATACCACGGTGCATTCGTTGGATAACAAGTAATGCCTCAACATTGTGCATGAAAAGTACACGAAAAGGCACAATTTATCCAATGGTGAATACCTTGTTTCTACATCCAGAAGCCATCGGCTGAGATAAAAGATGACCTTTTCCTTCCCTTCGATCTCCTGAATCAACACCGAGCCGATGGACTTTTCGTGGGCTGACAGATATAGCTTGAACGGTATCCCTTTCTGTGGAGAAATCAAAACTGGAGGTGAGCTTAAGTAATCCTTGATATTGTCCAATGCTTTTTGTTGCTCTGCCCCCCAAGTGAATGCTTGATCGGCTTTCAGCCGAAGCAAAGGCATGAACGGCTCCATCTTTTTTGAAAGATTGGCGATGAATCGTCTGATGAAGTTGATTTTGCCGATCAAAGACTGTAGTTGCTTCTTGTCCCTCGGAGGCTGAATTGTCTTGATAGCATTGATGCTCCTCGGTCTAACCTTTATTCCTCTCTCATGGACAAGAAACCCTAAAAAATGCCCGGCCGACACGCCGAACGCACACTTTAGTGGGTTCATTTTTAAGCCGTACTTCCTTGTTCTTTCCAGAACCTGTCTCAGATCGGCTATGTGGTCTTCTATCTCCCTAGATTTGACGACAATGTCATCAATGTAGATCTCCACTAGAGAGCCGATAATATCATGAAAAATATAGTTCATGGCCCTTTGATAGGTTGCTCCAGCATTTTTCAAGCCAAATGTCATGACAACCCATTCGTATAAGCCGATTGCTCTTGGGCATCTAAAAGCAGTCTTGTGAATATTTTCTTCGGCCATAAAAATCTGATTGTAGCCTGCATTGCCATCCATAAAGCTTATGATTTTGTGGCCGGAAGCAGCATCCACGAGCAAATCAGCTATGGGCATTGGGTATTCGTCCTTAGGGGTACCTTTGTTTAGGTCCCTGAAGTCAATACATACCCTAAGTTTGCCATTTTTCTTCATTACTGGAACTATGTTTGGAACCCACTCTGCATATCGGTAAGGCCGAATAAATCCAGCATCGTATAGCCGAGTGATTTCGGCTTTAATCGCATCATACATATTGGCTTTAAACCTCCTGGGAGGCTGTTTGTACTGCCGATATCCGGGCTTTATGCGTAGCCGATGCACAACAATAGATGGGCTAGGACCAAACATCTCAAAATACTCCCAAGCAAAACAATCTTTATATTCCTTTAATAAATCAACAAGCTTGGATCTAAAATGAGAAGACAATTTTTTGCTAATATATGTCGGCCTAGGCCTATCTCCTAGACCTATATCAATTTCTTCTAACTCATCGGCCGACATGAAACCTTGCCCAAGTTTGTCGTCATTGTCATCCACGATGTCCTCGCTGTAGACGCTCGAGCACTCCACAACGCCTTCAAAGCAGTAATTGAGGCTCCTCGTTTCCAATGGGCTGTATAGCAGAATCGGACACCTTTAGAAAATCGGCTTGCAAGATTTTGCCGGACAGACAATCAGTATCGTCGATTTCCCAAAGCGGCAAACCAGCATTAGCGACGTTCACTGACCTATCGGCTGGCACAATTTCGACCTTGTCGCCTTGCCATTGGATCAAACTTTGATGCATTATGGAAGGGATGCAGCAATTTGCATGAATCTAGTCCCTCCCAAGCAGTAGGTTGTATGATCCCTTCCCGTCGATGATGAAAAATGTCGTGGCCACGGTCTTGTTGCCGACGGTTAGCTCCACATTCAAAACACCCTTGGCTTCCGATGGATTGCCGCCGAAGTCTTTGAGAACCATGTTTGTCTTGATTAAATCTTCGGCTCCTTTGCCTAGCTTCCTGAAGGTAGCATAGGGCATCAAGTTAACTGCGGCCCCTTCATCGACCAACATCTTTGACATCGGCTTCCCGTTAACAAACCCTTTCACATAAAGCGGCTTGAGGTGCCGATTCTCATTCTCCTTCGACTTTTCAAAAACAGCTTGCTCTGGGGACAGAGCTAGTCTTGCCAAGGTATCTTTCGCATTGTTTGCATCGGCTTCTGTAGCACCGAATTCGGATGGCAACATAAAGACCATGTTAACCGATGCAGCAACTTTTCCTTTTCCTTTTGCCGCCCTCTGATCGGCTGGGCTTTCGTCAGTTGGGCTTTCGTCGGCTGGTGCTGCTTGCTTCTTGACGCGCCATCGCTTTGTGCCTTGCCAACGTTGTTGTTGTTGAATTATCCGCCGTACTTCTTCCTCCTGCCCCTCGCTCTTGAGCCGCTGGATGCTTCTCTTTTGTGTTTTGGTAAAGAGGTTTGAAGGGCACCGTTGGGGGTTAGTCGATTGCTTGTCGTTGCCCTTTTCTTGATCTTCTTCCTGGAAGAAGTCTTGGTGGATGGGGCCGAGTCGATCGTGAACGGAAGGCTTATGCTGGTTGAGCCAAACCGCTCGGGGGACGAATCGGTTAGAGCTCTCTAGTTGTGGTTTCCTGTGTTCGTCTTCTCTGTAATCACTGCATGCCAGGCAATTTTCGAGGGTTGGCAATCTCATTCCTTGCTCCAAGTAGAACCTGAAGAACTCGCAACGCCAATGTGGTTCACAACCATCATGGCGACGGTAATACGCCATGCCCAGCCGATCCGACGCCCTTTGGTTCGACCTGCCGCGCCAACTCTCTTCTTCCTCCTAGATCCTATGGTGGAACCGCAAAAGGTAGTCTGGCTGAACCGACGATCAGCCGATCGTGTGTTGGTGTGGACCATGTTGATTGATGCAGTCATATCTCCTATCGGCTCTCTGTGGGGTGATCCTTAGTCGGCACTAACTGTTTTGGCTGAACTGTACGTCATTCGGTGCTGCCGATCAGCTCGCCCGTGGCCGGTTTGGACCATGTTGACCGGGAAGGGGTTGCCATCAACCTTAATCGGCTTGGCCGATTCTTCGAATTTTATCTTCCCAGCTTAATGGCTGATTGGATTTGTGGCCTAAACACCTTGCAATCGTTCGTGCTGTGGGAGGTGGTGTTGTGCCACTTGCGTATCTTTTCTTTTTGAGCTCGTCGACGATGGGATGACGTGGTTGTCTGGTAGCCGAATTTGCTTTTCCTTAAGCAATAAGTCGAAGATCCTATTGGCTTTGGTGATGTCAAAGTTGTACTTCTTCTCCTTGGCCGTTTTTCAGCAGCCACCGGCAAATGATGGCTTTCTTATTCTTGGTCCATTCGGCGCTACTTCAGCGTCGTCGTTGCTTGTATCTCGAATCGGTTTCGATGACGACGTGGGCAACTTTCTTGGGCCTTTCTGGACTCTTGAAAACGTTGCTCGTGGGCCGCCACTCTTTGTGCCAAATGTGCCAGGCTATAAAAGTCCTGAGCCAAAAACCTCTCCCGAATCGGCGACAAGAGGCCGTGGAAGGCTAAATCGGCTAGCTGGGAATCTGACAACACCAGGCTGTAGCATCGGTTCCTCATTTCTCTGAATCTCTGAATGTAGTCTTGAACCAATTCATCATGCCGCTGCCGATGCTGGTCAAGTCCGACAACTTTATCTCGTGGTTGCCGGTGTAGAAATAGCTACGGAATTGTTTTTCGAGATCGGCCTAGCTTTGAATAGAGTTGTATGGCAATGAAGAGAACCATGTGAAGGCCAATCCTGATAATGAAAGTGGGAACAAACGGACTCTGAGGGCATCCGTAGCCAATACCTCCCCGCACTGCGCCTAGAACCGGCTGACGTGCTCGTATGTGGAAATATTGTCTAGCCCAGAGAATTTGGAGAAGTTTGGGACCTTGTATCGGTTCGGCAGTGGTACCATCTCAAAATGCTCTGGATATGGATACCGATACATGTTACCAGAGTCCTTGGGTTTTAGGCCGAATTGATCGCGCATTATGTTGGCAAACAAATCGGCCCAAGTCCGGTTGTCTTGAGCTTGCTATATCGGCTCGTACTGTTCGTACTGGACGGGTCCTTGCCGATACTAAGGTGGCGGCATCTACGGCCGATAATGTTGGTCATGCTGGCCTCCCTGATACTGATACTGAGGTGGATTGACGGCGGGAGGTGGCCGATTTACCGACGGTGGTGGTTGCTCAGGGAAGAGCCGACGACCGCCGAAATTGTACTGTGATCCTAGGAAAAGGTTGCCAACCGGCTCTGGCCACCGATTGAGATCGAACATGCTGGCCAGGTACTCCTGGGAAGGAGGTTGGGCGGCGGCCTTGGAACCGATTCAGGATATTGGGCGGCGGCCTTGGAGCCGATGCAAAGGCATTCGGCTGAATGGGGACTCCTCTCGGTGGATTCTCCTATGTTAGTGGTGGCGTCGACCGATTTTGGGTTGCCAACACCCTATAGCCCGGGAATTGGCCATCGGTGAAGTAGGCTGGCCCCCTCTGCAATTGATCGGCAATCTTTGAGTCAACCACAGTGGCAATCATATTGTTGAGGGTGTTGACCAGTATGCCACTCTGATTGATGAGGGTGTGATGTACGGCCGAATCAATTCGGTCCTGTAGTGTGTGCATGCTCGAATCGTCCTGCTCCTGCTTTGCATCCTCCAGCTTGTGTTTTCCCTTCGTGTCATCCGAGGAGGATGCCTTGAAGTCTTCCATGTTGAATTTATACTTCTGGTGGACAACCCCAGATCTGGTATGGGTGAAGGATTGCAGATAGTTGGCTTGCAGCTCTTCCACCATCCTTTTGTAGTCGGCCAAGTGTTCAGCCGACAATTGCTCCATCTTGACAGGAATGACGTTCTCCTCAGTGATCTTGGGGCTCTTGATGTTAACCATCGCGTCGGCTCTAGCGTTCTGCTGATGGTCCCACCGGGCGTGCCAAGAAGCGTGTTGACAAGAAATCTTTCCCACGCGCTAGCTTGGGAGATCTGCTTAACTCCAGTGCAGGTCTGTTCTTGACTACCTTTGGTGATTAAGGCGTGTCAGTTGGTTTGATCTTGCAATCAACAAGAAACAAGAAATAGGCATTAAGTTAAAATTAGATCCTACAGGATCGGCTGAGGGCATCAATTTATACATAATTACTATACCAAAGCGCACTTATACTAAGTGATTGGGATAGATTGGCTATGCTGAGACAGTATAAATCACTTAGGCTAAAAGCGTGTTAGGGTAGTAATTATGTGCATCGATAACTTAGCCGATACTGCAGATCTAATGTGAATCAGCTAATACTCAAACACATTTTATAAAAAGATATTAATCTGATCTAAATGTTCTAAACCTAGATCAATCGGCTGTCAGCATAGCATGACAGATTGAATCGGCTTAGGGCACTTAGATAGATTAAGATCTTAATATAAAAGGCAATTTTAATATATCTAATAGTGAATATAACTATAAAGATAATTAAAATAGATAAGGCCGGCTGAAACCCCGGCATTGTCTCTAAAGATAAACATCTAGCCGAATAGATCTTAATAGTTCTAAAAGCGACTTTACAGATCAATATGATGTAGCATTAAGTACAAAAAGAAGTATCAGATCTATAAAAACTGATGTAAACCCCTCAAGACGGTGGATACAACATATAATCTGGTTCAACATCTAGATCTAGCTCTATCGGCTACTATCTCCTGAGAGAAACCAGCCGACTGTGAGATAGATCTAGATATTGCTCTAGATTATATGTCATATATGATAATTTGCGCAGTTCATAACACCAAAACTAGAGTATCATGATGATGTAAGCACTAATCTTGACGATACAAACCACTAATGACAATGGAGATCGAGATCGATGCAACCCGAAGCGAGATCAAGAACTCGTCTAAAATAAAAAGGTTTGGCGATGCGTCGAGTTTGTATTGATGTGTGTGTTGATATATTTACAAAGAGCCCTCGGGTCTTATTTATACCCAGGCATAACAATATCCGTCTAAGACACGGTTTCAACCTTATCTACTATTTAAAGTACGACAATATCTCAGGATACAGCCCCAATGTCGCATTACAAAAGGAATTCTATACAAATTCCTACTTTACAGATACAATTGCTGTTACAGGACTCTATCCATAGATGGCAATATCATTAACGAATATTTTGGAACCGAACCTAACACTTATCTTCAAGCTTCTTTATCGGGATCAGTTCCATCTTCATCCTCGCTTCATCCTTGAATCGGAATCAGCTATCGGCTATTCTTATCCGATTCGGTCTTAGCCGACTAGTTTCCCAGCCGATTTGGTCCTAGCCAATGCGACCTCTGTTTCTCCACAGATCACATTTCCGATCCGACTCCGCTTCAATCTTGGCCTTGAACCCAGGGATTTGGTTACCAAATTTGGTCGTTAACACCTACCTTAGGGGCTCAACCTGACAGGTGGAATTTCTAGTTGGCTTTGTTGGCTCCGCTGCATGGCCATCAGTTGCGTCACCTCTCTAGACACCTCCTCTTGAACCCTGTACTCTTGGGTCGCGAGCCTTGTCTCGAGCTCTGTTAGCTTCAACTCTGTAGATCGCTTGCTCCTCATGCGACTCCTGTATGTTTGGATGTTCTCTTGGATTCAATAATTCTAGGGAACGACGCCTTTTCCTCGCGTGTGTCCTGGATGCTCGGGATTCTTTAGGGCGAGTGTAAGCTCGTCCTTCTCTCTGTCAGGCTAGAATGCACCTGAAGTAGAGACCTCGACTGCATCCTTCAGTCCGCTGGTGGCTTCGCAAATCTCATGACTGAATATCAGGGAGCCATCGCTAGGATTTAGCACTCCACCGTGAGCATAGTACCAATGCTTCGATCATTCTGGCCAATCAGCTATAGCCAGAACGATCCCTCTTGCTATCAGGTCGGCTTCCATTCGCTCCCATCTCGGCACTGCCTTGTTATAGCCGCCTGAGCCTAGCCTATGATGGTACTGCTTCTTAGCAGCATTCGATTTTTTTCTCTATTAGTGCTTGCGCTTGCTCTCCTATGTTGTACTGGACAAATGCATCCCAATGATCTCTCAGCTTGGGGAATTTGTCAAAATCTGGTGTCTGGCCCTTCAAGATGTATCTCTTGTGCAATTCCTTCTTGTAGTTTCTAAACAGTTCGACCATCTTCTTTAGTGTCCATTCCTTCACTTTGGCTTGTTCTGCCTGAGGGATTGTGAAGGTCTCAAGCATTGTGGTCCACAACATCTCTTTCTCCGTATCTAGAAGATAGCTTTGGTCATGGCCGCTTGTCCTAGTTCGTTGCCAGTACACCATTGAGATGGGCACGTGATCCCTCACTACCCAACCGCTGTGTGCGACAAACTTGATTGCATCATCGGCTAGTGCACATGGTCAATCGTCCTGTGCCACTTTAGTTATAATATGCCTACCCTCAATCTTTTTTGTGACACCATGCTGTCCGCGAGCCCTCTTCTCTCCAACAACCAGTGTGCTATCAATGTACGCCTCATTCCCCTCATCATTGCCCTCCTCGTTCCCCTCCTCAATAAGGTATTAGTTGGGATCCTCGTTGATCCCCTGCTCATCATGCTAGTATTGGCTGCTCCCCTATGTGCTTTCATCATAGAGGATCTATTCGTCGGAGTTATCTGCAATCTGTTACTTTTGCTTCGAGGCCTCAGGACCACTTAAGCTCGAGTGACGGTGGCGGTCAGCAGCTTGACCAAGTAAATATGACAAGGAAAAAATATTTAGTTAAAACATGTACAATGGTCCTAAATGTAAATTCCCAATGCATATATAGACATCATTGTGTGAGACATGGCGACTCGGGATATTGGGTGAAAACAACTGAACAAATTCTGTAAATAACAATTTAAATAATAGTTCGTTGTAACAAAATATTGCGTGACAAAATTTGTGAGAGATAGGGACCAAAATTTTGTTTTTGACTCCCAGTGATCCAGTTGTTGTAAATTATTCGTTCGGTCGGTCGTTCCTTCGCTCGTTAATCCTGCAGAGGTAATTTATCTTTACTAATAGCAACATTGTGAACGTTTGTAAAAACAATCTAAATAATAGTGTTCCTTGCAACGCTCATGCACACATGCTTCAGACATGCACTAAAATACATCGTAGACTAGTCTTCTAACATTTTCCTAGGCCAACAACACAAGACAACAAACAAAGGCAAGTCTAGCCATACAACTAAAGAAGATAGTGGATCTTGAACCACTACCTAGTTGTAACGAGCGAACAAATGACCGAACGAATAAACTCGTTCGACATTCTGTCGTTCCTGTTCATTCAGTCGTGAATGTCGTTCGATCGTTCTATTGTTCGTGAACGTTCGTTCTATCGTTCTCGTTTGTTCGTAAACATGAAAACATTGTGTGTGTGTGTGTCTATATATATAATCAGTCTAATTACTGAATGTTAAGAAACACAACAATATATACATAACTATATCATACTTCAATTCAAATGATCACTTTAAGTTCTCTCTTAACATAACACAATAATATTTAAATAAATATACAAAATTTCATTATTAATTACTGTTGATGAGAAATTTCTCTCACGCGCTGGCCTCGAAGATCTGCTTAGCTCCAGTGCAGGTCCTTCTCGGCTGCCTGTGAAATACAGGGCGTGCCAGTTGGTTTGATCTGTTAACCAACAAGAAAAACAAAGAGGTATGCATTAAGGGTTAAGTTAGATCCTGCTGGATCGGCTGAGGGAATCAATTTACATATATATGCTATCCCAAAGTGTATTTAAACCAACTGACTAGGATAGATCGGATATGCCGAGACAGTATTAACCACTTAATCCAAATATACAAAGGGATAATAAATATATGCATTAACAGCCTAGCTGCTACTGTAAAACTAACTGTGAATCAGCTAGTACTCCGATACATCTTATAAAAAGATATTGTTCTAGCTAAATGCGCTAAACCTAGATCAGTCGGCTGTCGACTGTGGCTGAAAGGCTGATTCTGGCTTAGGGCATTTAACCAGAGCAAGATCTCAATATAAGAGGCGGCCTTAATAAATATAATAGTAAATATACAAAAAGAATATTAAAACTGATAAGGCCGGCTAAAACCCTGGCACTGTCTCTAAGCATATACATCCAACCGAACAGATCATAAAAGCTCTAAGAACGACTTGATAGATCAATTTTATGCAACATTAAGTATAAAAAGAACAATCAAATCTATTGTAGTTGATACAAATCCCTCGAGATGGTGGATACCGCATATAACCTATGCCAACCCCTAGATCTAGCTCTATCGGTTGTTAGTTCTTAATAGAAACAAGCCAATATCGAGATAGATCTAGACATTGTTCTAGATTATATGCGATATATGATAACTAGCGCAACATAAATCGTTGAATCTAGAGTATCGTATCGATGGAAGCACTAAATTCGATGAGATACACCACTAATGACAAACATTTACCTTAATCGGGGATCGAAACGATACAGCCCGAAGCCGGATCAAGTGTTCGTCTGAAGAAAATAGGAGGCGATGCGCCGAAAGTTGTATTGATTGTGTGTGATATTTTTTATTTACAAGGGTCTCGGGCCCTATTTATACCCAAGAATAGAACTACCCATGCAAGACACGGTCTCTATCTAATCTACTATACATGATACGACAATATCACGGGACATGGTCCCATGCCGCATTACAATAGGAAATCTAAACAAATTCCCAATTTACAGATACAATTGCCGTTACAAGACTCTATCCGTAGATGGCAATATCTTTTAACGTGCAATTTGGGAACCGAATCCAACACTTATCTCTACGCTTTCCATCGGGACTGGTCCAACTTCACCTTGGCTCAGAATCGGCTATCGGCTGTCTTAGTCCGATTCGCTCTCAGCCGACAGGCTCCGTAGCCGATTTGGACTTATCCGATTCTGCTTTTGTCTCTTCTCAGATTGCGTCTCTTCTCCAATTCCGCTTCAATCTCTACTTCAAACCCAGGAGTTAGGTTACCAAATTTGGTCGTTAACACATGCCCCCAAGTACGCGATATGCAATGTTGCGGATTTTAAGCGATTCAAATCCAAGGCGCAATCCTAGCACGACTCTGTTTCGGCCGTTTGCAAAACTCTTTAAATACCGCCCCAGCGGCCGTCACACGTGTCACGCCGTCACAAACAAGCAGCCACCTCAGCAACCTTCGAGTTCTCCGGCGACCCGTATAGCTCTCAAGACCCGCACCGGCGATTCCCTTCTCTGGCAATCTCCACTCACACAATGGCCTCTTCCGTCGCCGCAGCTGCTGCATCGGCCGCCGCCTCTGCCGAGTTCCCTGAGGTACGCCCTAATTGGCTCAAAACCCTTTCTCTTTCACCAGAACTTATAGATTTGCATTCTAGGGTTTTTTATTTATGAATTGTTCTTCTTGCCGATTGTAGCACTTGTCCCATCAAATAGCTATTCCCAGCCTCGTCCAGAACAATAGATACTTTTTAGGGCCTATCGGCAACAAGGACCCCACCGAGATAATAATAGCCAAAACCGATAGGATGCCCTACAACATGAAGAAACCTTCCCTGAGCCACTAGTCTGGAACTTTTAAGTCTTGGCCATCCATGGACAAATTCTGGCCTGAATGGTATAAGAGGATGCAATCGACCAAGCAAACCCACTGAGAAGAGGTTGGAATAGCTCAGTGTCTATCTCTGTCGATAGCCAATATGCAAAAAGATGAACCACTGATGTCGGCTGCAACCTACTTCCGGAATGATACGTTCAACGCCTTCATGTTTCAACAAGGCCCAACGACAGTCACCCTGGCCAACGTAGTCATGACCACTGGGCTAGATATCCTGTTGTCGGCCAACCCTGAAGGACTGTCTAGGAAAGGCCAACACCAATTCAAAACAAAGGCCATAGGAGGATGGAGCGGCTATGTGGCCATGAACATGAAGGAAGGACCAGTCGGCCCTAGGGAACATGCCGCATTTCTCATGATGTGGTTAGAAAAATTCCTGTTCTGCGGCTCGAGCTGTGGGCCGACTGCCAACTGGTAGATCGTAGCCGAGGCCTTGGTGGAGAAGAGAAAAATCCCTTTGGGCAAGTACCTCCTCGGCTACCTATACCAAACCCTCCATCAAGCAGTTGCTAAGATAGCCGCCAATGCTTCTATCAATACCGGGGGTCCCTGGTGGTTCCTTAAGATCTAGCTGGTCTTAATGACCCAAAAAATAGACGGTCGGCCACCTTTGACTGAAGCACGCTTCCCGCGTTTAGTGCCGATCGAAGACGATGAGGGAAATGAGATCACCACCACCAGGTGTCTAAGCTATGGAGAAGCAACAGCCATGCACGCCGGGTCAAAGCAATCGGCCGAACTGCTAGCCGAGTGGTTTGTATCCCTCTATGACGGATTTGCAAAGAACAACCGCATCTGGTATTTCTATATGGATCGGCCACTCTTCGAACTCCCTGTCGAATTTAACCTGGAAGAGATCAATTCAGACGACTACCCCAAGTGCAAAGATTTGTTCACAACTGCCATCAGTCCTTGCATCCTGCCGACTGGGATCCACCAGGGCCGATCAGTGACCCAGAGTTATGAATTCTATTACCCTATGTCGGCTGCCAGGCAACTCGGAATTGGGCAACTGCCTATCGACTGTTACTATGCCGATAAGATTGAGATAAGGGGAATAGTGGACCAGGCCCGAATCATGAGCAAATTGATGAACTTAGCCGGTCCTCCCCTTGGCAGCATCGGCGATATGGTATTAGCCTACAAGAAAAGCACAACTTATGACTGTTGGTGGGTCGAGATCAAACACCATATCTTTCACGAGCAGTCTTCTCACTACATCACTCTGCTGCTGCCAGATGAAATCTCCTCAGTAAGTCTCACACTTCAAATTACTCTTCCTTTTAGATCATCAGCCGATTTAATCTACTAACACTTGAAAAAAATCCTATATTTTCTTGCAGGTCACTGAAACCGAACGGCCTACGATGAGCAGCTCAGGCATCCCCATCGAATACCGCCCAGGCGTTCTGCCGAACTGGTGTGGGTTAGCATAATCGGCCATCGGCTGGGACATGCCCAAACTAAAAACCTTGCTGCATGGACAGACGCACCAGCCGCTGGCCCGGCAAAAAAGAGCTGCTCCAAGCGCGAAGCCATCAGCTGCATCGGCCAAGAAGCAAAAGAAGAAGCAGCCGGTCGCACCAGCCGACAGCCTCCCGTCAGTGGACCCCACTGTCGACCAAGCCTTAAATGAGGAGGTTGCAGATGAAGTGATGTCAGCAGCTATTGGAGAGGCGGCCGAATCAAGCAATTTGAGCCACAACTTGCCCAATCCTCCAGCCGACAGCCCATCAGCTCCTAGCCCTCCTACGAAGAAACAACCGGTAATTCTTTGTCTTGTTATATTTGGTAACATAACACCATCTTGTACTCAACTAGATGTATCTTGCACAGGTCAAAAAGCTGGTTCGTCGTCCTCCGCGCCGCGCCTCAACAGTAACCATCTCCCTCAACTTACATTTAAACTTTCTGAGGCCATCCGACTTGACACTTAACACTTGGTCCTTTCTTGCAGCCTTCTCCATCTCCATCGGCTGCCCCCCAGGCGTCGAGCGAACACACGACGTCGGCCGTAGGTGGCCAAGAGGCTGGGGACGTCACAGAGTCAGCCGACGAACGAGCTGGTGCAGCGACTCCAATGGCAGCCCTACTGAAGAAGACACTGCTCCCGTCAACCCGGCCAAAGCTGGAAAAGAAGCCGACCCAATGCCTACAGTGAGAGTAAGCTGATCCCTATCTTTCTCTCATAATACTTTGAACAATCAGCCATTTTAATCACAGCTTAACCCTGTCGTCCCCTCTGTGCAGCCCTTGGCCGACCTTCTCTCCTTTGACATCAATGAATTTCTTGGTGATGAAGAGGGGGAAGCCATCAGTCCAGACAAAGCCCCAGCCGACGAACTCAAAGAGAGACTTCAAGACATACGCCGTCGGCTGGACATCGACATAGACAAGCTGATGGAAGAGTGTGGGTCGGCCAAGTCTCGATTCTTTGAGATTGAGGGCCAACTCCCCGAGGATCTAGCCGCCAAAGTTTCTGCTGCTGTCTGCATCGATCTGCATCAGCCAAGGCTTGGGCATGCAATGCAACGTATGATCGAAAGGCTTGCCCAAGCCGACATAACCGCGAAGATCCAAGACGCTGTCAAGAACGTGGAGGCCAAAAAAGCGAAGTTGAACGAGTTGAAAGCCAGCCCCACCACGTCTCAAGCTCGGATTGCCAATTTAAAGGCCAAAGAAGCCGATCTACTAAAGCAGCTAGAAGAGTGTCGCACTGAAATTGCTGCCGAAGAGAAGGTGCTGGCCGATTTGCCAAAAACCACTGAGGAGCAAAGAAGCAAGTTGACGGCCACCATCAAGCATATGAGAGAGCTCCATAAATCGGCCAAGGTGGTCCCTGGCTCCGACACCGAAGACCAAGCGGTGATCGACGAAGTCAAGGTGATTCAAGCTGCGGCTCTATTGGCCATAGACGCATTATTGGCCTTGTAATAGACTTAGGCTCAGAACTCAAGAAATTTTGTGCAATCGGCTTAAGCTACCGATTTGTAGTTAACTATCTGTAATCGGCCCATACTTGCATCGTTCAATATCTGACTTGCCGATTCTGGAAACTTCAAAATGCATTGAAACCTTGAAAATTTGGCTGATGTCTGCCTTCTCGATCGCGATTGTTGTATATATATGCCCTCCTAATTTTGTTGATGTTTTTGATATCGACAAAATTATGAATTTAACACAATTGCTCTTCGTTATCATTGTTGTCGACCAACACCAGCCGATTATAGGGAAGTAGGGAAAAGCTTGGCTTGAAAATGACCTAAAAGCGATGCTTGCTCAAAACAAGACATCGGCTAGCTTGAATCGGTTGAAACAAACAGAATCGAATCATGAGTTGATCCAAACGCTTGGGTAGTATTTTTTCAAGTATTTGCCATTTAGAGCCCTTCCAAATACCTCTCCATCCAAACCTTCTAACATGCAAGCTCCTTTAGAGACGCATTCGTGGATCTTGAAAGGTCCTTCCCAATTTGGTGACCACTTGCCGAATTTATTATCTCTCAATCTGATCGGCAATATTAATTTCCAAACGAGCTCGCCCTCTTCAAAAGATTTAGGCACAACTTTCTTGTTATAATGGCGGGCTACTCGTTACTTTTTCCAAGGCCCTCATCCGTGATAAAACGAGGTCTTCTGATTCATCTACCATCAGGTGATAGTAATCATCGGCTGTGAGTTGATCTTGCAGCTGAATCCGTCTTGAGCCGATGATATTTTCCCATGGCAGTACCGCTTCGTGCCCATAGACCAATTTGTATGGAGGGACTTGGATATATCCGTGGCATGCCATCCAATATGCCCAAACTGATTTGGCTAATCGGCTATGCCATTGCTTTGGGTACTTAGAAATCGTCCTTCTAATCAGCCTGATCAGACTTTTGTTTGAAGCCTCTGCTTGCCCGTTGGCCTGCGCGTAGTATGGTGAATAATTAAGTAATTTGATCCCCATGCCGTCGGCAAACTGAACAAACTCATCTGATATGAAGATAGATCCCTAGTCTGTTGTAATTGTTTGTGGGACGCCGAATCGGTAGATGATATGTTCTTTTAAAAACTCGATTGCGTCCTGGGAGTCAACTTTCTTCAAAGGAATTTGCCTCCACCCACTTTGTAAAATAGTCTGTTGCTACCAGAATGAATTTATGCCCTTTGCTTGAGGGTGGATTGATCTGGCCGATCATGTCGATGCCCCATCCTCTGAACGGCCAAGGCTTTATGATCGGGTTCATAACCGATGCTGGTGCTCTTTGTATGGCGCCGAATTTCTGACAATCCTGATAACCTTTATAATATTTGAAACAGTCCTCCAGCATCGTCGGCAAGAAGTACCCTGCTCTTCGAAGTAGCCACTTCATCTTGTGAGCCGATTGATGCGTGCCGCAAATCCCTTCATGAACTTCTCCAATAGCCACTTTGGCTTGATTGGCTCCAAGGCACTTTAACAGCACTCCATCGATTGTCCGATAATAAAGATCTTCGTCGAGCAAAACATATCTTAACACCTTGTATCATAATTTCCTCGAGGCCGATTGAGAAGGATTCTGTAGATAGCTGTGGACTTCACACCTCCAATCATCGGCTGTGATGGCAGCAACTTCCACTTCAATGTTTCTTGTCATCGGCCTGTAGCCCGTTGCCCCTTGAGCTAAATCATTGGCTTCTATATTCTGTTCCCTGGGGATATGTTTTAGAGTAACTAGCCAAAAACCATCCATCAATTCTTGGCATTGTTGATAGTAAACCATCAGCGTATCATTTTTGCATTCATATTCTCCTAACAACTGGCTGATGACCAACAGTGAATCTCCCATTATTTCAACGGCGTCGGCTTCTACTTCTTTGAGCAGCTGTAGCCCTTTGAGCAAGGCCTCATACTCGGCTTGGTTGTCTGCAGCATGGGGTTGATATAAAAAGCAAATTCAAAGCTTGCCCCCTAGGCGAAATAATGACCAATCCGATACCGCAGCCGTTGGTGCACGTCGAGCCATCGAATGTCAATGTCCAAGGCATAATCTCAACTAAGCCGATTGAGTCGTCGTTGTATTCCACGATAAAATCGGCTATAGCTTGTCCTTTAACTGCCCTAGGTGCCTAATACCTCAGATCAAATTCTGTCAAGGCAAAAATCTATTTTCCAATCCGCCCTTTTAACACTTGAGCCGATAGCAAGTATTTGACTACATCGGCTTTACATATTATTGTGCACTCATTGGATAGCAGATAATGCCTTAACTTCGTACATGAAAAATATAGGCACAGACATAGCTTCTCCACGAGTAAATACCTTGTTTCTGCGTCCAAGAGCCGTCGGCCGAGATAGAAGATAGCTTTTTTCTTGCCCTCAATCTCTTGGATTAGGACTGAGCCGATTGACTTGTCGTCGGCTGAAAGGTACAGCTTAAACGGTATCCCTTTTTGTGGAGACATTAAAACTAGAGGCGAGCTTAAGTAATTCTTGATGTTGTCCAAGGCCTTCTGCTGCTCTACCCCCCATGTGAATGCTTGATCAGCTTTCAGCCGAAGCAGTGGTGTGAATGGCTCCACCTTCTCTGAAAGATTGGCTATAAACCGCCTGAGGAAGTTGATCTTGCCGGTCAATGATTGAAGTTGCTTCTTGTCCTTCGGAGGCTGTATCGTCTTGATAGCGTTGATGCTCCTTGGTGTAACCTCAATTCCTCTTTCATGAACAAGAAACACTAGAAACTGCCCAGTCGACACGTCGAACGCGCACTTCAACGGATTTATTTTCAAGCCATATTTTCTTGTCCGCTCCAAAACCTGCTTCAGATCGGCTATGTGGTTCTCTACCTCCCTAGATTTGACAACAACATCATCAATGTATATCTCCACCAGAGAGCCGATCATGTCATGGAAGATGTAATTCATGGCCCGTTGATATGTTGCCCCAGCATTCTTCAGCCCAAACGTCATGACAACCCATTCATATAAGCCGATTGCTCCAGGACATCGAAAAGCAGTTTTGTGAATATCTTCTTCGGCCATAAAGATTTGATTGTAACCTGCATTGCCATCCATAAAACTGATGATCTTGTGGCCTGAAGCAGCATCTATGAGCAAGTCGGCTATAGGCATCGGGTATTCATCTTTGGGGGTAGCCTTATTTAGGTCTCTGAAATCGATGCACACCCTAAGTTTATCATTCTTTTTCAATACTGGGACAATGTTTGAGACCCACTCGGCGTATCGGCAAGGCCAAATGAATCCAGCATCGTATAGCCGAGTTATTTCGGCTTTGATCGCATCATACATATCGGCTTTGAACCTCCTGGGAGGCTGTTTGAATGGCCGATAGCCTGCCTTTATAGGCAGTTGATGAACAACGATGGATTGGCTAAGACCAGGCATCTCGAAGTACTCCCAAGCAAAACAATCTTTATATTCCTTTAACAAATTAATAAGCTAGGATCTACATTGAGAGGATAAATTTTTGCTAATATACGTCGGCCTAGGCCTGTCTCCAGAGCCTATGTCTATTTCCTCTAATTCGTCGGCCGACGTAAAACCTTGCCCGAGCTTGCCATCGTCTTCGTCCGCGGTGTCCATGCCGTAGACGCTTGAGCCCTCCATGACGTATTGCTCAAAGCAGCAGCTGCGGTTCATCGTCTCCAATCGGCTGTATGGCAGAATCGAACACTTCAAGAAAATCGGCTTGCCAGATTTTCCCGGACAAACAATCAATGCCATCGATTTCCTAGATTGGCAAATCGGCATTGGCGACGCTTACTGACCTATCGGCTGGTACAATCTCTATCTTGTTGTCATCCCATTGAAGCAAACACTGGTGCATGGTGGAAGGGACACAACAGTTGGCATGTATCCAGTCCCTCCCGAGCAGCAGGCTGTAAGACCCCTTCCCGTCGATGACAAAAAAGGTTGTGGGCACGGTCTTGTTGTCCACGGTCAGCTCGACATTTAACAAGCCCTTGGTCTCTGATGGGTTGTCGCCGAAGTCCTTGAGTACCATGTTAGTCTTGATCAGGTCTTCGGCTCCCTTACCCAATTTTTTGAATGTTACATAGGGCATCAGGTTCACTGCAGCTCCCCCATCTACTAGCATCTTTGACATCGGCTTGCCGTTGATGAATCCTTTCACTTACAGTGGCTTGAGATGCCAATTTTCGGTCCCCTCTGGCTTGTCGAAAATTGCTTGATCCGGGGACAGTGCTAGTTTGGCCAAGGCGTCTTCAATGCTATCTGCATCGGCCTCAGGAGCACCGAATTCGGCTGGCAATATGAATACCATATTGACCGATGCAGAAACTTTTCCTTTCTGCTTGGCTGCCCTCCTGGCTTGATCGGTTGGGGTCTCTCTGGTTTGATCCTCGTCGACTGGCGTAGTTTTCTTTTTGGGCCTCCATTGCCTTTTGCTTTTGGCTAGCCGACGGCGTTGTTCTTGGATCATCTGCCGAACTTCTTCTTCCCTTCCTTCATGCTTCAGCCTTTGAATCCTTCGTTTCTGCGTTTTGGTGAAGAGGTCCGAAGGGCACCATTGGGGATTGGCCGATTCTTCATCATCGGCTTCTTCTTTGTCATAGTAGTCATTGTTTTTGTCCTCTTCGTCAAAGAAGTCTTGATGGATCGGCCCTAGCCAATCATGAATGGACTGCCAGTGCCGGTTGAGCTATATGGCCCTCGGAACGAACTAAGTTGGGCTAGTGATTGGCGGGCTCCTGTGTTCGTCCTCGCGGTAATCGCAGGCTGGGCAATTTGTCTAGCGTCGGCAGCCTCATCCCGGTTTCTCAACAGTGTCTGGAAAATTCACAATGCCAATGAGGATCGGCACCACTGTTATCCCCGTCGTACCGACGGCCTCGTGTCTTGGGCTCTTGCTGACGGAATCTTTCAAACCGAGCCTCTTCTTCCCGCCAAGATTGCTATCGGAAGCGGCATCGGCTGTCCGTGTTGATCGGCCGTCGATCAGCCGATGGGGCAACGGGGTGCACCATGTTGATTGGCGTGGCTTGATCTTCAGTCGGCTTGCTCTCTGCCTTGACCCCTTTTAATGTCTCGGCTAAGCTGTGTGTCATTCTGAGCTGCCAATCAGCTCGCGTGGGACCGGCTTGAACCATGTTGACCAGGAAGGGGTTGCCGTCTACTTTCATCGGCCAAGTAGAATCGACAAACTTGAGCTTCCCGGCTTCTATTGCCGACTTGATCTGCTGCCTGAAGACTTTACAATCATTAGTGGCATGGGATGTAGAGTAGTGCCACTTACAGTACTTCTTCTTCTTCTTCAGTTCATTGATCGATGGGATCCCATGGTTTTCGAGAAGCTGGATCTGCTTCTCCTTGAGTAATAAATCGAAGATCCTATCGGCCTTGGTGATGTCGAAATTGTACTTCTCCTCCTTAGCCGTCTTCAGCAGCCATTGGTAGACGATGACCTTTTTATTCTTGGCCCATTTGGCTGCCGCCACCTCTGCGTCATCGTCGCTAGAATCGGAGTCTGATTCAACAATGACTTGAGTTATGTTCTTGACGACCTTCCTCGTGTCTTGAAACCTCTGCTCATGGGCCGTCGCCTTCTGCGCAATATGCACCAAGCTGTGGAAGTCTTGAGCGGAGAAGCGCTTGTGGATCGGTGCCACCAGGCCGTGGAAGGCCAAATCGGCTAGTTGGGCGTCCGACAGCACTAGGCTGTAGCATCGGTTCCTCATTTCTCTGAAGCGTTGAATGTAGTCCTGAACTGATTCGTTGTGCTTCTGCCTGATGCTGGTGAGGTCCGACAACTTCATTCCATGGTTGTCGGTGTAGAAGTAGCTATGGAATTGATTTTCGAGATCGACCCAGCTCTGAATCGAGTTGTAGGGTAATTAAGAGAACCAGGTGAAGGCCGATCCCTAAAGAGACAAGGGGAACAATCAAACTCTCAAGGCATCCATAGCCGATGCTTCACCGCACTACGCCAAGAATCGACTGACATGCTCATAGGTTGATACATTGTCCTGCCGTGAGAATTTGTATCGGTTGGGCAGTGGAACCCGTTCGAAGTGCTCTGGATAGGGGTATTGATACATGTTTCCCGAGTCTTTTGGCTTGAGGCCGAATTGATCGCGCATGACGTCCGTAATCAAGTCGGCCCATGTTCGGTTGTCCTACTGTATCGGCTCATATTGATCATATGGTGCGAGTGCTTGCCGATACAGAGGTGACGGTGTTTGGGGCCTATAGTGCCGATCTTGATGGCCTTCCTGGTACTGGTACTGGTGCGGATGGCCAGCGGGAGGTGGCCGATTCGCCGGTGGTGGTGTCGGTGGATCTGGAAATAGTTGTCGGGCACCGGCGTTGTACTGTCCTTCTAGGCCAATCTGAGCAATCGGCTCTAATTGCCGATTGTTGTTGAACATGTTGGATCTGATCCTGGGGGAGTGGTTGTTGTCAATTCAGCATGGTGACCACCGGTCTCGAAGCCGATCCAGACGGATTCGGCTGTTTGAGGATCCCTCCTGGCAGCCCTGGCTGTGCTGGTGGTGGGATCGGCCGATCTTGGGTGGCCAATATCCTATAACCAGGAAACTGGCCATCCGTGAAGTACGTCGGCCCCCGCTGCAGTTGGTCGGCTATCTTGGCGTCGACCACAGTGGCAATCATGTTGTTGATGGTGTTGACAAGAATGCCACTTTGGTTGACCAGTGTGTGGTGCACGGCCGAATCAATTCGGTCTTGCAGAGTATGCAAACCCGAATCATCTTGCTCCTGAGTCGGCTCCTCCCCCTTCTGTTTGTCCTTTGATCCGCTGGAGGAGGATGCCTTGTATTCGTCCATGCTGAATTTATACTTCTAGTGCACAGCCCCAGACCTCGTCTGGGTGAACGACTGTAGGTAGTTGGCCTGGAGCTCTTCTGCCATTCTTTTGTAGTCGGCTTGCTGTTCAGCCGACAGTTGTTCCATCTTCACAGGCACAATGTTTTCGTGAGAAATGCTGGGGCTCTTGATGTCGACCATCTTGTCAGCTGCGCCGATGCGTCCTAGCCGAGTTGATAGAGATAGTCCCACCGGGCGTGCCAAGAAGCGTGTTGATGAGAAATTTCTCTCATGCGCTGGCCTGGGAGATCCGCTTAGCTCCAGTGCAGGTCCTTCTCGGCTGCCTATGAAATATAGGACGTGCCAGTTGGTTTGATCTGTTAACCAACAAGAAAAACAAAGAGGTATGCATTAAGGGTTAAGTTAGATCCTGCTGGATCGGCTAAGGGAATCAATTTAAATATATGTGCTATCCCAAAGTGTATTTAAACCAAGTGACTAGGATAGATCGGCTATGCCGAGATAGTATTAACCACTTAATCCAAATATACAAAGGGATAATAAAAATATGCATCAACAGCCTAGCCGATACTGTAAGACTAACTGTGAATCGGCTAGTAGTCAGATACATCTTATAAGAAGATATTTTTCTAGCTAAATGCGCTAAACCTAGATCAGTCGGCTGTTGGCTGTGGCTGACAGGCTGATTCTGGCTTAGGGCATTTAACCAGAGCAAGATCTCAATATAAGAGGCGGCTTTAATAAATCTAATAGTAAATATTCCAAAAGAATATTAAAACTGATAAGGCCAGCTGAAACCGCGGCACTGTCTCTAAGCATATACATCTAGCCGAATAGATCATAAAAGCTCTAAGAATGACTTAATAGATCAAATTGATGCAGCATTAAGTACAAAAAGAACAATCAAATCTATTCTAGCTGATACAAATCTCTCGAGACGGTGGATACCGCATATAACCTAGGCCAACCCCTAGATCTAGCTCTATCGGCTGTTGGTTCTTAACAGAAACAAGCCGGCATCGAGATAGATCTAGACATTGTTCTAGATTATATGCGATATATGATAACTAACGCAGCATAAATCATTGAATCTAGAGTATCATAGCGATGGAAGCACTAAATTCGACGAGATACACCACTAGTGACAAACATTTACCTTAATCGGGGATTGAAACGATGCAGCCCGAAGCCGGATCAAGTGTTCGTCTGAAGAAAATAGGAGGCGATGTGCTGAAAGTTGTATTGATTGTGTGTGATATTTTTTATTTACAATGGTCTCGGGCCCTATTTATACCCAAGAATAAAACTACCCGTGCAAGACACGGTCTTTATCTAATCTACTATACATGATACGACAATATCATGGGATAGGGTCCTGTGCCGCATTACAATAGGAAATATAAACAAATTCCTAATTTATAGATACAATTGCCATTACAGGACTCTATCTGTAGATGGTAATATCTTTTAACACGCAATTTGGGAACCGAATCCAACTCCTTATCTCTACGCTTTCCTTCGGGACTAGTCCCACTTCACCCTAACTCAGAATCGGCTATCGGCTGTCTTAGTCCGATTCGCTCTCAGTCGACGGGCTCCGTAGCCGATTCGGACTTAGCCGATTCTGCTTCTGTCTCTTCTCAGATCGCGTCTCTTCTCCAATTCCGCTTCAATCTCTGCTTCAAACCCAGGAGTTAGGTTACCAAATTTGGTCGTTAACAATTACCAACCTCTTTGTGAAAAAAAGACCAGAGGAAAAATACATAGAGAAAAAAATCCACATAGAAGAAGAAAAAACCTTAACAGAGTGTGTTATATACATTGTTAAGGTTTTTTTCTTCTCTTTGAAAATTTTTCTCTATGTTTTTTCCTCTGTTCTTTTCTTTTTAGATGATCAAATTTTCTCTCTTCTTCCACATAGTTTTACGTCCACACATTAAAACATCCACACATCAAAACAAAACAAAACATATATTATCTCACAACAATTAGATTATATTTGTTTTGAAAAACAAATATAATCGGCGGTTGCGGCGGCGTGTGCGGTTGGGGGCATCGGCGTCAGCGGTTGCAGCGTGCAGCGGCAATGATGAGGACGGCGATGGCGTCGGCGGTTGCGGCGTGTGGCGGCGACGAGGAGAACTATGAATTAAGACGTACGGATCGACAGCGGTGGAGACAAAGAATGCAGATTCGGTCTTATCTTCAGGAATGCGGCGAGGCGACGATGGCAGCGAGACGACGACGGCGGTGGCGGTTAGGGCAAAACCGAAAACTCGACGCAAGAAGAACAAAGAAACGACTAAGTGTTTGCATCTCGGTGGAGAAAATGATGCGCCCTAGGATATATAAACTCCTGGATCTTTAGTCCCGGTTGTTGGCAGCAACCGAGACTATAGATATCTTTAGTCCCGGTTCCACCCACCACTCAAGACTAAACATATCTTGACCCTGGGTAGGTAGCACCAACCAGGACTAAAGATAATTTTCCGTTATTTCCAATCTATCTTTAGTCCTGGTTCTAGCCACCAATTGGACTAAAGATACAATCTTTAGTTCTTTAGTCTCGGTTTTTGAAACCAACTGGGACTAAAGATAATTTCCCATTGTTTCCAATCTATCTTTAGTCCCGGTTGGTGGAAACAACCGGGACAAAACATAATTTTCCTCTATTTACAATTCTTTTTTTGTCTCGGCTAGGGTTAACAACCTGGACTAAATATTAAAAAATCCATTAAATCAAGCCCAATTAATTTTATTAAATAAAGATTTAAAACAATATTAAGTTTAATGCATTTATTTAATAAAATTTAAAAAATAATCCATTTACTAAATTTAATAAAATCACAAAATTAAAGAGAAAACATTTCAAAATAGTTTAATACTGTTATTAAATTGTAATAACCATAAATAATTCACATATGCATGATTTCAAATTGACTAAAATTGTAATAGTCCTATATAATTACCATATGACCGATTTAAAATTATTTTAAATTGTAATAATCATAAATAATTCACATATGTTTGATTTAAAATTATTTTCAATTTTAATAATCATATGTAATTAACATATGCCAAACTAAAATAGTTTAAAATTGTAATAATCATAAATATTTAACGAGATGGATCTTCAATTAATTCAAAATAATTTACATCATCCATACAACAACATTTAACATAATTTACAGCATGATGGTTGTCCTCACGTACTTTCTCCTCACTAATGTTCCTTCGTTATGATCGTTGCGTGAGTAAGGGATATCTTCATTTGATAGGAGGATACTCGGGTCAACTGCACAGTGAACATAGGTTGCTCGTCGAACTGATCGTAATCTTCGTCGGTCACATCCTTGACTCCAGCGATTTTCCTTTTGCCTGGGAGAACCACACGTGGCGCTTTGGCTCAATGGACCCTTTCCTCTTCTTTGCTTTGCTAGACATGTTGTTCATGTAGAAAACTTGCGTTACATCATTAGCTAGGACGAAAGGTTCGTCTAAGTATCCAACCTTGTTAAGGTCAACCGTTGTCATCCCACTATCATCAATCATTACGCCTCCACCAGTCAGCCTAACCCAGTGGCACCAAAACATAGGGACCTTAAGAGGTCCATAGTCAAGTTCCCATATGTCCTCGATGCCATCATAATACTTGCTCGTTGTACCATCGTATAACATGGCATCGACGAACATTACTGTTCTGGTTCGTGGTCTTTTTGTCTTGGGCTCTTGTGTAAAATGTATACCCATTAATTTCATAACCTTGGAATGTCATGATCGAGCAAGATGGTCCCTCGCCCAGAAGGCTAGTTGTTGGTCAATCGTCTCGTTAACCATGAGATGTTGTCATAGCCAAGCGGGGAAAGTATCAATGTGATGGTGTGTAATCCAGGCATTGGACTTACCAATGTTTTTGGAGCGAACAATCGACAAGTGCTTCTCGATGTAAGGAGCCACCAACAAATATTGTTGCAAAACCATAAAATGTGCTTTACAGAACAAATTGTTGTCCACAGTCATTATTGCTTCCCCTGTAGTCTCCCTTCATGGCTTGATTCGGGCACCCGACGCCAAAGGTCTTCAATAAATTTTACGCAGAACTCAATGACCTCCTCTGTTCCATACCCCCTTGGCGATGCTTGCCTTTGGACAAGAATGGTTATGAACATACTTCTTTAGAACGCCCATGTATCTCTCAAAAGAAAACATGTTGTGGAGGTACACATGACCGAGAATACGAATCTCTTTGACAAGGTGACATAGAAGATGCATCATTATATTGAAGAAGGAAGGTGGAAAGATCATCCCAAAGCTTGCACCACATGAATTTGAAGGCCTTCTAATATGTTTGGATCGATGATCTTCTGTGAAATCACTACAAGAGATGTTAGGGTTTATGTCATTTTTTTGTCATAATATCTGTAATTTATGTCATAGGTTAACATTTATGACGACTGGATGACGAAAAAGCTTGCGTCAAAAACCATTCGTCTTAAACCATGATTTATGACGTTTCGATGTTGGAGTCATAAATGTATGACGTTGGTTTAGATGTCCTGAAATTTTATGACGTTAGGTTTTATGTCACAAAATTAAACCATGGTCTGCTAAAGCACACATAGGAATAGCCGTATAGTGAGCTTTGTGTGGTTGAATTTTGGCCCAGCCATTTTAGCACAATTTTATTAATTCCAGCCCAAACTAATTTCCTTAGGATGAGCCCACATGTGGTATTTTGGGCCAGCCCAATTATTTTTAGTATTGTTTAGGCCCATACGAATTTTTGTAGATCAGCCCAGTTCTTTTTTAGGGCCTACCCAATGCTTTTTGGGAGCACCCAAATAGCTTTTAATTGGTCTAGGCAAACAACACAATTTATAAATTAAAAAACTTTCATATATGCATTCCAAATACAACAGATCATGCATTTCAAATACATCCAATTCACAAATCTTGCATTTCAAATATCATCCATTCAACTAACATCCATTCCAACAAGCATTATATTCATAGTTAAGTCTCTAAAGTCAGAACCTCATTACAGGACCAACAAATGACCATAAATATGTTCACAACCAGAATAATACGTTCACATGACCAAAATATTACAGGACCAGCAGCACATAGGCTTCTCTTTTCAGTTCTCACATAAGATAACCAATCCAAGCTCACATGACCAAAAATACCCCACTAGTCAGGAATACAATTGGTTAATAACACCTATGAAATTTCTGTAGAAATGTTACAGCATAGTTCTGAAATTTGATTAAATTGAACAGTTCAAAGCATGGGCAAACCTGTAATGAAATTATGTTAATAATCGGTTGGAGACAGTCAGCAACCTCTGGAACTTGGTCAATAACCCTGAAAGATCAATGATCGTTGCATGCTGCAAGAGATGAAATAGTTTAGGACAACCATGACTAGACGATCGGTAACATTAGTATATTTTTTTAATGAAAAATACATTTTCATGTAGTTATATCTTCAGTGATCTTTCTAAATATATGATTACAAAAATCAATGATCACACAAGTGCATTAGAGAGTATGTGGATGTCCTAAACGACAAGTAAAAAGGACTGGTTTGTCTTCTATGCACCTAGGTGCAATTTTATGCATTCTCAAATCCTAAATAGAAACAAGGGAATGGATAAGGTGACTTGTCAATATAGTAGAAATCATTAGTATTCCTAGTTTGCTTTCTGAAACACCTGAAGTTAGTTGTTCTATATTACCAAATCAGTCAAAGAATCATCAAGTTGAGTGTAGATTAAAAAAATCTTCTAGCACTTGATCCAAGACATGATCTATGAGCTGTTGCTATAATATATTCTTATCTAAATTTCAGCATTTTTTGTTGAATATTTCAAGCAAATCTGAAGTACCACCAACTTGTTGCCATAATTCATGCTGGGTGAACGTGACCATGTATTGAATTTGATCTAGCAAGTTTTCTTTATTTTGACAATATTGAATTTGACCAATAGAATTTTGATCTGTATTTTTCTCCAGTAAAAAACATATAAAAATTGGCTTGAAGTTTGTAAAACAACTTCATTAGTTTTCTGCAACTCCAATCAATCTACAGAGATGTCACATGTAATTAAGAGTTATGATACCTCATCGCCAAGTCCCCCTCCCTTAGTCCAGAGACACACAGGCTATTGGCATTTCCCATGCTACTTATTCAACCAAGCTAATCAGAGTTGTACGTATTGATGACTGATGAGGGCACCATGCAGAAAAAGATGTGAGGCTGTTTTTTCTGGTCTAATGAAATAGCCAGCTAAATAGAGAGCTCCTGTAATGATTTCCCATGGGAATTTGATGTGTACCATGGCTTGAATGTAATAGTTATGGTTTATCCATTTTATAAGAACAAAATAAGTAGCATTTAACCATTCCCTTCTAATTTTAGTATTTCATTTTACCATGTTTAGTGGAGTTAAGATTCATTCTCCAAATGAAGGGACTAGTATATATCATACTCTGACTATCTATCGGGGCGACGCGAGGAGCAAATTTCAACAATAGCGTTATGTAAGCATTTTTTTTTATGCCAATACCTCTGCTCGATTTCTGTGATTACTAAAAACACTGTTGCTGTTGCACAGGGGGGATCCAGGCCCCGGGCTAAGGGGGCTGCAGCCCGAGGCGCAGTCCAAATTTCCTATAAGCAGGTCTTGTACAGCCCATAGAAATTCTTGAAGTTTAGTCCAACATAGCCCTTTTTTAGCCAGCCCAAACAAACATTCACTACTACAAAAGCATGCATAGGTATCGGCACAAAAACCGATACCTATTAGGCGTTCCCCGCCTCTACGATAGGTTATAAGTGCCGGTTCGGGAGAGGAGAGGAATAGGTGTCGGTTCTTGTTATGAACCGATACCTATTTAGGAAAATAGGTGCCGGCTATAGACTTAAAACCAGCACCTATAATATAGGTGCCTGTTTTTTTGAAAAAAACCAAAACCTTTAAAATATTATTGGTGTCATTTTTTTAAAAACTGACACCCTAAATCCGAGCCGAGCCAGGGAGCCCGAGACCCCTTTTCTATTAGCATGTGGTCGCTCGTCTTTCTCTCTCTATCGCCTCCACAGCTTCTCCTTCCCCCTTCTTCCCTCTCCACGGTGGATCTGGCGTCGGTGGCGAGCATCACGGCAACGAGCATCGGCGTCAACGGCGTTAGCGGCATGCAGGGCATCATCGGTGGCAGCTCCGTGGTGGATGCGGCATTGCGGCGGGTGGGACGGTGGCGGCGGCTCCCGCTGTTCGGCGGGCGCGAGCGGGGCGGCGTCGGTGGCTCTAGCATCGGATCTAGTGTCGGCAAGCGCCATCCCCATGCCGAGCCGCTACCTTTTCGGCCTCGCCTTCCTGTCACTGCCCGACGCTGTCACATACCCAAAATCTAGGATCAAAGAATTGTTGTCAAAACCAAATGACAATAAAGTTTTTCAACTTTGTGAACCAAAAATTTCCATTTCTAATTTAGGTGAAGCATTTCAACCAACTTGCATGATTTAAAATCTTAGAACAAATTTAAAACTTTCTCGTTGTTGACTTAGAGTGTAGAAAGAATCATACATGTGTGCAAGTATGTGCATACAAGAAGTATTTTGAAAATGAGTCTTTGAGCTATTGAATTTTTGGACTTGTGTTTGATATTAGGGCTCATAAGCATAACCCTGAAAAATAAAAATTTGCTAAACAAGCCTACACCTAATTTTGGGTGCTAGCATGTAAAAATAATAATATAACTCAAAGTTCACCTCCTCAGCCCATGAGGAAAGCTAGTATGAGCTCAAAGGATATAATAGGTGCATGCATATAGGGTACACACCTAAACCTAGGATGGCTACCCTAATTTTCTAGGTTAAACCATATAAGATAAAATCATGAAAAAATTCATGTAGGTGCCAGAGGTTATGCCCAACTTAACATAATTTTTGTGCAATTTAAAAGCTAGGTTTGATGCCCCAAACAAGTTAAACATGGCAGTCCAATATTAGGCTAATTAGTATCTTTAATCGGCTAAAATAACAACTTGCCGAAAAGGTCATTTAAGTGCACATAAGTATATACATAAAATAATTTATTCAAATACTAGTTTAATTGACATGAACAAATATATTTTTTTATAATTTTTTTCCTCTGTTTAGGCCTTCTAAAAATCCAAACTATTTTCAAAATGGGACATATTTGTTTAATTTCTTGGAATAAGTATTTTTAGTGAAACTAAAGAAAATGGAATCTAGGGATGATTAACTACCTTAGGTAAACATTTCATGAATTTACCATGGCCACAGATTAAACTATGAAGCTACCAAGATTAGAGGGTGAGAAAATAATCTGAAAATCTGCTTTAAACCATTTTCACATGTGTTTCTACCCATACCTCTCTCCCTAGCCTTGCCCTCTTCGCCTTGGACCCACTCACAGCCGCTCCAGCTAGCTCCATACAAGTACAAAACGTTCCACCACTTAGAAACTACCAGGGAAGAAGAGAGATAGCGAGGGAATGTGTCCACCGTGCCAGCAGCCAACTCGCCATGCACCGCTAGCTCAAACTCTCACCATTTGAAAAACCATCTCGCCACTGTGCTCCTCATCACTCCCTCATTGTGTTCCACAAAGGAAACCAGGGAGAGCACTCAGAATCACCGGGAACGGCCTCATCTTCATCCATGACGGAGGGTGTTTGATTCTTGTTGTGTCTTCACTGGTGAGTTTCGCCGCAACCTACTCTTGGGAACACGATTCTCATCCTAGGCCTAATCCATCCCTGCCTTTTACTTCCTAGGTTGCGGTGGTTGAGATCACTGGAGTGTAGCCGCCTCTGTCCTTGCTGACCCGAGCGCCACCGCCGTGATGTCGTCGCCATTTTGGACGCCGTGGACCACCCCGAGCTGAGCCTGCTCGCCATCAACCTCGCCTCGACCACCACTACAAGACGCCCCAAGAACCCTAGCTAATGGTCCAGTGAATGCATGGATCGGCCGCCTTCTTCCTCAACTCCGGCCACCGCCTTCAACATCGATTCCGACCGTCCCGGTGAGTTGGAGTTCGATTCCTCGCGCATGGAGCATTCCAAAGGCATCGTTGAGCCATCCCTCTTCTTCCCTTGGCAGATGGAAGGCCGAATGGAGCTGGCGACATCGGCCCGAAGGTTTCCGCCGCCGTCAGGTCTTTTCCACGTGCCGTCGCCAATGTCCAAGCCTCGCCGACCTTTGCCAGCCGTTCGATGAGTTTCCTGGGTACCAAAGCACACACATGCATGCATTTTCTTCGGTAGAACCGGCCTCTAACCTAATATGCAACCATAGCCCGAGCCACCCCTCCGCTCGCGCCATCACTGCCCATGATTTCGGCCCTCACCGGCGACGAGACCACCCTCGTTGTGTGCGCAAGACTCTTGCGCACATTTCCTCATTTGGTTGCATCACCAAACTCGCCGTCGTTCGCTGTTGCCGCCGTCCGAAAGATCACCGGCGCGCTCTGCTCTGCACCGGGCTCTGCCCCCTTCCTCCCTGTCTCGCTGACACGCGGCCCCCATGTCATTAGGTGCCCGAAAAATCAATTAGGAGGAAGTTTAAATCTTGTAGGGTCTATTATGTAAATATTCACTGAATGATATGTGGACCCCTGGATCTATTTGTAAATAAACTAAAACCGGAGCACTCTTAAGAAAAATCTCAATTACCACGTGCTCTAGACTGCGGGTTCTAATTCAAGAACTCGAGGGGTTTTTCCAAAAATGACCAATGACTGACCTGTGGGCCCTCTGAAATGCTGATTTTAAAATATAAAGAAAAAATAACTACAGCTCTATTTCTTCAACAGGAAAACCTATAACCTTGTAAAATCTATATAAAATAATATATAACTCATTTTTGGGTGGGATAAATTTATATAAACTCACAACAAGATGAACTTTATTTTAGAAATATAAGACTTGACCCTCATTGTACAAATTTAGTCTCAAAAATTTAAATAAGAATAGTCACACATAGGGATTACACAAAATTATAAAATACATAGAAAATTCGATTTAACATATTTTTAGACAAACTTAAATCCTAAAGATTCCTCAACTCACACTCTCTGTTTATGAAAAATAAAAACATAGGGTTTCCTTGTACCAAATACCCTTAAAACTATTTACATTAGAATGATGAATTATAAGTATGTTGAACTTTAGAGATTTATATAAATTTCATTTTAATACCTTTTTAATAAACTCAAGTTATGTAGATCCCCCAAAACCCATATTTGCAAACTATAAAATAAAAACATGTGCCTACTGTATAGAAAATATCACTTAAATATTTATATAAGGAATAAGCAATTTAGAGTACACTACAACTTGAAAATTTTGTAGCAAATCCATTTTTAATCCTTTTTGAGTGAACTTAGTCTCTATAAAACCAGCAAGAAATGAACTTCAATTTGGTAAAACAAAAAAGGCAACTCATACACTAAACATGTAGGAAAACCTGGAACAAGATAACCTAAGTGCAATCACCCTAATTAGGCTAAGCATCATGTGTATATAAAATATGTATATGCATGAATTGAATCCTAGCCTAAGTAAATTAGGATAGAACATGTTGGACCAGAGGAACCATAGTTCCATCCTTATTCACTAGGATTTAGAGCACCTACCCCTTATAGCAACATCTAGATTAGTATGTTAGAAACTATAACAAAGAACACCTCTAGTTGCAAAGTATGAGGTAAAATAAAATAAAATCTAAACTTGTAAAACTAGACTGGAATAAATAGCAAACATAATTAGTTTACTTAATTAGGTCATGAATTAACAAGTTCTGGACCCAAAATCCTAAAGCCATATATATAGAACACCATAGGTCTAGAACCCATTATAAGTTTGTAATGGGCCTAAGAAAATCATAATAACTCTAAAAATTATGAAACCAATTGTGTTAGACTAATAAAATGAATTCCCTTGCCCCTGTAAAGTCAAATTAATAAAAATCAAAATATTGAAACACTGCCTAAACCTCACCCAACCTTATACCGCTACGACCCGACGAAACTTCTAAAAATCATAACTCTTAAATGGAATAAGAAAAATTAGAAATTTCTTGACCTAAATTCACTTTAGATCAGTACCTACTCAATGTGCAAATATCATTCAATTTAGAGCATTTCGGAATTTTTGCCTATTTTTGGTGTTTAATTGCATACCACGCATTTTGTTTAGATAATTGTATAAACGGTGATGGAGTGGATTAGGAGCTAACATTTCTCCAGATCAAGGCAAGTCCTTCCCGTCCTTTCCTTTGAACACATTGAATCCCATGTTTTGAGGGATGAAATTATTTGTTTGCTAAGTTGCATGTGAACTTAGACTATGTCAATATTTTAAAACTTGATTACGGTAGTTAAGACCTATTTGCTGCATTCCCCACCTTGATAAATTGTAATCCTTGCTGTTTGTACCCCTAGAAGTGGATAGAATACATTCTTTGTGCTCAAATGGATTTAAATATGCTATATAACATACTTGCTTAGCCCTGCTTAGTATTTTGCAAATATTTGTTCCATATATATATAATATGTGAATTTTGTTAAAATGAACCCTTTCTGGAATGGGTTGAATTTTGATGATTATTTGTGATCTAAAATGTGTGAAAATGTGGTTTTGACTTGGACGGCAAGTGGCGTGCAATTGATGTATTTGCATTGCTGATAGGGGGAGTGTTTGCCCGAGTCCGTAAGGACCGAACTTGTGTCACCAACTTAAAGTTTATCGTACAACCACATGTGTTAGTATAGGATGACCTAAGTTGAATAATCTATTTAGCATCTAGCCTTGCACTCTGGTAGGCCAAAGTATATGGGTTAGGATAACCCAAAGGATAACCCAAAAATAGGAAAAATCCAAAATGCTCTAAAATGAATGAGTTTTGCACATTGAGTAGGTACTGATCTAAAGTGAATTTAGGTGAAGAAATTTCTAATTTTTCTTATTCCATTTAAGAGTTATGATTTTTAGAAGTTTCGTCGGGTCGTAGCGGTATAAGGTTGCGTGAGGTTTAGGCAGTGTTTCAATATTTTGATTTTTATTAATTTGACTTTACAGGGGCAAGGGAATTCATTTTATAAGTCTAACACAATTGAAACACTGACGTCAGCAGTGATGCAAGCGCTGACGCAAGCGGCGCACAGGTGCCGGTCTACGGTGGACCGAGTCTACAAGAGTGGTGGCAGCGGTGCACCATGTGGCGACATCGCAATGGCTGAGTGGGCGCGTAGGAGTGGACAGCCCCGATCTACCGCTCGGTAGATCGAATGGCTCTGGACGCTAGGGTTTATGCGGGCGGCGGCAGCCGAGCTTGGAACGGTGGCCATGGTCGCGTGGCGGCCAGCCGACTTGCCGGCAACGTGGGCGGCGGCGATGGAGAGCAGCGCTAGGCTCAGGAAGCGGCGGTAGGGCATGCGGGTTTGCGCACGACGGCATGGGATCGACGCGCTAGGCTCGGGACCGAGCGAAAAGAGAGAGGAACAGGGGGGTTCTCACCGGCGATGGAGAAGAACATGGCGGCGGAAATTGGGCATCGGCGATTTAGGGCACGAATCAGCTCGGGGAAAAGGAAAACACGGGGCGGACGATCTCGACTTCTTTTATAGGGGAAAAGGAGACCGGATAAGGTACGGATCGGCTGGGATTTGCTCGCCATTGGTTCGGATACGGAGATTGAGATCGGCGCGATTCAGATACGATTAGGGTTTGCGGGATTTGCGCATGAATCCGAACAGCGCGTGAGCGGGGAGGGGCGGCGCGAGCTCAGGCGAATGTCGTGCGGTGTGTGCGGGTGGGTGCAGCGAGGGATGAAATCGGGGTGGACCAGGCTTGGGCAGCGCAGATGGCATGGCGGCGGCGCGGCTCGGGTGCGGGGCTGATGGGCCAAACAGGTGGGCCCCACCTATCTACGGCTCGAGCGCGCGGGGGATGGCCGCCGGACTTTGGCGCGCACGGGGAAAGCTGGTGGGTGGTGACGCATGAGCGAGAGGGAGAAGCGCGCGCGGCGGCTGGGGAGGATTGGGCCGACGGCCCGATAGGGAAAATTGGGCAGGAAAAGGATGGGAAAAAAAGAAAAATAGGAAAATGAATTCCTAGGACTTAATTAATTCCGATTAATCATTTAATTGGTTAAAAATTATTTGTAATGCTCTGAAAATTTCACTAAAAACCTAGTTAATGTATTTTGACATGTAGAATTTAAGAAAAATCCTACCATGCCATTTTCACTTATTAAATGCATTTTAAAATTAATTTTTTTTGCTCTAGGTTAACTCAAAAATTCAAATTCTTTTTGGGGAATTATTTAAATGATTTTTAGAGGGCACAACTACAGGGTGTGACAAACCTACGCCCTTAAGCGGAATCTTGACCTGGAGATTCGGAGGTGTTGGCGAAAAGGTGTGGGTGAGTGGCCTTCAACTCATCTTCCCTTTCCCAGGTAGCTTCTTCTTCTGAGTGGTGGGTCCACTGAACTCTGCAGAACGTGATAACCTTATTTCAGGTTCTTCTATCACTAGTTTCAAGGATACGGGCTGGTTTCTCCACATAGGTCAAGTCCTCTTGAATCTAAATTTGGTTCGGACTCGCCTGCTCTTCTGGTACTCTCAAATATTTCTTTAACTGAGAAACATGGAATACGTCATGAATGCCAGCCATGTTGGATGGAAGCTCGAGCTGGTAGGCAACTTTCCCTTGACGTTCCCAAATTCTGTATGGTCCCACAAAACGTGGTGCCAACTTGCCTTTGGTTTGGAAACGGTGCACTCCCCGAAGCGGTGTGACACGAAGATACACGTAGATCCCTTCGATGGTACAATCCTCAACCGTTCTCTAATTGTTCGGACTTTTGCATCTACTTTACTTATCACTTCCATTTCGAACAACTGACGCTCACCAATCTGATCCCATAAAAGTGGTGTACGACACTTTCGTCCGTACAATGCCTCAAACGGTGCCATTTGCAAACTGGCTTGGTAATTGTTGTTGTAGGAGAATTCCGCATAAGGAAAACTCTTGTCCCATGCTCCTCCAAACTCAAGCGTACATGCTCTCAACATATCCTTCAAATTTGGTTTACTCTCTTAGTTTGGCCATCAGTCTGTGGGTGATAAGTTGTACTAAAGTTCAGACGGGTACGAAACTCTTCTTGCAACTTCTACCAGAACTTGGAAGTAAACTAACTTCCTCGATCAGACACAATCTTCTTAGGCACCCCATGTAAGCACATGATCCTAGGAAGGTAAAGTTCTGCTAACTTATTTCCCGAATAAGTGGTATGTACCGAGATAAAATGAGCCACCTTCGTGAGTCGATCCACGATGACACAAATTGAATCATGTTCTGACGATGTTCGAGGTAAACCTATGATGAAATACATTCCAATTTCCTCCCATTTCCATTTTGGGATTTGGAGGGGTTGTAACAATCCTGCGGGCTGTTGATGTTCTGCCTTGACTCGCTGACAAACATCACAGAGTGCGATGAATTCAGCAATTTCTCTCCTCACACTGACCCACCAAAACTTCTCCTTGAGATCTTGATACATCTTTGTACTCCCCAGATTGATGAATATTGGGTCTGATGAGCTTCTGTAAGGATCAGTTTCTTCAATTCTTTGTCTTGCGGTACACACAATCTTTTTCCTATCCAGATTGTTCCATGCTCGTCTTCCGTGAAATCGTGAGCTTTTCCGACTCTCATGTTCTTCTTGAGTTCAGCTATCTCAGGATCCGATGCCTCAACAGCCCAAATTTGGTATATGAGAGTGGGTTGGGCTTCAAGAGCGGCCGTAAACCCAAATTCCATGATTCGTAGGTTTAGGTGCTCAAATTCTTGCTGCAACTGGTTACACACTCCCTTCGTCTTAATGGTGTTGCAGTAACACTTCCGGCTCAACGCATCTACTACCACATTGGCCTTGCTGGGGTGATAGTGTATTCCCAAATCATAATCTTTGATCAGTTCCAACCATCTTCATTGACGAAGGTTTAAATCCGGTTGGGTAAAGATATACTTTAAACTTTTATGGTTGGTGTATACTTCACAACGATTGTCAATCAGGTAGCACCACCATATCTTCAAGGCATGGACCACTACACTAATTCTAGATCATGGGTTGGATAGTTGTTCTCATGCGGACGCAGTTGACGAGAGGCATACGCAACCACTTTGCCATCTTGCATCAACACACATCCTAGCCCTTGGCGAGACGCATCACAATACACTTGAAAATCCTTCGTTGGATCCAGCAATATTAAGACTGGCACAGACACCAACTTCTTCCTAAGCTCTTCCAAGCTCTTGTCACATTCTGCGGACTACTTGAATTACTCATCCTTCTTCAACAATTGCGTCATTGGTTTGGCAATTCTAGAGAAATTCTCAATGAACCTGCAATAATAACCCGCGAGTCCAAGAAAACTTCGAATCTGAGTGATTGTCTTCGGTGGGGTCCAGTTGGTAACGGACTCCACATTCGACGAATCCACTGCTACTCCTTGGGCATTCACAATGTGGCCGAGGAACTGTACTTCCTTAAACCAGAAGGCACACTTGCAGAACTTGGCATAGAGTTGATGATCTCTCAACTTCTCGAGCACCAACCGAAATGATGCTCGTGTTCCTCCTCGGTCTTGGAGTAGATCAGAATGTCATCAATGAACACCATGACAAATTTGTCCGAGAATTCCATAAACACCATGTTCATCAGGTTCATGAAAAAGGCCGGTGCATTGGTAAGTCCAATAGACATGACCGTACAGTCGTACAAACCGTACAGAGTGATGAAGGAGGTCTTGGGAATGTCCTCCTTTCAGATCCTCAATTGATGGCAGCCTGATTGCAAGTCTATCTTGGAAAATACCTTTGCTCCCTTGAGTTGGTCAAACAAGTCATCAATCCGTGGTAGAGGGTACTTGTTCTTGATAGTAACCTCATTGAGTGCGCGATAATCGATGCACATTCTCTTGGTCTTGTCCTTCTTCTCTACAAAGATCACCGGAGCACCTCAGGGTGATGTGCTTGGGCGGACATAACCTTTCTGCAACTGTTCATCAACTTGCTTCTTGACTTCCACCAACTCGTTGGCTCCCATTCTATACAGTCTCTTATGGATTGGGGCAGTCCTCGGTACTACGTCTATCCAAAATTTGATTTCTCTTTTTCGTGGCATCTTGGTTAGATCTTCCGAAAAGACTTCAGGATATTCTCTAACTATGGGGATGTCTTCCAATTTCATAGGAGTCTTTGCTGCTACTTCAGATGATTTCCCGATAGAAATCTGATTTAGACTTGCTACAGTCTTTGGTGGCATTGTAGAACGGAAAGTGATCTCCTCTCCTTTTCTATTGGTTAAAGTGATCGTGCGATTCGCACAATCAATCACTCCCTTATGTCTTGACAACAATCCATCCCGAGGATGACATCTAGGCCTTTTGATTTAAGAAGAATAAGATTGGCTAGAAATTGGGATCCTTGGATTTCTATTGCCACCGAGGGGTAGTAGTGAGCGGTGTCCAAATGATTTTCAGGGGTTTGAACCCACATAGGGATCTTAAGTTCCACTACTGATAACACATGTGCCCCATCAAACTTTTTGGAAATAAATGAATGTGTACCACCAGAATCAAATAGAACTGTAGCGGGAGTGAGATTCACAGGAAACGTACCCAATATAACCTCGGGCGTAGCCTGCGCCTCTTCTGCAGATGCATGATTGACACGTGCCTAGATGAATCTGGGTCCGGTGCGCTTTGGCTTTGGACATTTATCTGCAAAATGCCCAGGCTCATCGCAGTTGAAGCAAACAACCGGATTTTCTCCAGAGTCCTTCCTTGGGGGTGGTGGCTTGGACTGCTGCTGGGATGGCGCTGTTGGAGGATAAGGAGCTGGATTGCGTTGCTCCTGTCCACTGCCACTACCACTGCTGCTAGCTTGAAAGTTTCCTTGATGATAAGGCCAATTTTGGCGGACAATCATGGTGGTAGGTCCATCCTGACCTCCTGGCATGAATCGTGGCCTCTACTGATTCCCTTGCTGCGGTGAAGGTTTGAATTGCACTGCCTTTCTCTTTCTGAGCATCTTGTTGCGCTGGTCTTCCTGCCAAATCGCCTTGTCGACTAGCTTCTCAAAGTAGCAGCTTGTCTGTGAGTTCATCATCAAGACCGGCCAGGAACTTCTCCTGCCTCTCTACATCTATTCGCACGTCCTCCGGGGCGTAACGTGCAAGACAGTTGAACTCATGCTCAAGAGATCAGAACTCCCGCTTCTTCTGCGCGACTATTCTAGCAGGAATATGCGTTGTCCTAAAACTGTGACAGAATTCTTCCTGAATATGTGGTGCCTCCCAGGTGACTGCCGCTTCTGCTTGACGAGTGACCAAATAATTATCCCACCAAGTGGAGGCAGGACCTTGCAATTAATGCGTGGCGAAGGAAACTTTCTCCTGGTTAGTGCATTGCAGGAGGTCCAACTTCTTCCCAATGGCATGAAACCAGTCATTGGCCTCCATAGGGTTGATGGTGCTAGAGAAGGTTGGCGGACGGATACGAATGAATTCTGGCAACTTGAACTGGAGTGGTGGAGGAGCAAACTGATTGTTTTGATGCTGCTGATGCTGCTCTGCATTTATTGCAACATCTGTTGTTGCATCTTCTAGTGTTGTTGCTACATTTGCTGCATCATACCAGCCAACATCTAAGTTTGTGAGGCTAGCAACTGAGCGATAGTGGGGTTCTTAGGTGGTGGTGGAGGAGCATTGCCATTAACATCATTGTTGTTGTTGTTCCCGACTGCTCATTGTTGCTGTTAGCTCCACTGGTCCTGGTGTTCACCATTTGGAGAAGACGACCGAACAAAGAGAGAGAACAAGAAAAACAAACTGACTTAGGAACTAAACTTTATTATTTGAATTTGCTGCGTTGTTCTGATCTTAATTAAAACAAGTAAAACTCACGCAACATCCTTAATTGGACTGCCATACCACACTTGGTATAAACTGCCACCTACACCACACATAGCAAACCTAACACGCAACAACTACCATGAAAAAAACTAAGCAAAACGGTAAAACTAAGGGTAACGACTCTAGCGATCTGAATGGCTCCTGCGATCAGTGGAGTCAAAACTGCTCTCCTGGGTGTCTTCTTCTTCCTCAGAACGACTCCGAGAGTCTTCCATATCCACATCTTTCACTTGGGTCCTCGGAGCTGGAGCTGCTGCTGGAGCTGGAAGCTATGATCCACCCGCCTCTGCCATCTCCACCCTGGTACGCCGAAGTCAGGGCGAAAGCGAGGACAGGTCGTGCAATGGGAGAAGCTGGAGCTGGTCCAGGAGGCAAAGGGGCTAGGACAGGCACAAGAGGGGCTAGTGCAGGAGGGACTGGTGGAGGAATCCTAGGCGCCAGCTGAATCCTCACGGGTGCGGTGGTGGTCTTCCGGGGCGTAGTGCGGATCCTAACACCACCTGGTGCTCGAAGTCCCTTCAACACGGCGACCCCCTTATTGAGATGAACCATCTCGTCCTACAAACTCACGATCCTTAGCATCTTCTTGTCGTTCAAAGCCTTGGCTGCCTTGTGTAGGTCAGAGTGCATCTGGTCCTGACCCTTGATCACTATGCACATGCGACCAAAAGTATAGTCATTCACATCTGATGTAGACTTGAAAGTGCTGACGTCGGAGGAACTGCCACGACGAGGATGGTAACGATAAGCGGAGGTGCGAAGGTCGTGGTCGTGCATCTCCCTTATCCTAGCCAACATCAGATAAGCAGCTTCTTGACATGCGTGCTCAGCTGTGCCTCCTGAAGCTATGACCACCATATTGGGGAGACTGGTTCCCACAAAGCCGTCAACCTCCAAAAGGACACGGTGAGGCAGCTCGCCACTAAGAGGTGCGAGGGTAGTGTACTCCGGATCATCAATATACCCAATTGCCAGGGCCATGCGAGCCAGCTTTGCCACGAAACCCAACAAACCTTGACCACGGTATGTAGCGGGGTAACCTGCCATCTATAGAAGACAAGGGATGGGAATCAATGCATGCTCAAAAAAAAAAACCTTGGACCCATTTTTCCAATAATTCTAAAACCCTAGACTGACTTTACTTTTTTTAAATCATCCCTTTTTAAGAAAAAGGCCAAGTTTTTTTTCTAGAACTACACAAATGAAAGGAATTTTAGAGGGCTCTTAGGGTTTTCCAATTAGCTTGTCCTATAGTCAAAGGCTGACTCTCATACCAACTTGTCACGTCCAGAAATTCAAACCAAAATTTCCGAAGCTAATTTGTGCATTCAATCCTCGTCCACGAATCAGCCAAGGTACACAAATTGAGAATTATTGATATTACAGAATCCACGTCTTAGAAACAATATAAAAGATTACAAAAATGCAACGAAAAGGAAAAGACTGGCTAAACCAAAACTTGACACTTGCGACGGAACTCCAACACACCACAGGCAACCTTGACGTTGGACGCAAGCCAAATCCTCATCGAAACCTTCCTCTGCCTCAACCTCTGGCACTGGTGGAGAAAATTGAGCAAGACTGAGTACTACCCACCATACTCAACAAGTCATACCGAAAGATGAGGTATCATGTAGGGTAATTCACAAGGAAAGATAGGGTTTCATTTGAATAAACAACATTTCATAAGTAATAATAGTTGAAATCAATAAAATAGTAGTATATAACTAAGCAATATTAAATAATCACTGCCCAACGTTAAACCCATGTTGCAACAAGCCCAACCATCCATCTATACTAGTCAAGTTCCATTAGCCATATTATTACTTAAATGAAACTAATCATAATGAATCTGGTTGACCGCCCATAACCGCGAGTACGGCTATTCGAATAGTTTTACTATGATCAGATGTGTACAACTGTACCCAACAGAAACAACCCATGACAAGTTTTCGTGTGCCGGTGTACCACCATGATACCTCAGAAAGGGACCGTGACAGGACCCTTCGCATAACCTCCTCTAACCAATCGTACCACACCAAGGTTTCGCCCCCAATGCCATAAAGGCAATGGACAGCCCCTCCCCCCTGTGTGTCGCGGTGAATCCGACAGCCGATCAACCCTTTTAACCAAGGCCGACCCAACTTCATCACGCCCACCCTCACTAGGGTACATCAACAAGAGACAGCTATACTACAAATCCAGCCATTACCCATGCTGGCTTATGGAATGCATGGTAATTCTTCCAGGGTTTCCCGAGAACTGATCCTTAACTGCCATGGGCGCGACTATCCAAAACCATTGCACCCGCTGCCCACCATTGTCATATTTTAATATTATCATCATTATCTCTCATACTTGACATGATCTGAATAATAGTCTCTAGTATAGTATTTAAATAATGTGATTTCCTTAAATTAGCTAATGGATTTAAGCCAGCTTAAGCAGATCCTAAACCAATATCTAGTCATGTTAAACCCGGGTTATCAATGGTATAAGGTAAACAAGTCCTATGCCTGAGTACAATAGGTAAGTAGTCCCATAAAATGACATTCTAAAACATATGCAATATTTGAGAGAAAATAAGACACTGAATAAAAATAGGTACAATATGATCAATGTAAAGTATGACTTGCCTTGCTATGAGGATTGGGGAAATTCTGCGACTACTTCGAAATAAATGGGATCGCTGGAATTACCGGAATCTACATGACAAACAAAACACTCAACAAAACATGCTAAAAGTCTACCGAAACATCACATAAAACTATTTTAATGGATTCTTGGCATTTTTCTGGATTTAATGAAATTTGAATGGACAAAAACGAAGCTCGGATTAAAAAGATATGAATTTTAGAAGACTATTTGTGTTTTTTTACTAAAACAGAAAAGTCCTTAAATTATTTATTGCGCAATTAAGTCCTGGGCTGATGCAAGCAGCTGGCGCATGGGAAGGGCTGACGTCAGCATGACGCATGGATGACGCAACGCTGATGCAAGCGAGGGCTAACGCAATGCTGACGCAAGCGACTAGGGCTGACGTCAGCAGTGACGCAAGCGCTGACGCAAACAACACGGGTGACGGTCCATGGTGGACCGAGTCTACGGGAGCGGCGACGGTGCACCACGTGGTGACACCACAGCGGCTGAGCGGGCGCATGGGAGTAGACGACCCCGATCTACTATTGTTAACGATCAAATTTGGTAAGCAAATCGCCAAGTTTGAAGCAAGGATTGAGGCGGAATCGAAGGAGCATTTGAACCTCGGAGACAGAAGCTGCGCCGGCAGAGTCCGAATCGGCTAAGGAATCAGTCGGCTGAGTTCGAGATGGACATAATAGCCAATAGCCAATTCCGATTGAGAAGCGGATGCGACCGGTCCCGGAAGGAAAGCGTGAAGATAATTATTGGATTCGGTTTCCAAGTACTTTGAAGATATTGCCATCTACGGATAAAGTCCTACAACGGCAATTATATCTTTAAATTAGGATATTTTGTATAGTTTCCTTATAGATAATGTCGGTTTGTTTAGAACATTTGTAATCCAATCTGTAATAGGAATCGTGTCCGTTATGGACTCATTGTATATCCGGATATAAATATGACCCGAGACCATGTAATTAACAACACACAACTCAATACAATCTTGGCGCATCGCCACCTTTTGTTTTTACTATCTTGACAAGTTCTTGCCTCGTCTTTGGGCTGCATCGAATTCCGATCTCCAAGTAAGGTAATCCCTTGTTAGAAGTGGTTTGTGCTATCGAGGTTAGTGTTTCCATCATCATGATACTCTAATCTTGATGTCATGAATTGTTTAATTTATCATATACAACATATAATTTAGATCAATGTCTAGATCTATCTCATGACTGGCTAGGGATTTTCTGAAGACAACGGCCGATAGAGCTAGATCTAGAGGTTGATTTAGGTTATATGGTGTATCCACCATCTCGAAAGGTTTTCATTAGCTTATATAGATCTCATGCTTCTTTTTGTACTTAATGATGCATCAGTTTGATCTATTAAGTCGCTCTTAGAATCATATAAATTTATTCGGCTCAATGACTGCTATTAGAGATACTATCGGGGTTTCAGCCGATCTTACCTGTTTTAACCATCTTATATGTTTTATTACTGCTAGATGTGTTAAAGTCACCTTTTATATTAAGATCATATGCTAATTAAATCTGCTAAGCCTGGTATCAATATGTTAAGTCATATTAACAGCCGATTGATCCTTGTTTAGTATTTTTAGATTAGAATAATATCTTAGTATAAAACTGTATCGGAGTACTAGCCGATTCACATTAGATATATGACATTGGCTAAGTTATAAATATATATAATTACTGTTCTATTATATTTTTAGATATAAGTGATTTATACTGTCTCGGTATACTACCGATCTATCCAGTCACTTAGTCTAAACATGCTTTGGAATAGTAATTATGTATCATGCATATCTATAGCCGATCGAGTAGGACCTAATCATAATTTGATTATCTATTCTTTGTTTCTTGTTGGTTACAGGATCAAACCAACTGGCACGCCTTGCAAATCACCAAAGGTGATCCAATTTGGACCTGCACTATAGTTAAGCAGACCTCTCAGGCCAGTGCGTGGGAAATTTCTCATCAATCCGCTTTTGGCATGCCCGGTTGGACCTCTGCAACTTCCAAGTCCAATATAATGGTTGAAGTCAAGTCTACTGATGTGGACCAGGAAAACATCATCCCCGTCATGATGGACAAGCTTTCTGTCGAACAACAAGCTGAGTATCGGCAGATGATAGTGTTAGTGATATGCCCTAGAGGCAACATGGAGATGTTGGATATCATGTTCAATGTTTATGCATAAATGAATAAAGTGTTATTCAGTTCCATGAAATAGACAACTTGTATTGATCAATAAGTACGTGACTTATTTATGAGACTCTTTATGTATGAATCTATTTTTAAACGATCCCTGATCACATGTTATATTGTTGGAAAAAATATGATTCTAAGATCGGCATGTTTATTGATTGATGATCATGTCTCATAGATCATGGTATGAAGATACCAAATCAATATATGTGGACATGTGTTAGAGAACACATTGTTGGATAGACCCACCATGAGACACTACAGGAATTAATGTGCCATTAGTTGGTCTCAAGTAGTGTTGGTGCAAAGTCCTTAGACCTGAGATCATCATGGATTCCAACATGTGTAGTAGCCTACTTTGGGACTGCCAAACGCTATTCCGTAACTGAAAACTAGTTTTCGGGTTTGCTACGAAACATGGAGTGGGATGTGAATGATCAAGATGGAATTTGCCCCTCCTTTAGAGAGATATCTCTGGGCCCCTCGAGGTAATGGATTATGGAAGTGCATGGCCATGCCGAGTTGATTGAGGAATCAATCAATAGACAGATAATCCAATACGGTTCGAGTGAATGGTTAAGCTATTAGTAGGATGGCACACATCTTGCCTATAGATTAATTGGTATCGTGAGGCAAAGGGCTTTGTGTACACATTACAGGTTCAGAGCCGATATTATATTCTTGTATACTGTGGTGTCAATATGTGCTGCTAGGTGCCGCTGTTGACAGATCGACTGAGTTGGACTCGAGCCGACGGTCGGCTATATAGCCGAAACCAAGTATACCTGAACCTACAAGGTCGCACGCTTAAGGGGATAAGAACAGGCATTCGAGTTGGACTCGGATATGGCTCGATCGGATAGGGATCCGATCCGATTGAGTCCTATGGGCTTACGAAGTCCAGCCGGCCAACTCTATGAGATTCGGATAGGATCCGATTCAAAATAGAGTCCCGATGGGCCTCTAGGCCCAACCAGTAACTCTATATAAAGGGGTGAGGGGTGGAGAGTTGTGACAGGCAATTGAACCGAATCAATCTGATTTGGCGCAACAGAAGTCGGCGAGATCAATCTCCACGGAAACCCTCCCCACCTTCGAGCCAAACCCTAGCCTTGCATTGTGTGCTAGCACACGGGTGTTCGGCGTTCTGTTCCCGGACGTGTGGATACCGGTAGAGGCGCTGCTACGTTGCGGCGCTGTTGATCGGCTACGAATCGGCTGTGGTGGAATCGGCTGCAGTCGAGCGCATCAGAGCGAGGCGCGAGAACGCGGTCAGACGACTCGGATCGGCTGCGTCATTGGCGAATCGGCTGATTGGTAAATCGGCTGTCCCTGGGAATCGGCTGTCATCGGCAAGCACTGTTCCAGATCGGATAGTCCTGATTGGCTAATCCGCTGCACTCTACTCCAATCGGTAACGATCTATCGGCCCTTACTTGCAAGTGTTCCTGGATTGCACGGTAAAAGTTTTGTTTTTAGCTAGCGTAGCTTCCGCGTAACCAATAGATAGAACGATTGCAATCTCACTATTTGTAGTCCTTTACCCAGACTAGGTCTGGGGCAATCATTCAGAAGTACAAGTTCGTGATCCCCAAAGAATTTGACTTTGGAGCCACCTCCAGCAAGAGCGATGGGAAGGAAAAGATTGAGGAGGTCAAACGGGAGGAAGACAGCTCAGAACTCCACACGCTATAGGACAGAATCGACTCAGTTGTCCACACTTTTCAACTAGTCTGGGATATTGATCAACACTTTGAACAACATGATCAGCACCGTGGTGGATTCCAAGATAGCCGAGCAGCTGCCAAGGGGCCCAACCTTTCTCCCTGACGGCCGATTCCCCAACTACAGGATTCTATCGACGCATGGGCTACCGATTTCTCCACTGCGACAGCCGACTCCCCCGGGGTAGCCCCTATTCAGCCGATTCTGCAGTCATCGGCTGTAAAACTGCCGCCCAAGCTTCTCACCAGGCAACAACCTTAGCATCGGGGCCACGGAGTTCCGATACTGCCCTAGGAGCAAGTGGAGGCCATATACAGCGCTAATCGGCAATCCCTCACCAACAAAGTGCCGATTGGCAACCATACACCAGGGTCCCCTTAGAACCCGATTGTTGCGCAGCTTCCCCCTGAACAACAACCTTCGGTGATCCCTCAGCCACCTCCTGCCATGAATCAATTCCCACATCAGTATCCAGGGGGCAACTTTGATTAGTATTACCAGCCTCATTCACCACAAATGCAGTATCGGCAAGCCCCTATGCAGTATGATCAATACGAGCCGATACCGCATGTTCAAGCTCAAGAGGCACAGCAGAGCAAGCCTTGGGCCGACTTGATTGCAGATGTCATGCGTGATCAGTTCGGCATCAAGCCAAAAGACTCCGGCAACATGTACCGGTACCCTTATCTAGAATACTTCAAGAGGGTCCCCCTGCCAAACCGGTACAATGTGCCAGATTTTTCAAAATTCTCTGGGCAGGACAACATTTCAACATACGAACACATTAGGCGATTTTTGGCCCTATGTGGAGAGGCGTCGGCTGCGGATGCGCTCAGAGTGAGATTGTTTCCACTCTCTCTATCGGGATCGGCCTTTACCTGGTTTTCTTCACTTTCTTACAACTCAATACAAAGCTAGGCCGATCTTGAGAAACAATTTCACAGTTACTTCTACTCCGGCACCCATGAGATGAAATTGTCGGACCTAACCGGCATCAGGCAGAAACATGATGAGTCAGTTCAGGACTACATTCAACGTTTCAGGGACATGAGGAACCAGTGCTACAGCCTGGTGCTGTCAGACACAATTAGCTGATTTAGCCTTCCACGGCCTTTTGGCGCCTATCAGGGAAGGGTTTTCGGCCCAGGATTTCCAGAGCTTAGCCCACTTGGCCCAGAAAGTGACAGCGCATGAGTAGTGTTTTTAGGAGGCCAAGAAGGCATTCAAGAAAATCAGCCACATCGCCTACGCCTCAGATTCAGATTCAAGCGACAGCGATGCTGAAGTAGCAACAACCGAATGGACCAAGAATAAGAAGGCGGTAACATGTCAGTGGTTGAAAAAATCGGCTAGAGAAGAGAAATATGATTTCGATATCACTAAAGCCGATAAGATTTTTGACCTGCTGCTTCAGGAAAAGCAAATCCAACTCCCGGCCAATCATGTCATCCCATCGGCCGAGGAATTGAAGAAAAGGAAATATTGCAAATGGCACAACACCGGCTCTCATAGTACCAACGACTGTAAGGTGTTCCGCCAACAGATTCAATCCGCTATAGAAACGAGAAAAATCAAATTTGAAGATTCGGCGAAGTCGATGAAGGTCGACAGCAACCCCTTTCCCGTCAACATGGTCTATGCTAGTCAAAGGCAAGCTGATCGGCAGCCCAGAATGACGGACAGCTTAGTCAGATCCAGGCAGGGATATGGAGAAAAAAGGACTGGCGCGGACTACCAGGAGCACCTCAAGAAGCTGACAAAAGTTGATTCGTTTCCTGTTAACTTGGTTTGTGCTAGATGTCAATCGGCTGATCATCATCCCCGAAAGACAAACAACCTAGTCAGATTCATGAAGAGACATGAAGACAAAGAGACCGGCAGGGTCTACAAAGTACATCCAAGGAGATACGATAGACAAGAAGGGGCTCATCGTCAGCAGCTTGATAGCTTCGATCCTCATTGGAGTTGCGACTTCTTCAAGTTTTGCTGGGAAGAGGGGATGAGGTTGCCTTCAATCCAAGACTACCCGGCATGCAGTGGACACGAGGATCAACCAGCTGAGAGCTCCAGCCGATTTATACCCAGGGCGGTTCAGCTCAATCAAAAGAAAATGTCTGTTCATCAAAGGCTGGGCCCCATCAATCAATATTTCTTTCAAGAAGACGTGGAAGATGACGAAGAACAAGCCGCCAACCCTCAATGGTGCCCTTCTGACATTTTTACAAAAACACAAAAGTGGAAGGTGCAATAGCTAAAGAGCGAGGGTCGGCTGAAAGAAGTCCAGGCCGAAATCGACTATCGGCTAAAAAAGAAAAGGAACAAAACCGCCCAAGGAGACAATGGCGCATAAAAGACAATGTTGCCCCATGAGAGCCCCGCCGACAAGGACAGAAGGGCGGCTAAAGGGAAAGGAGTAACTGCTGCATCGGTCAATATGGTGTTCATATTGCCAGTCGAGTTTGAGGCTGCCAAAGCCGATGCAGATACAGTAGATGATACCTAGGCCAAATTAGTATTGTCCCTAGAACAAGCAGTATTTAAAAACCTGAGGGGACTGAGCATCGGCACCTGAAGCCCCTGTGCTTCAAAGGATTTGTAAATGGGAAGCCGATGTCGAAGATGATGGTCATTGGAGGAGTTGCCGTCAATTTGATGCCCTATGCTACTTTCAAGAAGCTGGGCAAAGGAGCCAATGACTTGATCAAGACAAATATGGTGCTCAAGGATTTCGGCGGGAACCCATCAGAGGCCAAGGGAGTTCTCAACGTCGAGCTGACCGTCAGCAGCAAAACCGTGCCCACAACATTCTTTGTCATTGACGGGGAGGGGTCATACAGCCTGCTGCTCGGAAGGGATTAGATCCACGCCAACTGCTGCATCCCTTCGTCAATGCATCAAAGCATAATCCAGTGACAAGGCAACAAGATCGAAATTGTGCCAACCTACAGGTCAGTCAATGTAGCTAATGCTGACTTAACCTTATGGGAAGTCGACGACATTGATTGCCCGTTTGGCAAAGTTTGGCAGGCCAATTTTCTAAAGGTGTTCGATTCTGATATACAGCTAATTGGAGACGAAGACCTCATTTATTACTTTGAGGGCATCGTGGAGGGCTCGAGCGTCTACACCAAGGACACCGTGGATGATCTGGATGGCAAACTGGTGCAAGGTTTTATGTCGGCCGACGAGCTTGAAGAGGTTGATATAGGTCGAGGAGATAGGCCTAGGCTGACATATATTAGTAAAAATCTTTCTTCTCATTTTAGACCCAAGCTTATTGATTTATTAAAAGAATATAAAGATTGTTTTGCTTGGGAATATTTTGAGATGCCTGGTCTCAGCCGTTCGATTGTTGAACATCGGCTCCCTATTAAGCCAGGGTATCGGCAATACAAACAGCCTCCTAGGAGGTTCAAATTCGATATGTATTATGCAATTAAGGCCAAAATCACTCGGCTATATGACGTTGGTTTTATTCGGCCCTGCCGATACACAGAATGGGTTTCCAATATAGTCCCAGTGATCAAGAAAAAGGCAAACTTAGGGTGTGCATCGACTTCAGAGATTTAAACAAGGCTACCCCTAAGGACGGATACCCCATGCCAATAGCCGATTTGCTAGTAGATGCAGCTTCTGCCTCAAAATAATAAGTTTTATGGATGGCAATGCAGGATATAATCAGATTTTTGTGGCCAAGGAGGACATCGATAAGACAGCTTTCAAGTGTCTAGGAGCAATCGGCTTGTATGAATGGGTCGTTATCACTTTTAGGTTGAAGAACGTTGGGGCTACATACCAAAGGGGCATGAACTACATTTTTCATGACTTAATCGGCTTCTTGGTTGAAATCTACATTGATGATGTTGTCGTCAAATTCAAGGAGGTCGAAGATTGATTTGAGAAAGGTCTTGGAAAGGACCAAAAAGTATGGCATAAAAATGAACCCCACGAAGTGTGCTTTTGACGTATCGGCTAGCCAATTCTTGGGATTTCTTGTTCACGATAGGGGGATTGAGGTGATGCAAAAGAGGCATCAATGCTATCAAAATTATTTAGCCTCCGCAGGACAAGAAGCAGTTACAGTCTTCGATTGGTAAAATTTAACTTTATCAGGCGCTTCATTGCCAACCTATCTGAGAAGATGGAGCCGTTCACCCCTTTGTTACAGTTAAAGGCCGATCAAGCATTTACCTGGGGGGCAGAGCAACAGAAGGCTTTAGACAATATCAAGGATTATCTGAGCTCTCCTCCAGTTTTAATCCAGGAGTTCGAGGGGAAGTAGAAAGCAATTTTCTATCTCAGTAGAAGACTTTTGGATGCAGAAATAGGTACTCTCCCGTGGAAAAGTTGTGCTTATGCCTATGTTTTTCATGTACAAAGTTGAGGCATTATTTATTATCCAACGAGTGCACAATAGTCTGCAAAGCCGATGTAGTTAAATATATGATATCGTCTCCAGTTCTAAAAGGACTAGTTGGGAAGGGGATCTTTGTCTTGACGGAGTTCGACCTGAGGTATCAAGCGCCTAAAGCAGTTAAGGGGCAGGCCATAGCCGATTTTATTGTGGAACACAGAGATGACTCAATCGGCTTGATCAATATCATGCCTTGGACACTGACTTTTGATGGATCTATTTGCACAAGTGGCTGTGGCATCGGCTTTGTAATCATCTCACCCAATGTCGAAACTTGGTTTCGGCAATATAATTTCTGGGTCGCAGTCGAGATCGCCAAGCACAATGGGTTAGGAGGAAAAGAAGATTTAGACAGGTTCAGGCCCTCTCGTGAGGTAATACCCTACTCCTGTTTCGGTGGATTCGATCCGCCGAGTGTCTTTTTGATCTCGTGATCTAAAGCTCTTGCTTATGAAGTTGTATCTAGAATCTAATCTCTGATCAAGTCTAGGATATCTCTCAAGGGACGCCCCTTACCCCCCTTATATAGTCTTGGGAGGAAGGGTTTACAAGTCGGAAACCCTATCTTATTCTAAGTTGGTTTCCTCAATCTTACCAAACCGTGACTATAGGCCGATTGCCTTATCTCTATCGGCAACCGTAACACCTAAGTCAAGTCCGGCTTACGATATAGCGGCGCAATCTATCCCTACCTCCGTCGGATAAGCTTGCCAAGTAGATACCCGATTGCCACAATCTCCACAAGAGCCCCGAGTCCTTTTCGCCGACGAGACAACTCGGCTCAGACCAAAGCAAGCACTCAACCAAAAATCTCTTTGACCGAAGTGCTTTTGGCGCCGAGTGATTCCATCATCTCTGCCCGAATCTTCCCGAGTGGATCCAAAGACCGTGAAGGGCTGGAAAAATATATATATAAAAATTCTCAAAAATAAATATCTAGGTGCATCTCCCGATGCACCTAATTATAGGTGTAGCCCCCGACTATGTGGTTAGTCAAAAATAGACTAAGCATATAGTCAAGAACTATATAAAAAATTATTCTCATGTAGATGCCTAGCTCATGCTAAAGCAATCATAAAAATCTCATTACTCAGCAAGTTCATACTCAACCGAGTGAATTTGCCCGAGTCATCTCAGAACAAATAATTCAATCATCCCTCATGGGTAAAAAGCATTCGGTAAACTCTTGCTCAACCGAGTGGATTCGCCCGAGTAATCCCGAAAAAAATAACTCAACCAACCCTAGCGGGTAAAAAGCACTCGGTAAGCTCATGCTTATCCGAGTAGATCTGCCCGAGTCATCCCGGAACAAATATTTTAATCATCCCTCATGGGAAAATAAGTTCTTTCAATCATATGAAAAATATGACCAAGTTATTAAACAGCTTTTGCCATAATACTGGTCTCAATCTTATAAAGATCTTCACCAAGGTGGAAAACAAACAGCATTGGTAAGATTACCCAACCAAATACCGAAAAACCAAACAGCCCTTGTTCACCAAGGTAGCTATAAAAACTCTGCTGTTGGTCACCTTCCAAATTGCACCGTGCCAACTTCTTATGAAGTTAAGCAAACCGCGGTATGGAAGGATCTTTTAAGGTATAGGGCACTCGGACACGCGCATATTGCCAGGGCAAATCTGCTTAAGCACATCCGCTTAAGTCCCTAAGGACACGTATCAGACCACACCTTAGCTGGGCCGTAGATTTTCTTATGGGCTCGGCCCACTCACCAGAAAACCTAGTGCAACCCTCAAATCTTTCTTTATAAAGACACGAGGTCGTCCTCGCCTCTTCATCTTCCAAAATTCCCTTCTCGCAATCGCTCATCGGTTCATTGCGGAGAACCCTAGGCTTGCGCGCTTCTCGGTCCATCCGCCAAGAAGCTTGCTTGCCGCGACAACTAGCCTCGCAGCCAAAACTCCCACACCCGTCGTCCAAGATCTAAACTTTCTCAACCGATCCGCTCCCCAACAACCTTGCTCTCATGGCGGAGGAGAAGAGGATTCCGTTCGACCAATGGGCCACCTCGGACGTGAGGGAATACACCCTCAAGGAGATGGTAAAGCACGGCGTACTTCCGCCGAAGGAACTTGTAGGATGGCGCCCGGCGGCGGGGGAGGACTTCCCGACCCCAAACACCGGTGAGCTCGTTGTCTTTACCTCCTTTTTCTATTGCGGATTCAGTCTTCCCACCTCCGAATTCTTTCGGGGGCTCTTGGATTACTATGGTCTTCACATCTACCATCTGAACCCCAACTCGATGCTTCACATAGCACTCTTCATTCATGTGTGTGAAGCCTTCCTTGGCATTCTTCCTCACTTCAATCTGTTCCGTCGTATGTTCTACCTGAAACCCCATCCGAACAAGGATCAACCTTGCGTCGTTGGTGGGGCAGGCTTTCAGCTTCGCGGATCTCTCCGCAAAGACTATTTTTCTCTCCCTTGAAATCTTCCAACAAAGGCTGGCATGCGAACTGGTTCTACATCAGCAATCTTGAACCCAGCCTTCCTGCCTTTGTCGGTCTTCCTCCTGTCCCCAAGCCATCTTGGAGCACCGTCCCGGTAGCCCAAGAATGGGATGAAGCCAACGATCTGCTCGCGAAGATCCTGGCGATGAAGAAGAGGAACCTTCGCGGGGAACAAATCACTCGGCACTTCATTAGGTGCCGACTGGCGCCAATCAAGGAGCGGTCGAAGCCGGCCTTCGAGTACGAAGGCGGAACGGACCCTAATCGGGAGGACCCGGATCCCCTCACATACGAGATCCTGAAGATCCGGATGTATAAGCTCTTCTCATCCGGGATCTCAGTCGAGCGGGCCCTCATACTGCCAGTCCTTCCATTCAGCATCCACCGACCTCCTCCTCCGGTAAGCCGATTGGATGCTTCATAATATCTTTCGATCTTGACGCCTTGTCTTTTAATGTTGCACTTTCTCTTTTCTGCAGGAAAACGCTTCTATCACCTCCATGCCATATAAGGTGGCTCATGATGACGCGCCGCGTCGCCCCGCCAAGAAGCCGACTGGCGGGATCAAAATCCAAGCTGATCCAGTCGGGAAGCGGGCTGCGCCGAGTGAGGACTCGAACAAACGCGCAAGCAAAAGGCGGCTGATCATCGAGGATTCGGATGATGACGTCCCGGCTCCTCCGGTCGAGACCCCGCCTCTAAGGCGATCGCCGCGGACCGCACCGAAGATCCGCCGGTCATCCAGGTAAGCTCCGAAACCAAAGTCCTGAGCTCTTTCGCAGAAAAACTTTTCTTTATCTTCGTTGTGTTCACTTGCGTAGGAGGCCCCAGGACATAGATCCTGCCGGAGGGGGTGAAGGGCCGACCCCGGCCGCTGCTCCCGAAGTGCCAAGGCCGTCAGAACCAAAACCCCAGAGCCCGCAACCGAGTGCGAGCATTCCGGAGAAGCATCCTTCTCCTCAGAAGGAGAGTGCCCCTAGGGAGGAGCCCCCGACTGCCAGCCGGGATATCCCGACTGGAAACCAGTCGGCTGCCGGGGAACCCACGGCCGCGCCCGAGCGCCCGACCGAGGGTCACTCGGCACGGAGCCCGAAGAAGAAGAAGGGCCCGCTGCCCCACCTAGGCAGCCCCAAACCGGTGAGATTTGCTTCGAACTTCCCTTTGTTCTTTCAATTTTGAATCCTTCATGTCTTCATTGGTCTTTCTTGATTGCCACCACGGTAGAAGAGATCCCCAGGTTACAGTCCGCTGAGACCTGGGTGCCTCCGATCAGGATCGAGTGGCGGGACTCGGAAGGCGAGAGACAAGGCATCATCCTCGACCGGCAGGCTGAAAAGGATGAAAGGGATGCCCTCGTCGAGAGCCTGAATGAGGCGACCCGACCGCTCAACGTAAGCCTTCATCTTTCTTTTTGATTGTATCTTCGTTATTCTTCAGTCGATCATTCTTCTGCTTTCGCATGCAGAAAGAATATTGCCGCTCAATGGCAAAATCTGAGGTGCTGGAAAAGCTGGTGCCTCACTTAAACTCCTTGGAGGACGTTCAGCGACAGCTGAAGGTCACTCGGGAGGAGGCCGCTTCACGGGAGGCCGCTTTAAGGAGGGAGATCTCGGAGCTTCGGGAAGCGAACCTCGACCTCCGCGGATCAATTGGAAGTAAGCCCGCCTCTCCCAGCTTCACCATGATTCTTTTGTTGATCTTGTCAATTGATAATCCTCTTTCGTCGTAGAAAATTCTTCGGAGGTCCACTCGCTTCAAGTCCAACTGGAAGCGGTCAGCCTCGACAAGGCCGAGATGGAGGCCGAATTTGAAGGTAACCTTCTTTGAAGTTGAATCGCATGTGCTGCTTCATTCCCGAGTGCTTTGAACGATCTGGAACTCCTTGCAGCTTATAAGATGAAGACCCGAGCCCAATATGACGTCTTACTCGGGGCGGATCAAATCCAGCGACGAGATACGGGAAGAGGTCGCCAATGCCGCCACGCCGATCTTGGCAGCCTTGTTTGATCAAGGGGTTGGGGCCCTTGCTCAGGCCAATCGAGATCTTCGACAAGCTCCCTGCTCCCGAGCGATTCGAAAAACATCACCGAAGCGGCCAACATGGGGGCTGGTCTCGCTCTTGCACGACCAAGTCCTCTACCCCGAGTGGATATTCATTCAATCGGGGAGGGCTTTGCCGAGGGGACAACAGATGAGCAGGCCTTAGATATGCTCGCGAGGCGCAAGAAGCGGCGAAGAAGATCTCTTTAGATGTAGTAAACAATTTTAAGCTCTGAACTGTATTTTGACTTTGCTTTGTGAATGTCATGTAATCATAACACTCTGACATGGAATCTTTGTGACTATTTTTAGTTTATTTATGTCCATGCCTTGATTCGAGCCTTTGCGTGAAATTTCTTAAGTAGTTTTCGTCCGCGTCATCAAGCCTAGGCTCGATTAGGTCATCGGAAAAACTCTCGTCCTTAGACGTTGAGCTCGAGTCGAAGGACATTAAACAATGATAAACTAAATTGTGCACAAAAATTTGATGAGGAAAATTCGAGCTTTATTGATATGTGTATCAGCCCCCGACTGCTAGCTCAAGAAGTCATCTTGCTTGAGGTTGGCAGTCAAGGAAAACATGAGGCCTTAGCCAAATTAGGCGTAAAACCGCCGAAGATGCTCGATGTTCCAGGAGTTCTCCACCATGGACCCGTCTTCGCGCTTTAGCCGGTAAGCACCGGCCGAGTCACTTCGGCGATTATAAAGGGTCCTTCCCATAAGGGAGATAACTTATGTCGGTCTTTGGTGGTCTGGATCTTGCGTAGGACCAGGTCGCCAACAATGAAAGCTCGTGCTCGCACGTTGCGACCGTGGTATCTCCCGAGCCCTTGAAGGTATTTGGCCGACTGGATGAGGGCCGCCTCGCGGGCCTCTTCCAATCGGGTGAGGTCATCCACTCGGTCGATGTCGTAGCGTTCATCATTGAAGCTGCGGACCCGGAGGGACTCAAACTCCATCTCGTTTGGCAACATGGCTTCTGCGCCATAGACCAGAAAGAAAGGAGTTTGGCCGGTGGCCCGACTGGGTGTAGTTCGCAGCGACCATAGAACCGAGGGAAGTTCTTGGACCCACTTGCCGGCGTAAGGGCTTAGCCGGTCAAAGACGCGAGCCTTGATGCCTTGAAGAACCATGCCGTTTGCTCGCTCGACTTGCCCATTGCTTTTGGGGTGAGCTACCGATGCGTAGCGATCTTGATTCCGAAGTCTTCGCAGAATTCCTTGAAGATGCCTCCCGTGAATTGAGTCCCATTATCGGTTATGATTCTGTTTGGGGACGCCGAAGCGGTGCACGATGTTGAGGAAAAATCCCGTGCTTTGTCGGCAGTGATTGTGGCAACCGGCTTGGCTTCAATCCACTTGGAGAACTTGTCGATTGCGACGAAGAGGTGTGTGAAACCTCCTGGAGCTTTCTTGAAGGGCCAACCATGTCCATCCCCATACCGCGAACGGCCGGAAAGCGGGATTGTTTGAAGCTCCCGGGCCGGACATGGCTTTGTCGGGCAAAGAACTGGCAGCCTTCGCAGGTTCTTACGACTTTATCCGTGTCGGAGACCGCGGTAAGCCGAAAAATCCTTGTCCGTAAGCTTTGCCGACTAGAGTGCGTGCCGCCGCGTGGCTTCCGCATATGCCCGAGTGGATATCTTGGAGTAATTGTTTCCCTTCTTCGGGTGTGATGCATCTCATTAGAATTCCGAGGGCTTCTCTTGTATAGGTCGGAGTCGACCATGACGTATGCTTGGCAACGACGCCGGACGCGTTCGCTTCATCCCGGTCATCCGCGCCTCTTGCTGAGTTAAGAATTTGATGAGCGGCGTCCTCCGTCGGTATCGATCATGGTGACTTCGTTCGTGGTTTGCTCGTTGGGAGTTGTCTTTGCCGTGACGGTTGGCTCGTAGAGATGTTCGACAAAGACATCTCGTGAGCGGCTTCGCGCTTAGATCCGAACCGTGCTAGCTCATCGGCGGCTTCGTTGTTATGTCTCGGACATGTGAGAGTTCTAGCCCATCAAACTTATCCTCAAGCTTGCGGACCTCTTGTCGGTAGGCCTCCATAGTGTCGTTTAAGCGGACCAGTCTTTCATCACTTGATTGACGACCAGTGGGAGTCGCTTTCACAATAAGCCGACGAATCCGAGTGAGACCGCAAGGCGCATCCATGTAAAAGAGCTTCGTATTCGGCGACGTTGTGTGAGGCGGAGAAGTGGAGGTGAAGGGCATATCTTAGCCTTTCCCCGGGAGATCGCACAACTCCCGCTCCCAAGCCGGTGATCCTCTTGGATCCGTCAAAGTGCATGGTCCAGTGTTGGAGGTCTTCTCGGGAACATGCTCTTGCTTGTTCGATCCACTCGGCCAGAAGTCCGCTAAGGCTTGTGACTTAATGGACGTCCCGGGCTTAAAAGTTAAGTCCAGCGGCATCGCCTGTGGCCCACTTGGCGATGCGCCGGTTGCCTCGCGGTTGTGGACGACGTCGCCGAGTGGAAAAGAGGTGATGACGGTGACCGAGTGACTCGAAAGTAGTGTGCCAATTTCCTCGCGGTTATTAGAACACCATAAAGCAATTTTTGTACCGGGGTATCGGATTTTGGCTCCCGCCAATACTTCGCGACAAAGTAAATTGGTCTTTGAATCTTCGGGCCCGTCCTTCTTCCTCTCGTTCAACCACAAGGACCGTGCCGACCACTTGGTGAGTGGCTGAAACGTACAGCAAGAGGGGTTCTTGGGGCTGAGGTGAAGCCAGGACGGGTGGCGTGGTAAGGAACTCTTTGAAATCTTCAAAGGCCTTGTTAGCTTCTTTGGTCCACTGGAAGTCGTCCTGTCTTCTTCAGGCTGAAGAAGGGCATGCCTCGTTCGCCGAGTCGAGATATGAAACGGCTCGGTGCCGCCATGCAGCCGTGAGCTTTTGGACGTCTTTCGATTACTCGGGGCTTCATGTTTAAGATGGCGTTGATCTTCTCTCGGGTTTGCTTCAATGCCGCGGTGTGATACCATGAAGCCGAGCGCTTGCTCGATGGGACGCCGAAGGTGCACTTCTCCGGGTTCAACTTCATTCGAAGGCCCGGATGTTTGCAAAGGTTTCTTCTAAGTCGGCGATCGGTCTTCTTTCGCTTGGTCTTGATGACAACATCGTCGACATAAGCTTCAACGTTTTTGCCGATCTGCGTCCGGAAGCATCTTTGGATCATGCGTTGGTATGTAGCTCCGGCGTTCTTCAGCCGAAAGGCATGGTGATGTAGCAAGAGGCCCCGAACGGCGTGATGAAAGATGTCTTCAAGCGTCGGATTCTTTCGATCGATCTGTGATAGCCCGAGTAACAATCCAAGAAGCTCGGGAGTTCGCAATGGCTGTTGAGTCGACAACTTGGTCGATACGAGGTAGCCCGAATGGATCTTTGGGGCAGAGCTTTGTTGAGGTCGGTGTAATCGACGCACATGCGCCATTGCCCCGTCTTCTTGCGGACCAAGACTGGATTGGCTAGCCGGGATGAAGGACTTCTTTAATGAAGCCGCAGCCAAGAGCTTTGCGAGTTCTTCTTTGATCGCGTCTTTTCGATCCCGTGCGAACTGCGTAATCGTTGTTTTATTGGTTTGGCGTCATCTTTGACGTTCAAAGAGTGCTCGATCACCTCCCTAGGAATTCCAGGGCATATCGATGGTTTCCAAGCAAAAACATCTTTATTATTTTGGAGGAAGGTGACGAGCGCGCTTTCCTATTTAGGATCTAGGTCGGCGCCGATTACGGCGCTTTGGAGGGATCGACGAATCAAGGGAGATCTTCTTGGTCTTGGCGTCGCCGGATCCCGATTTGGCTATCTTCTTCGCGGGGACTTCGCCCTCGCCGGTTGATGCAGCCAATCGGACTTCTTGTTGGCCACGTAATCTCTCGCGAGATTGGGCCATGTCGCAGCTCTCCTTGTCGCAGGTGAAGGCTTGCTTCACATCGCGGAAGAGTGATGACGCCGTTGGGACCCGGCATCTTCATGCAAAGATAAGTGTAGTGGGAGATTGCCATGAACTTGGCAAGCGCAGGCCTTCCGATGATGGCATGATATGCCGTTTCGAAGTCGGCCACCTCGAAGGTGACGTTCTCCGTTCGGAAATTCTCTCGGGCTCCGAAGGTGACCGGGAGGGAGATATGCCCGAGTGGAGTTGAAGATAGCCCTGGATAACTCCGTGGAAGGGGGCTGAGCTTGCTTTGAGTTCGGACCTCGGGATCTGCATTTCATCCATGGTCTTGGCAAACAGATGTTGAGGGCGCCCCCATCGATGAGGACGCGCTTAAGCCTGATGTTGCGGACCACGGGGTCCAGGACGAGTGGATATCGTCCCGGATGGACCACTCGGTCAGGATGATCCGAACGGTCAAAGGTGATGGCCACCTCCGACCATCGCAGATATTGAGGGACTTCAGGTTGAGCCGCGTTGACCTCCCGGTCAGTTAGCTTTTGTTTCCTCTTGGATTCATAAGCTAACGGGCCCCCGAAGATGTGGTTGAGCTCCCCCACTGGATCTTGAAAAGGTTCGGCATTTTCAGCCGCGTTGTTCTTCTTGGCGCCGATGGACCAGCCTCGTCGCCGGCTTGGTTGAGCTGCGCCGCGACTGCTCAGCGAACGCTTGTAGATAAAGCAATCCTTCGCCGCGTGCTTGTGATTCGGATGGTGGGTGCATTGGGCGTTCATGATGGCGTCGTAGGCGGCGACTCGGGACGGCGTTGAGTATTGGAGGTTGCGGCCACTGTGTCTTCGGATCGGCGCTTGCGATCTTTCGGGCCCCGGTTGCTTGTTGTTGCCGCCATCCTTCTTAGGATTTCGGCTTCCTCCCGCTTGCTTGTCCTCTCTTCCGTCGAGCCGATCTTGACGGGCGGCTTTGATGGCGTCGTTTGATTTGGCGTATGAATTCACCGTCTCAAACATCCGCTTCACCGTCTTCGGTGGCTTTCGTCCGAACTTGCCGATAAGCGGCTCATCACGGACTCCCTTCGGAAGGCGGCGATGATGATGTCATCGGTGATGTTCGGGATCTTGTTGCGCTTCTCGGAGAAGCGACGAATATAATCCTTCGGAGGCTCGTCCGTTCGGATGACATTGTAAAGGTCGAAGTGCGTGCCGGGCCTCTCGAAGGTGCCTTGGAAGTTGGCGATGAAGTGGTCCCTCGCTCGCTCCACGAGCCGATTGAGCCTCTTGGCAGCGTGAGCCAATTTCGGCCGAGTTTGCGAGGGCCACGGGCGTAGTTGGCCATGGCTTTGTTGTCGCCACTGCAGCTCGGATGGCAAGGGTATATACGCTTAACCAAGATTCGGGGTCGGTTTTGCCATCGTAACTTTCTATCCCGGTGGGCTTAAAGCCACTCGGCCAATGCACTCGGCGGAGCTCCCGAGTGAAGGCCGGTACTCCATCGTCGCCGCTATCGGGTGATCCCCTCCGATCTTCCCGAGTGCGACGGTCCGCGCTCTTGGTAGCGGCGGTCGAGGACTTCCCGCATCACTCGGCGGGGTCTTCGTTGGCGGTAGGGTAGCCGGAACTGTTGCGGCGGACTCGGTGGTGGACGGGTGGACGTCCATGTCGTTTGCGGCGGGAGTCGACCGTCGCTCTTGGTGCCTCGGGCGGACTCGGGAGGTGGGCCTCTTGGCCTAGTTGACGACCGAGCCGGCTCGGGCCTCCCGTAGTCTCCCGACCTTAGGGGTGGGAGCCGGCTCTTGTCGGGCGTTTCGGCCACGGATTCGCCGGCCTTCTTGCCGAAGTGGTGGGAGGGCCGTTAGCCGTGGCAGCAACGATGGTCTTGATCTTATCAAGTATAGGAGTCACGTTGGCCGGAGCCGTCTCCATGACGGTATCCAAGAGCGTGAGTGCGGCGCAGATTCTGCCGTGGCGTCCGGAAGACATTGGTGTTGCGAACTCGTGTTTGGAGGATGGCCTCCCGGCGATCGTCCGCCGCACGCAGATCCCGCTTCCTTTTGTCGGCCTCATCTTTGTGTTGTTTGTCTTCTTCGGCATCTTGCGTTCAAGCTCTACTCGCTCGCTCCTCTTCGGCAAGCCTTCGGCCATGGCTGAGTCGGACTCATCCGGCTCGGCCATGAGGACGCGAAGCACTTCGGCTCGCATCCATATGGCGCGGAGTTGTCGGCTTCGCGAAGGGATGCCGTAGAGATTGTCGAGCCGGCGGAGCCGAGGTATCCGTTGAGCTCGAAGATGAGCAGGAGCCAAAGGACGGGAGGATGACAGCGACCTCCCTTGATCCCGGGAAATCCAGATCTGGATCGCTCCGCCCGAGTCGGAGCTTGGGGGATCGAGCTCCCGAGTGGATCGCCGCCAACTCGGGGAGAGCAGTTGCTAGATCTTGGCGACGTTTGGTAACCCAAACGGCACCGAAAGGTCTTCACCGAGTAGATTGCTTCCGTCGGGGAGGCAAGAAGATTGGCGCAGATCTCGGCGGCATTCGGTAATCCGAATGGCGCCGAGTGAAGTCCGTCGTCGGAGAAGGTGGATCGCATCTTGGTCTTCAAGATGTTGTCGAAGATCTCGGCGCTGTTGGGGAGCCCGAACGGCGCCGAGTGGGTCTTTCCCTTCGACCGGTTCGAATCCGAGTCGAAGGAGGAGTCGTCGAAGGAGTTGGCGGCGAAGTCGCCGAATCTGAAGGAGATCCCATCACGCTTGTCGGCGAGATTGTTGAAGAAGTCTCGACGCGCGGCCCCTACCTGGCGCGCCAACTGTCGAAACTTGGTTTCGGCAATATAATTTCTGGGTCGCAGTCGAGATCGCCAAGCACAATGGGTTAGGAGGAAAAGAAGATTTAGACAGGTTCAGGCCCTCTCGTGAGGTAATACCCTACTCCTGTTTCAGTGGATTCGATCCGCCGAGTGTCTTTTTGATCTCGTGATCTAAAGCTCTTGCTTATGAAGTTGTATCTAGAATCTAATCTCTGATCAAGTCTAGGATATCTCTCAAGGGACGCCCCTTACCCCCCTTATATAGTCTTGGGAGGAAGGGTTTACAAGTCGGAAACCCTATCTTATTCTAAGTTGGTTTCCTCAATCTTACCAAACCGTGACTATAGGCCGATTGCCTTATCTCTATCGGCAACCGTAACACCTAAGTCAAGTCCGGCTTACAGATATAGCAGGCGCAATCTATCCCTACCTCCAGTCGGATAAGCTTGCCAAGTAGATACCCGATTGCCACAATCTCCACACCCAAGAGGACAAGTTTTGAAATTGTGTTTACAGTTGCGCCCCACGCTACAAATAATCAAGCAGAATATGAAGTTGTCCTCAAGGGTTTGCAGCTGCTGAAGGAAGTTGAAGCCGATGCTGTTGAAATAATGGGCGATTCACTGTTGGTCATCAGCCAGTTGTCAGGAGAATATGAATGTAAAAATGATGCGCTGATGCTATATTACCAAAAATGCCGAGAGTTGATGGATAGTTTTCAGCTAGTTACCTTGAAACATATCCCTAGGGAGCAGAATTCAGAAGCAAATGATTTGGCTCAGGGAGCATCGGGCTACAAGCCGATGTCAAAAGAAGTTGAAGTGGAGATTGCAACCATCGCAGCCGACGACTAGAGGTATGATGTTCACAATTATTTACAAAATCCTTCCCAGTCGACTTCAAAGAAATTACGCTACAAGGCTTTACGATATGTTTTGCTCGACGAAGATTTATATTATCGGACGATTGATGGTGTGCTACTCAAATGCCTAAGTACTGATCAAGCCAAAATTGCTATGGGAGAGGTGCACGAAGGGATCTATGGTACTCATCAATCGGCCCACAAAATTAAGTGGCCACTTCAGAGAGCTGGTTATTTTTGGCCAACTATGCTGGAATATTGCTTCAAGTATTATAAAGGCTATCAAGATTGTCAAAAGTTTGGAGCTGTCCAGAGGGCACCAGAAGTTTGGAGCTGTCCAGAGGGCACCAGCATCGGCTATGAATCAAATCATCAAGACTTGGCCGTTCGGAGGATGGGGAATCGACATGATCGGCCAGATTAATCCACCCTCGAATAAAGGACACAAGTTTATATTGGTGGCAAACGATTATTTTACCAAGTGGGTGGAAGCAATTCCTTTGAAGAAGGTTGACTCCGGGGATGCAATTGAGTTTGTTAAAGAGCATATAATTTATATGTTTGGCGTCCCTCAAACCATCACCACAGATCAGGGGTCTATCTTTGTCTCAGACGAATTTGTTCAGTTTGCCGACAGCATGGGAATCAAGTTATTAAACTCTTCACCATATTATGCTCAGGCTAATGGACAGGCTGAAGCCTCTAACAAAAGTTTGATCAAGTTGATAAAGAGAAAGATCTCTGAGTACCCGAAGCAATGGCATAGCCGATTGGCTGAATCACTCTGGGCTTATCGGATGGCATGTCATGGATCGATCCAAGTATCTCCTTACAAATTAGTCTATGGACATGAAGCTGTTTTACCATGGGAGAGTGTCATCGGCTCAAGGAGGATTCAACTCCAAGATCAGTTAACAGCCGATGATTATTACAACCTTATGGTGGACGAATCAGAAGACTTGGTCTTATCAAGGATGCGTGCTTTGGAAAAAGTGACCAGGGACAAAGAGAGAATTGCTTGTCATTATAACAAGAAAGTTGTGCCTAGGTCTTTTGAAGAAGGCGAGCTGGTCTGCAAGTTCATACTGCCGATTGGTACAAGAGATAACAAATTTGGCAAGTGGTCACCTAACTGGGAAGGGCCTTTCAAGATCCACAAGTATGTCTCTAAAGGAGCTTACATGCTAGAAGAACTGGATGGAGAGATGTTTGGAAGAGCTCTTAACAGCATGTACTTGAAGAAATATTACCCTAGTGTTTGGATTAACTCATGATTCGGCTAAGTCCTTGCCGATCCATGCTAGCCGATGTGTTGTCCACATTGCCTTTAGGATAATTTTACTAGAAGTTTTCCCCTTTGATTTTTCAAATCGGCTGATCCCGCCGATTGGTGTTAGTTGGTGTTGTTCTATAATTTTATCAATGCTGAATGCAACATTGAAAAAATTAGGGGGGCATATATCATACAAAATCATAGGACTTCGAAATAAATCTGAGGACTTCAAAATTTTTGGGACTTTGAAAACTTTCGAGACAGTCAGATTGAAGGAATCGGCAGAAGAAGATGTATTGCAGCATTCAAGACAAGAAGGCCTGCTGATTACAAAAGTTATATGTTCCATAATGTTGTCAAAAGTTTTTAAAGCTGGCCTATTACAAGAATTGATCTAATTGCCGACAAAGGTATTGATGGCCGATATTGCTCGCTGCCTGATCTGATCAACTTCTTCAATTTCCTTGAGATCAACGCATCGTTCCTGGGGATCACTTTCAAGGCCCTAGTAAGATCTAACAGGTTTTTCATTGAAGCTTTCAATTTGGAATTCTGTTCTGATATGACCGGCAAGCCTTTGCTCTTTAGATACAATGTCGGCATCACATTTCTGCAAGTTCGGCTAGCAGCTCTTCTTTCCGTTTACGTATCCAATCGAGATTGGTAGTTGGCTGGACTGTCATCTCATCGAGTTTGGCCTTATCTTCCAGTATGGATCGCTGATTAGCTTCTATTGTGGCTTCGAGGGCTGTCCTTTCACGCCGGTCGGCTATTCTTTGCTTGGCCCTTTCAAACTTGTGCCGGTGTTGTTCAAGATATGCAGCTTGAGAGATGGCGTCGGCTATATGGTCTGGGAGCTTATTCTTGATATGTTCGAATATAGCCCTGATTGATCCACAGTCAGTGACTAGGAAGTCCAAAGAACATGCTAGCCGACGAGCCAAATCTTGCAACGTGGTTTTCAGGTCATCTACAAGCAGGCTGTGGCCTTGTCGTAGTATCTTCCTCGTCATCCATGAATTTCTTTATATCAAAAGGAAACATATCGGCTAGAGTCTGCAAATAGAATATTGGGATTGGTAAGCGTTAAAGCTGTTAATCATTGAAACTTTGGAAGCAGCCGATGTGAAGAGAATAGACTTACAGGGACGATGGGAGCCGATGTTGTTTCTGCCTCAATGTTGTGGTTGATCCTAGCCAATGGAGTCCTCTCACTTGATGCTTGGGGGGCAGGCGTTGGAGAACGAGGAAGCTGTAGGCAAGCAAAGGCAAGCTTGGCTGAGCATCGGTTAGTTTTTAAGAACAAATTATTAGAGATAAATCGGAGTTGAGATTACCGATGGAGCTAGAGCCAATTTCTTTCTTGAAGCCAACCTTTTCTTCTGCAAAACGAGAATTTAAGTAAGAGGTTGCATATGAGTTTGGAAGAGACTGTTGGACAAATACGTACTGGTTGAGGCCGAGGTTGAGGCTGACGTCTTGGAGGGCTGGGCATTCTTTGGGCCTAGTTGTCGGTTGGTGGTGTTTGCGTTGTTGCTTCTGGATCAGCTATTTCGGCAGCGGCTTCATCAATGGCCTCTTCTATTTCTTCTTGAGTCAGGAAGGCTTCCAGGTCTAGATCTATGTCTGGTAGATCGTCGGTTGTGGTTTTTTCCGTACAGCCGTTGGATCGGCAGTTGATGGTTTGGTCCTGTTCTTCCTTTGGACTGCTTCATGGGTTTGGCCATGCAACAGGGAAGTCACTTTCGGCCCGTTATAGCCGATTGCCGAAGGGGCAAGACCACCACTTGGGATAAGTCCTGGAGCATATTGGATAGCTGTCCCGGTATTGCTAGTATGAGGGGGAGATAAATCGGTAGTCTGCAAACAAAAACAGAGTTGGTCAGATAACAAAGAAGGACAACTGATGATAAATGACAAGCAATGAGAGAGAAATATTTACCTCTGGGATCAGCTTCGGAAATATGGTAGTGAGGTACATGGAAGCCGATTGGTGAAATATATATTTTTTCCATTCACCCCACCATCGGCTGAAGGGTGCAGTCCTTGTGATTACAAACTCAATATTATCTATGCTTCCAAGAGGAGGGCCTTCCATGTTTAATAGCCTATCCATCATGAGGCTTGAGCTGATTTCACCTCTGGTTTTGATCTTGTTGGTAAAATACAACCCGATCGGCAGTGGTCTCATACCCAATTGTCTGGCAGCGCTCAGAGGATGATAAAATTCATATGTTACTTGAACATTCCTGCCTTGGTAGATGCCGACTGGGAGAATGCAAGGTGAGATAGCCAATGTGAAGATTTCCCTGGACTTCTCGAATTTTTTAGAATTTATATCTTCAAATCTGAAGTCAATGGGGAGTTCAAAATCTTCGGAATTTTCATGAGCAAACCAGACTCTTGGAGCCCTCGGGAACCCATCGTAGAAGTTTCTAAACCAATCTTTGAAGAGATCGGCTGAGAGTTTGGATCCCGAGTATGATGATGTTGCTTCTCCAAAAGACATGCATCGGCGTGTTGTGACTTCGTCACCATCCTCATCCGTGGTCGGCTGTGCTAATGGGAAGCTGGCATCTTGCAGTTCCGGCCTTTGAGCAACTTTGTATGTATGCAGATTTAGCCATATTTGCAACAACCACCAGGGGCCTCCAGTGCCGATGGTGTTAGTGATATGCCCTAGAGGCAACATGGAGATGTTGGATATCATGGTCAATGTTTATGCATAAATGAATAAAGTGTTATTCAGTTCCGTGAAATAGACAACTTGTATTGATCAATAAGTACGTGACTTATTTATGAGACTCTTTATGTATGAATCTATTTCTAAATGATCCCTGATCACATGTTATATTGTTGGAAAAAATATGATTCTAAGATTGGCATGTTTATTAATTGATGATCATGTCTCATATATCATGGTATGAAGATACCAAATCAATATATGTGGACATGTGTTAGAGAACACATTATTGGATAGACCCACCATGAGACACTATAGGAATTAATGTGTCATTAGTTGGTCTCAAGTAGTGTTGGTGCAAAGTCCTTAGACCTGAGATCATCATGGATTCAAACATGTGTAGTAGCCTACTTTGGGACTGCCAAACGCTATTCCGTAACTGAAAAACTAGTTTTCGGGTTTGCTATGAAACATGGAGTGGGATGTGAATGATCAAGATGGAATTTGCCCCTCCTTTAGAGAGATATCTCTGGGCCCCTCAAGGTAATGGATTATGGAAGTGCATGGCCATGCCGAGTTGATTAAGGAATCAATCAATAGACAAATAATCCAACATGGTTCGAGTGAATGGTTAAGCTATTAATAGGATGACACACATCTTGCCTAAAGCTTAATTGGTATCGTGAGGCAAAGGGATTTGTGTACACATTACAGGTTTAGAGCCGATATTATATTCTTTATACTATGGTGTCAATATGTGCTGCTAGGCACCGCTATTGACGGTCGACTGAGTTGGACTCGAGCCAAAACCGAGTATACCTGAACCTACAGGGTCGCACGCTTAAGGGGATAGAACAGACATTCGAGTTGGACCCAACTATAGCTCAATTCGGATAAGATTCGATTTAATATAGAGTCCTATGGGCTTACGAAGTCCGGCCGGCCAACTCTATGAGATTCAGATAGGATCCAATTCAAAATAGAGTCCCGATGGGCCTATAGGCCCAGTTGGTAACTATATATAAAGGGGCGAGGGGTGGAGAGTTACGGCATTACACTTAAACCGAATCAATCTAATCACGTGTCTTCAGAAGCCGGCGAGTTTGAGATCTCCACGGAAACCCTCCCAACTCCCGAGCCAAACCCTAGCCTTGCATCTTGTGCTAGCACACAAGTGTCAGGCGTTCTGTCCCTAGACATGTGGATACCGGTTATCAGCTATCAGCTATCAGCAAATCGGCTATCAGCAAATCGGCTGTGATCAGCCAGTACTGCACTCTACTCCAATCGGTAACGATCTATCGACCCTTACTTGCAAGTGTTCCTGGATTGCACAGTAGAAAATTTTGTTTTTAGCTATCGTAGCCTCCGTGTAACCCTTCAGTGGTATCAGAGCTAAACTTGCTTAGTTCGGGTTCTAGATTGGATCTAGAACAAGTTTTGCACATGGGTTGATTAGATCAATCGGTTTTACGGGATCCGTTGAGGAGAGTAGATGGTAATTGCGTTCCTTTATAGTGTATCAGAACGGCGTAATGTGATTACGTCAAAGCAATATCCATAAAACTCGATTTGAGTCGGTTTTGGGATAGCGTTCCTTGATAGTGTATCGAAACGGTATAATTTGATTATGCCGATGCTATCTCGTAGTTCGACCTTGATTGTCGCCTCGCGCCTACGCAAACCATCTCCCTCGGATGGCATAATGTGATTATGTCGATATGGTTTCCATAAGCGATTTCATAGATTAGATCTATGAATTTTGTGTGGTGTTCCGGGCGCTGCCCGGAAGCCCGCGAGGGGGCGGGACCTCCATGTGCGTCCCCCCTTATATGTCGTCACAATACCATATCTCTGTGATAGGTAGAAAACGTTCTACGCCTAACTTGTTTTTGCAGAGAATGCTTTGAGATGGTATGGCCCTATTGTATGTATGAGATGCATGTGATGCATGTAATATTATTTCATATGTGCAATCCCTGTAATATTTTTTCATACATGCAATGTTTGTAATATTCTTTCACGACCTACGAGTTGATGTAACCTTCAATTATAGCTTCTATAGTAGTATCTTAGTTTGAAGAAATCAAGCATTAAGCACACTGGAAGATGGTGCCGAAGATGGAGATCCTCTGCGCCGACATGGAGATGGAGACCAACATGAGAAGGGGGCCATACTATTTCATTAATTACTATTGTACCTACTTTCATATATTGATATGCTTGTTTGATAGGATAGTATCCCTCACAAAATTAACTGGTAATGATGCCCTTCCAAATGTTGCACTCATCACTGTTATGCTCGTCAATGGTGGGTCTACCAAAGCAGAGTGCCATTCTCTATCATAACACGAGGGGGTATATGTCGGACATATACAGCAGGAGCATTTGGTTCACTTAATGAGGCTATCAAACAGTTTTGGGCCTTAGGGCATAGGTTGACGCCGGGGCATGGAGATGCCACACCAACAACATGAGTCACATAGAGATGTGATTACAAGGTGTTGCTTATCCATGTTACTAATATTCTAGCAGTGATGCCAAAGCTCACTAGAAATTAACTAACATGTGGATCTTGACCCAATACGTAACCTAGAGGGAAGGTGTAAAATACGTAATGGGAGTCTTATGTTAAATTGTTTAACAATAGACATAGCATAAACATTGTGCTAAACTTTGCTTTTTCTGTTGTAGAATTATGGCAGCTAATACTACACCCAGTACCTTTAATTTGCGATCTATTCTCGAGAAAGAAAAATTGAATGGAACAAACTTTATGGATTGGTATCGCAACTTGAGAATTGTTCTCAAGGAAGAGCGCAAGGAGTACGTTCTTGAAGTACCCTATCCTGATGATTTGCCTAATAATGCTACTGCTACTGCACGGAGGGCTTATGAGAAGCACACTAATGATTCCCTAGACATAAGTTGTCTCATGCTTGCTACAATGTCCTCTGAGCTTCAGAAGCAATACGAGAGCAGCGATGCTCATACTATTATTCAGGGACTGCGTGGCATGTTTGAGAACCAAGCTAGGGCCGAGAGGTTCAACACCTCAAAGTCCCTGTTTGCATGCAGGCTTGTTGAGGGGAGTCCCGTCAGTCCGCATGTGATAAAAATGATTGGCTACATTGAGAGTCTGGAAAAACTAGGTTTTTCCCTTAGCCAAGAGTTGGCTACTGATGTGATTCTCCAGTCGCTCCCTCCGAGCTTTGAGCCATTCATATTAAATTATCACATGAACAGTATGGATAAGACCTTGGCCGAATTGCATGGGATGCTAAAGACAGCTGAGGAGAGTATCCAGAAAAACGGTCATCATGTGATGATGATGCAGAAAGCTAAGCGCAAACCACCTGTCAAGAAACTTTGCACCAAGAGGAAACTAACTGCCGATGAGATCGCGAGTGCCTCCAACGCAAAAAAGGGCAAGAAGGGGTCGGTGGCATCGTATCTCGTTTGCTTCTATTTCAAGGAGACAGGTCAATGGAAAAGGAACTGCAAGAAGTACATGAAGGATCTCAAAAAGAAGCAAAGTGCGACTTCTGCTTCGGGTATTAATGTTATATACATTAATCTTGCTACTTCACCTACTGACTCTTGGGTATTTGATACCGGATCAGTAGCTCATATTTGCAAATCGTTGCAGGGAATGAGAAGAAGTAGAAACTCGAGAAGGGGCGAGGTGAACCTGCGCATCGGCAATGGAGCAAGCGTTGCTACAATTGCTGTCAGCACTACAACACTTCATTTACCTTCAGGATTAGTTTTGGAATTAAATAGTTGTTATTGTGTTCCAACTCTATGTCAAAATGTTATTTCCGCTTCATGTTTGCAAGCGGAAGGATATGATTTTAGATCAATGGACAATGGTTGTTAAGTTTATCTCGAGATATGTTCTATTTTCATACACCATTGGTGAATGGATTATACGTTCGAATCTTGCATCTCTCATCTATAACATTAATACAGAGAGACAACTCCCAAATGATACAAACCCCACGTTTATCTGGCATTGTTGCTTTGGCCATATAAATCAGAAACGCATGGAGAAGCTCCATAAGGATGGATTGCTTTTGATTTTGATCCATTTGAGACATGTGAGTCTTGTTTACTTGGTAAGATAACAAAGGCACCTTTCACGGGACACAGTGAGAGAGCAAATGACTTGTTGGCACTCGTACATACTGATGTATGTGGACCAATGAGCTCAACGACCAGAGGTGGTTATCAGTATTTCATTACCTTCACCGATGACTTTAGTAGATATGGTTATATCTACTTAATGAGGCATAAGTCCGAATCCTTTGAAAGGTTCAAAGAATTCCATAATGAAGTACAGAATCATTTAGGGAAAACAATCAAGTTTCTACGATCAGATCGTGGAGGGGAATACTTGAGCCAATAGTTTGGTAATCATCTGAAAGATTATGGAATTGTTCCACAGTTGACTTCGCCAGGAACTCCACAATGGAATGGGGTGTCCGAACGGAGAAATCGCACCTTGTTGGACATGGTGCGGTCCATGATGAGCCAAAGTGATCTTTCGTTATCCTTCTGGAGATATGCTCTTGAAACAGCTGTGTTCGCACTAAATAGTGTTCCATCTAAGTCTGTTGAAAAGACACCATATGAGATATGGACAAGGCAACCCCCTAGTTTATCTTTTCTCAAAATTTGGGGATGTGAGGCTTACGTCAAATGTTTACAGTCTGACAAGCTCACACCCAAATCAGACAAGTGCTTCTTTGTGGGATATCCTAAGGAAACTAAGGGATATTACTTTTATAATCGAGAACAAGGTAAAGTGTTTGTCACTCGACATGGTGACAAACACTTTACCTTGTTCTTGGAGAAAGAGTTTCTTTCAAGAAGGGTTAGTGGGAGCAGGGTGCATCTTGAAGAAGTTCAAGAAACACCAGAAAATGTTTCAGCTACCACGGAACCACAACAGGAGGAACAAGATGTTGCGCCACTTGTTGTAGATACACCAGCCCCACGGAGGTCTGAAAGATCACGTCGTGCGTCTGACAGGTACAAAGGTGCGGAACTACGTGATATATTGTTATTAGACAACAATGAGCCTAAGACCTATGAGGAAGCGATGGTGGGACCCGATTCCAACAAGTGGCTTGGAGCCATGAAATCCGAAATATAATTCATGTATGATAATCAAGTTTGAAACTTGGTTGATCCACCTGATGGTGTCAAAACCATTCAGTGCAAATGGGTTTTTAAGAAAAAGGCTGACATGAATAGAAATGTTCACATCTATAAGGCGCGATTGGTGGCGAAAGGTTTTAAACGGATTCAAGGTGTTGATTATGATGAAACCTTCTCGCCCGTCGCAATGGTTATGTCTATTCGGGTTATTCTAGCGATTGATGCATATTTCGATTATGAGATATGGCAGATAGATGTCAAAACGTCTTTCCTAAATGGAAACCTAAGCTAGGATGTATACATGATACAACCTGAGGGTTTTGTCGATCCATAATCGCCTGGAAAGATATGCAAGCTACGTAAATCCATTTATGGATTGAAGCAAGCATCTCGGAGTTGGAATACTCATTTTGATGAAGTAATCAAAGGGTTTGGTTTCATCAAAAATGAAGAGGAGGCATGTGTTTACAAAAAGGTCAGTGGGACCACAATTGTATTTCTAATCTTATATGTGGATGACATATTACTGATTGGAAATGATATCCCTATGCTAGAATTCGTCAAGTCTTCATTGAAAAATAGTTTTTCCATGAAAGACTTAGGGGAGGCAGCACACGTATTGGGCATTCGGATCTATAGAGATAGATCCAAGAGGCTAATTGGATTAAGCCAAAGTACATATATTGACAAGGTGTTGAAAAGGTTCAACATGCATGATTCCAAGAAAGGTTTCTTGCCCATGTCACATGGCATTAATCTTAGCAAAAATCAGTGTCCTCGGACACAGGATAAGCGGAATAAGATGGGTATGGTTTCATATGCTTCGGCAATTGGATCCATCATATATGCCATGCTTTATACACGTCTAGATGTCTCGTATGCTTTGAGTGCTACGAGAAGATACCAGTCAGATCCAGGTGAAGGTCACTATACTGCCGTAAAGAATATCCTTAAGTACTTGAGAAGAACTAAGGATATATTCCTAGTCTATGGAGGTGAAGAAGAGCTCGTTTTGAGTGGTTACACCGATGCTAGCTTCCAAACGGACAAGGATGATTATAGATCGCAATCTGGGTTCGTGTTTTGCCTGAACGGAGGAACAGTCAGCTGGAAGAATTCCAAACAGGATACTGTTGCTGATTCTACAACGGAGGCCGAGTATATCGCTGCTTCAGAAGCTGCAAAGGAGGCCGTTTGGATCAAGAAATTTGTTTCTGAGCTGGGTGTGATGGCCTGTGCAACTGGTCCAATGTCTCTCTATTGTGATAATAGTGGAGCCATTGCAAAAGCCAAGGAGCCGAGATCACATCAGAAGTCCAAACACATACTTCGGCGATATCATCTCATTCGCGAGATTGTGGATAGAGGTGATGTCAAGATATGCTAAGTGCACATGGATCTCAACATAGCCGATCCGTTGACAAAACCTCTCCCTCAGCCGAAACATGAGGCGCACACAAGAGTAATGGGTATTAGATACTATCATAATTGACTCTAGTGCAAGTGGGAGACTGTTAGTGATATGCCCTAGAAGCAACATGGAGATGTTAGATATCATGGTCAATGTTTATGTATAAATGAATAAAGTGTTATTTAGTTCCATGAAATAGACAACTTGTATTGATCAATAAATACGTGACTTATTTACGAGATTCTTTATGTATGAATCTATTTCTAAACGATCCCTGATAACATGTCATATTGTTGAAACAAAGATGATTCTAAGATCAGCATGTTTATTGATTGATGATCATGTCTTATACCCACCATGAGACACTGCAGGAATTAATGTGCCATTAGTTGGTCTCAAGTAGTGTTGGTGCAAAGTCCTTAGACCTGAGATCATCATGGATTCAACCATGTGTAGTAGCCTACATTGGGACTGTCAAACGCTATTCCATAACTGGATAGTTATAAAAGTAGTTTTCGGGTTTGCTATGAAACATGGAGTGGAATGTGAATGATCAAGATGGAATTTTCCCCTCCTTTGGAGAGATATCTCTGGGCCCCTCGAGGTAATGGATTATGGAAGTGCATGGCCATGCCGAGTTGATTGAGGTGTCAATCAACAGACAGATAATCCAATACGGTTCGAGTGAAAGATTAAGCTATTAATAGGATGGCACACATGTTGCCTATAGCTTAATTGGTATCGTGAGGCAAAGGGATTGTGTACACATTACAGGTTCAGAGCTGATATTATATTCTTGTATACTATGGTGTCAATATGTGCTGCTAGGCGTCGCTATTGACGGTCGGCTGAGTTGGACTCGAGCTGAAGCCGAGTATACCTGAACCTACAGGGTCGCACGCTTAAGGGGATAGAACAGACATTCGAGTTGGACTCGAATATGGCTCAATTCGGATAAGATTCGATTTAATATAGTGTCCTATGGGCTTACGAAGTCCGACCGGCCAACTCTATGAGATTCGGATAGGATACGATTCAAAATAGAGTCCCGATGGGCCTATAGGCCTAGTCGGCAACTCTATATAAAGGGGCGAGGGGTGGAGAGTTGTGGCATTGCTCTTGAACCGAATCAATCTAATCGCGCGGCTTCAGAAGTCAGAGAGTTTGAGATCTCCACGGAAACCCTCCCCACTCCCGAGCCAAACCCTTGCCTTGCATCTTGTGCTAGCACACGGGTGTCAGTCGTTCTGGCCCTGTACGTGTGGATACCGGTAGAGGCATTGCTACGTTGCGGTGCTAATCGGCTATGATCAGGCGATTCGGCGAATCGGCTGTGAGGGGAATCGGCTGTCAGCGAATCAGCTGTGATCGGCCAGTACTGTTCCAGATCGGATAGCTCCTGATTGGTTATATCCGCTACACTCTACTCCAATCAGTAACGATCTATCGACCCTTACTTGCAAGTGTTCCTGGTTTGTGCGGTAGAAAATATTGTTTTTAGCTATCGTAGCCTCCGTGTAACCCTTCAGATGGCTGAGTTCGTGGCAATTTTAGCCGATGTTTTATTCATCATTTGATACAAGTACCCTAGCAGGTATTTTCCTAAAGTGATCTGCCTTTTTTCTACTAGGGCTTCGGCCATGTGTTGCCAATTGGTCGTAGGACCGCAGCTTGGACCACAGAATAAGAATTTCTCTAACCACATGAGGAGGAAAACTGCATGTTCTCTGAAATGCACTGGGCTAGTTCCCATGTTCAAGCTTGTAAATCCATTCCAAGCTCCAATGGCCCTGGTCTTGAAAGAATACTGGCATTTGGTGTTCAAGCTAATGGGGTTAGCCGATGAGATGATATCAAGACCCGTGATCATGACGATGTCCAGTAGAGTGGGGGTCATTGGTCCTTGATTAAACAAGAAATAATTTATTGTGTTGGACTATAAATAGCTTGCAGCTGATAGAAGGGGCTCATCTTTAGGCATGTCGGCTATTGTTAGGGCTAAGCATTGTGCTATCCCTAGTTCTTCCCAATGACTCTGCCTGCTAGCCGACACCCTTTTGTACCATGCTGGCCAAGTCTTATCGGTTGATGGCCATGATTTGAAAGTCCCATTCCAGTGAGCCAGATTAGGGTTTGACAACCTAAAGGGGACTCGGCTAGTTTTGGCTCTAAGAATTCTGAGGGGTCTAGGTTGCCAATTGGACCTAAAAGATACTGGTTGGGATGGCTGAGATTGGGGATTACGATCTAGTGAGCAAGATGCTGCCATAAATGAAGAAGGGAAAGAGTAAATCATGAAGGGCAGATACTACGTTGCGATGGAGAAGAAAGAAAAGTTGAAGCCAATGAAACTTACCTCTGGGAATTCGGCTAATGGTGTTGTGGATGGGGTGGATGAAGTCGACATCTTCGAAGGTGAAGCCATTGCCGTGCTAAGGACACCTGCGAGATCGCCGCAACGGGGTCGAGGACACCGAGGAAATCGCCGGGGAGCTCGAGAACATTTCTGGCTAAGGCTTGTGTAGATTGCAAAGATGACGGTGTGAGTTTGTTCGGCGTGGAACGGGCGTTATTTAAAGAGTTATCATAACGGCTGAAACAAACTTGACTTAGGTTTTCTCCGACGATAAGATTGCGCAAAATCCGCAACGTTATCAATATCACGGACTTGGGGGGCATGTGTTAACGACCAAATTTGGTAAGCAAATCTCCAAGTTTGAAGCAAGGATTGAGGCAGAATCGAAGGAGCGTTTGAACCTCGAAGACCGAAGTTGCGTCGGCTGAGTCCGAATCGACTAAGGAACCAGTCGGCTGAGTTCGAGTCGGACATAATAGCCGATAACCGATTCCGATTGAGAAGCGGATGAGACCGGTCTCGGAAGGAAAGCGTGAACATAATTATTGGGTCGGTTTCCAAGTACATTGAAGATATTGCCATCTACGGATAAAGTCCTATAACAGCAATTGTATCTTTAAATTAGGATATTTTGTATAGTTTCCTTATAGATAATGTCGGTTTGTTTAGAATATTTGTAATCCAACCTGTAATAGGAATCGTGTCCGTTATGGACTCATTGTATATCCGGGTATAAATATGCCGAGACCATGTAATTAACAACACACAACTCAATACAATCTCGGGGCATCGCCACCTTTTGTTTTTACTATCTCGACAAGTTCTTGCCTCGTCTTTGGGCTGCATCGGATTCCGATCTCCAAGAAAGGTAATCTCTTGTTACAAGTGGTTTGTGCTATCGAGGTTAATGCTTCCATCGTCATGATACTCTGATCTTGATGTCACAAATTGCTTAAATCATCATATACGGTATATAATTTAGATCAATGTCTAGATCTATCTCATGATCGGCTAGGGTTTTTCTGAAGACAACGGCCGACAGAGCTAGATCAAAAGGTTGATTTAGGTTATATGGTGTATCCACCATCTCGAAAGGTTTTCATTAGCTTATATAGATCTTATGCTTCTTTTTGTACTTAATGATGTATCAGTTTGATCTATTATGTCGCTCTTAGAATCATATAGATTTATTCGGCTCAATGACTACTATTAGAGATAGTATTGGGGTTTCAACCGATCTTACCTGTTTTAACCATCTTATATGTTTTATTACTGCTAGATGTGTTAAAGCCGCCTTTTATATTAAGATCTTATGCTAATTAAATCTGCTAAGCCTGGTATCAATCTGTTAAATCATATTAACAGCCCATTGATCCTTGTTTAGTATATTTAGCTTAGAATAATATCTTAGTATAAAACTGTATCGGAGTACAAGCCGATTCACATTAGATCTACGACAATGGCTAAGTTATAAATATATATAATTACTGTTCTAATACATTTTTAGATATAAGTGATTTATACTGTCTCGGTATACTACCGATCTATCCCAGTCACTTAGTCTAAACATGCTTTGGATAGTAATTATGTATCATGCATATCTATAGTCGATCGAGTAGGATCTAATCATAATTTGATTATCTATTCTTTATTTCTCGATCTAATCATAATTTGATTATCTATTCTTTATTTCTTGTTGGTTACAGGATCAAACCAACTGGCACACCCTGCAAATCACCAAAGGCGATCCAAATTGGACATGCACTAGAGTTAAGCAGACATCTCAGGCTAGTGCGTGGGAAATTTCTCATCAACAACTGTTCGGTAGATCGGATGACTCGAGATGCTAGGGTTTATGCGCGCGGTGGCGGCTGAGCTCGGAACGGCAGCCATTGCCGCGCTGCGGCCGACCGACTTGTTGGTGACGCGGGCGGTGGCGGCGGAGAGCGGCGCTAGGCTCGGGAAGTGGCGCAACGGTGCTAGGGCTTGCAGGTTTGCGCAAGGTGGCATGGGCTCGACGCGCTAGCCTTGGGAGCGAGCGAAAAGAGAGAGGAATAGGGGGGTTCTCACTGGCGATGGAGAAGAACACGGCGACGGACGGTGGCGCAAATTGGGCGTCGGCGATTTAGGGCACAAATCGGCTCGAGGAAAAAGAAACACGGGGCGGACGATCTCGGCCTCTTTTATAGGGGAAAAGGAGCTCGGATAAGGCACGGATTGGTCGGGAATTGCTCGTCGTTGGTTCGGATACGAAGAGATAGACCAGCACTGATATGGTTAGGGTATGCAGGATTTCTGCGCGAATCCAAATGGCGCATGGGCGGGGAGGGGCGACGCGAGCTCAGGCAGATGCGGTGCGGTGCGTGCGGCTCGGGTGCGACATGGGATGCAGCCTGGGTGGCGCGGGCTTGGGCGACGCAGATGGCGCGGCGGCGGCGCGGGCTCGAGCTCGGGGACGATGGGCCGGATAGGTGGGCCCTACTTGTCAGCAGCCCGAGCATGCAGGGGATGGCCAGTGGACTTTGGCATGCATGGGGAAAGCTGGTGGGCTGCGGCCTATGAGCAGGAGGGAGAAGCACGTGCAGCGGCTAGGGAGGATTGGGCCGACGGCTCGATAGGGAAAATTGGGCGGGAAAAGGACGGTAAAAAAATGGAAAATGAATTCCAAGGACTTAATTAATTCTGATTAATCATTTAATTTGTTAAAAATTATTTCTAGTGCTTTGAAAATTCCACTAAAAATCTAGTTAATGTATTTTGACATGTAGAATTTAAGAAAAATCCTACCATGCCATTTTCACTTATTAAATACATTTTAAAATTAATTGTTTGCTCTAGGTTAACTTAAAAATTCAAATTCTTTTCGAGGAATTATTTAAATGATTTTTAGAGGGCACAACTACAGGGTGTGACAATGTCGAACACGAAGGAGTTCATGATGGACGGGTCTTAGGAAGAGCACCATTGTCAAGATACATCTATTCCAACACCTTGAAGATATAGATTTTCTATGTCTCCATACTCCTCTTGGTATCCTGAGAAGGTTAACCATTCACTACCTCGGGCATCGGGGCTTCAGGCCCGGGAGAAACTAGGCCCCCGGTTCCCACCTAACATTGTGGGTCACCTACTGCCTCAACAGTTCCTAACCAGCAATGAATTCTACTAATACATGGAAATTCTTGTAGGCCTAGAGTGCGCGACACCCTCAAAGAGACGAGGGACCCCGGTTCCCGTTTCTCCAACGTACTCCCAAGCCCCGGGCTAGGCTATAACACTGTTGTGGCTGGGTGTAGGGCTTCTCTTCGAAGCCCTCGTCGAGTCAAACCCATGGGCCCCAGTCGCCTGTGTGGAGGCGACAGGCCAAGGTATTGTCGGTCTCAATTCCTGTCAGGACAGGAGTAGTTCCCAAGGTGTTTAACCACATTCACACGTAGTTATTATTCCCCATTACCGCTCTGTATTTCAAGGCATCGTGGGTGCGGAGGTGAAACGGCAGGGTGGGCCTTAAAAACCCTCTCCCTTTTACCATTTCGCCTTCTGCTCCTACACTTCCTCCTTATGGCTATAGCATTCTATTTGCCCGAAACACACCGCCATCGCACTTCGCCCCTAAACCTTGAGTTTTCACCACCGCCATCGTTCTTCTTCACGATTCCATGACCATGCCATGCGCCAACAGCACCACCAGGCCCTTGGAAGGGAGTGCACTCCCACCCTCTCTCTTGCATGACCAAGCCAAGAAGGAGAGGGCAGAGAGGCTGATGCCAGCCTCCAACATGTGACAGGCCACAATCGTCGTGCGAGAAGGGGTAGAAACGCACCAAGCCTTGCGTGCCGCATGAGGTAGTGTACTACACCGCCTACGCCACAGGTGGCCTGGTCCCACGTTCTCTAAATTCTTTCTGCAGGTCCTGGAGGTATTTGGGCTGCAGATGTTGTACCTGACACCCAACACTGTGACGATGTTGGACATCTTCGTGCACTTTTAAGAGATGTTCATGGGGATGCTACCATCGGTGGAGCTATTCCGCCATTTTTCATGGTCCGGCATTCCCCGATCAGCAAGACCATAGGCTAGCTGGATCGAGTGGGGTGCGTTTATTTTGGCACCCGTCCTAGACAGAGGTTCATACCGATCCCCGTGAAGGACAAGTGGGACTAGTGGCTCCAGAAGTGGTTCTACATCGACGTATAAGACCACAACCACCTCCTTCTTCCCACCATCCTCGCCAAAAGTTTGTTGTCATGGAAGGACGCCCATAGCCGGAGCCACACCTAGAACCCATCTTCACACTGATCAATGAGCTAGTCAAGGTAGGGCTCATGACATACATGGAGGTTGACAACTATCACTGCTGAAGACTGGCACCATTAAACCATCGGAGCCAAGCAAGCTGGCTCTAAAGGGGCCTTGAAGACGCCTCCACCACCCATCCAGATGACCTGGATGAAGCCAATCTGAACGTACTGGTGGCTGCCTCATTGAAAGCAGGCGCCACTGCGACCCACAAGCTTCCCCCAGGAGTCTTCCCGCTATGCATGGACCACAACCGGGTTCAAATCTAGTGCTACTTCCTGGACTTGGATGTTATGGGAATCACTGCTAAGGACGTTCCCAAGGTGCTTGAAGCAAAGGCCGCCCATCCTGAAGGCGCCGATGTTGATGCAGCCGCCGTCCCCAACCTAGAGTCCTCCCGTGGAAGGAGGGAAAAATGCCGCTGGCTTCTCCATCAGCCTCGGCCAAACACGACGGTTGATCATCGAATCGGATGACAGCGACAACGAGGACGCCACGGAGATGGGGCCTAATTTGCTGAATCGGGCCCCTCCTCACTAAAGATTATTTTTCCTACCTGTGACCTGCCCTGAGCAGGCACTACGGTGAGGAAACCACATCCCTGGATCGCTCACCACCCCGAGCAGGCGCTGTCAGCGAGAAAACAACTTCCCTGGGCCACACACCGCCCTGGGCAGGCGCTGCCAGTGAGGGGACCATCACTCAGAGTCGCACATCGGTTAAGGGCCAACCACAATGGAGGCGCAGTTCGTTGGATCGGTCGTTGTTAGGAACCACCCCAATAGCAGCCGTTTGCAGGGACAACAACGACAAGGGCGGTGTCACCAATTTGCACAACACTCGTGCTCGACGGCCCAGCAGGAAGCCATCCCCAAGCACGGAGCATAGCACTCCCTAAGAGAGCATCGCAATGCCCAAGGCAAGCTCTACTGCCGGGGCAAACTTAGGCCCGATGGCCCATGGGGCCGAGGAGCGAGCCCTCGTCCTTTGTGTTCGCCGGCTGCAAGCTGCCAACGCAATCCAGTCGGCCTCAACCAAGCCTCTTCGTCGCCCTAGGCTGGGCGGAGGCCACCACAGAGAACGTGCACGACACGGTGGAAGAGTAGTGGTCGGAGCTCTCTCGCTGCCACTCAGCCCTCACAGCGAGAGAAAGGGTGATAGGAGAAGCCTTTACACGGCTTATCGTCGAGGTCATGGAAATTGCCCTCTCGACAGCTATGAGTATTGCCGACCGCGAGGAGGAGCTGGTGGCCATGGAGGCGCCCCTCTCTATCGACACAGAACGAGCTCGCGTCATCACATGCACACGCAGAAGAGCTGGATTTGCATGAGGTGTTGGTCGCAACCTAGGAAGAACAGATAGTGACCATGGCAACACGTTGCGTTGCAGCCAAGGAGCAAGCTGATAAAGAGCTAGCGGCCTCTCTGGGCCGCACCAATGAACTAGACTTGCGGGAGTCACACATCGAGACCTGAGAGACACTGTTGCACAACCAAGAGCTGGCAATAGAGGCCCAGGAGGCAGAGCTTGCCTCCCGGGAACAAATGATAATTGCTCGGGAATAGGTGATTGTCGTGCGGGAGGAAGCCTCTCTACACCTGGTGACTTATGCCTGAGCGTATGCAAGGCACCATGCGTACAAAGCAATTCCTGGCCACTTGGGAGGCCAACATGGTGGAGAAGAAAGAGGACTACTACTGGGACAAGGACCAGATGGAGCTGTGGCGATCCACCTTGGAGATCAAGGAAGACTGGCTCCTGTCCTGGGAGTCCTTGGTGGAGTGGGAGGTGAAGGTCATGGCTCACAAACTAAGCGTGCCCAAAATTGAACGTGAGACGAAAGCCTCCCGAAAGAGGGCCGCAGATTTTGAAGCCCTGTCTCAACCAACGCCGCCACTCAAGGAGCCCACACCGCCCCAATCCCAACGAAACAACAAGTGACGACAATCTCATTGTTGAGATTGAGAAGCTGAAGGAGAAGGCAGCTTGGGCCCGCCGTACCCCAGACTCCAAGATCCGCACCGAGGCCATGCTCGGGATGAACATTTGGAGTATGTGGTCAGACTTCACAACATCCTCCACCACTGCCATTTGTCAGTGCATGGGCGAGTTCAATTGCATTGCGGACATGTTGGAGCGCCTCCCCAACACATCCATAACCTGGTGACGAAGGAGGGATGCGAACTATTGACAGCGGCAGTGGAGCACATTCTGGGATGCTTCCGCGCTTGCGACGCCAACTTCTCTATAGCCCCGGCTCTAAGGGGGTTCCTTTGCTGGGACTGAAGAGGAGGTGAGGAAAGCCGTGGGCAAGGATGCCGCCATCGTTGCTTCATTCTTTGACCGTGGGGCATACATCTACCCAGAGGCCGAAGACAACACCTTGGACGGCGAAGAAGAAGCAGATGAAGTGAGCGCCTCCCCACACAACCAGTACCTTGAAGTGCTTCCCCGCCATTTCACTTATGTTGTAAATCATTGTAAATAACTTCGCTTAACTATGGACTTCATACGTCTCGAATTCTGACTTGGGAAACTGACTCCTTGGTCAATTTTGAACCCTTTTTTTACGATCTTGATGTTTGACGAAAGCCCGAATCCCTTAGGAATGACCTAGGTAAGTCACCAGCCCCCTTCCCTGGGTCACTAGGAGCCATAGCGGCTTTCAGCACTCCCGGGGTCCTACTTGCCAAGACGGCTGAAATACTTAGAACTTATAGCCTGCATTCTGTAACACATGATAAGCACATCCTCATGCCCTTGCCTCCTTGACGCTACTAAGCCTTGCCAATCCTATTCCTTCCAACAATCTCTTACAACCCTTGGGCTTATTGCTAGGGGAGATGTGCATGACAACGAGCAAGGATCGAATCCATGTCATAACCTTGTGCCAAAACCAACCAGTATGGGTCCGTTGCCCACCAACGAGACTTAGGCTACCCCGCGAAGGGGCATGCCTGAGGCCCCATGGCTTCGACAGTACCCGGGGGTTCAATTTGTGGCAGCGGCTTGGTTCGGGACCTGACCCCGCTATTGTCAATGCATCTCTTCCCGTAACAAGAATAAGAATTGTATTTTGCAATCAGGGTGACTACGAAATAGGCAATACGCAAAAGGAAAGAAGGGGTGTGAGAATAAAATAGAAAAAGGTGGCTCCAAAATTGAACCACAAATAGATAACATGAAATTGAGAGATAAAAATTGAAATTTTATAGGTAATGTACATGGCGGTATCTCCCAGCCAAAGTTCTATTCGGGAGGAAAATCCACCTTTAGCCTGAGCACATGCAAACTTACAACATTTTTAAGGATAAAACTTCCTCAAGCGATCAATATTTCATAGATTCAAAAGCAGAATCCCATCTTCTGTGGCCAGTTTTAATGAACCTGGTCGGGCGACACCGATCACCAAGAAGGGTCCTTCCCACGATGGGGATAACTTGTTCTTTCCGGTACATGTCAGGACACAACAAAGGACCAAGTCTCCAACTAGGAGTGCTCGGGCCTGAACATTGCACTGATGATAGCGCTTCTGGTTCTGCTGGTATCTTGCTGCTTGCAACGAGGCGCATCTTCTTCGTTCTACAAGATAATCCAGGTCGTCCCATAGAAGTTGTTCATTGCTGGGGCATTCACCGTGTAGCTTAACCCGGGGAGAGCCGAACGTGAGCTTAGATGGGAGGACGGCTTCAGCCCCATATATAAGGAAGAAAGAGGTTTCCCCTGTGGCTTTACTCGAGGTAGTTTGATTTGCCCACAGGACTGTTGGAAACTCTTCAATCCACCCCGTTCCATGTTTCTTGAGGGTGGTTTATGATCTTATGTTGAGTCCCATCAAGATTACAGTGTTTGCCCTCTCAGTCTACCCATTGCTCTCAGGATGGGCGGGGGAGGCAAAACACAGCTTGATCCTAGCATCTTTAAAGTAGTCCTCGAACAAATCACTCATGAACTACGTGCTATTGTCGGTTATGATGCGATTGGGGATCCTGAAGTGGCTCATCATCCCCTTGATGAATTTGAGTATGGAATGTATGTCGATCTTGGTGACCGGGAAGGCTTCTGGTCACTTGGTGAATTTGTCGATGGCAACATAAAGGTACTCATAGCCACCAACAGCTCGGGGAAAGGGTCCGAGTATATCCAGCCCCCAGACCACAAAAGGCCATGATAGGGGGATGACCTGAAGCGCCTGTGTAGGCTGATGCATCTGTTTGGAGTGGAATTGGCATGCTCGGCACCGATGCACTAAGTCTGTTGCGTCTTGAAGCGCCGAGGGCTAATAGAATCCCTGTCGGCATGCTTTTCCAAGTAGGGCATGGCACGCAGAATGGCTTCCACACTCTCCCTCAAGCACATCAGAGAGGATTTCAAGGCCTGCTTCATGATGGATGCACTTGAGAAGAACACCGTTAGCACAATGTTGTTAGAGGTCCCCTTCTACCAAAACATAGTGCTTGGCGATGTGCACCACTCTTTCCACTTCCGCATCATCTTCAGGAAGATGGGACCGAAGCAAATAAGCTTGAATCTCATCCATCCACGAGGATGGACTAGCCTCGGCCCCCAGAGCTTCGATCAGGGCCTGAGGACTTGTTACTTGCTCTGCCCCGAGCTCTCTTGCCTTTCGAGTTAACGGCACCACATCAGGCACCCCAGGCATGCTTGCTGACAGATTTATCAGTGTTTCATGAAAGACCACTGGGGCACATGCGCCCATGAGGATGCCAACCTGGAAAGCTCATCGATGAGCATATTGTCACGGCAAGGTATGTGGTGTAGCTCAAGGCCATCAAAATGACGCATGAGCCAACGCACCTCATCCATGTAAGTCACCATCTATTGATTTGAACACTGATATTCCTTAGAAACTTGGTTGACAACCGGTGGACCCCAAGAGCACTTGCCGCCCAGAGCCCAGCTAGCAGCCCTTGTATTTTGCCATGTTGTTGGTGGACTTGAAATTCAACTGGACCATATACTTCAGCTCATCTCCAGTGGATGATGTAAAAGCAACCCCGACCTTGGCACCATTGTAAGTGAGGGAGCCATCGAAGTTCATGCACCATCGGGATGGCGTGTCGCCCGGTAACCCGGACCGCGAGGACGATGCGTCGAGCGCGTCGTCCACATCAGGCACCGGTGTCCACTCGGCAACAAAATCCATTAGGGCTTGACTCTTGATTGTGTGTCATCTTTGAAAGTGAAGATCTAACTCCGCTAGTTCGACTGCCGACTTTGCAACACGTCCCGTGCCCTCTCGGTTATGCAATTTTTGGCCGAGAGGGTAGGATGTCACCATCGACACCTTATGTGGTTGAAATTAGTGTCGAAGCTTTCTTGACACAATCAAGACCGCATAAAGCATCTTTTGCAGTTGTGGGTACCTTGACTTCATATCCCTAAGTATATCACTGATATATACAAGGCGCTGCTATGTGCGTACGCATGATTGCCTGACCACCGTTTGGGGGTCTTGGTTGGTTCCGGGGGGACGGGCTCAGAAGCCCACCCACACCCGGGTCGTTGTCTTATGGCCTTGCGATTACCTCCTTCTTGGGGCATTGTCCTTTGGGTCCCCGTGCCCGCATTGGCCAAGTTGTTTTGTCATGACCCCAGGCCCTTGGAAATCCGGAGTTCAGGTCCCCGGGATTCACCGGTTGTTGGCTATCCTTTTCGGGAAGTGGGTCTCCTCGGAGAGCGCTCGCTCAACGACAAGAGCTGTGCTCACCTCTTGAGGGGTCGCTGAAATGTAAAGCAATAACGGCTCCCCAGGGGTTGGAGCCACAAGAATGGGCGACGAGGATAAGTATTTCTCTTCAATTCGCATACTACCGCTTCTGTCTCATCTGTCCATGTGAAGCCCCCAGCCTTCTTGAGGAGTTTGAAGAGGGAGGCCCGTTCCCCAAGCCTCGAAGTGAAGCGACCGAGTGCTGCAATGCACCTAGTTAGCTTTTATGCTTCTTTGAGACATATTGAGGGTCGCATCTGCTCAACGGTAATGATCTTCTTCGGGTTCGTCTCAATGCCATGACTGGACATGAGGAACCCAAGGAGCTTACCGGCTAGGACCCCAAACACGCATTTATCAGGGTTCAGCTTCATCCTCGTTGTCCGGAGGTTGCTAAATATTTTGGCCAAATCATCGAGCAGGGTGGATCGATCATGCATCTTCACCACCAAGTCATCGACGTAGGCCTCTATGTTGCACCCAAGCTTAGGGTTAGGGCATCTTTGCCCTTAGCCGGTGTGCGACTCCGGGTGGTGGTCCCTCACTGGCAGCGCCTGCCCTGGGCGATGAGCGACCCGGGGAAGTGGTTTCCTCGTCGGTAGCACCTGCTCAGGGTAGGCCCCAGGTGGAAAAATAATCTTCAGTGAGGAGGGGGCCGATTCATCGAAATCAGGCCCAATCTCTGTACCATCGTCCCCATCGCTATCATCCGATTCGATGATTAATCGTCGCATTTTCTTCCTGCTGGGGGTCGAGGCTGATGGAGAAGCTAGCAGCTTTTTTCCCTCCTTCCACGGGAGGACTCTGGTAGGGCGGTAGCCACATCGACATCAGCATCTTTAGGATGTGCAGCCTCTGCATCAACCACCTTGGGGCCGCCCTTAGCCATAGTGATTCCCATAGCATCGAAGTCCTGGAAGGAGCACTGGATCTAAACCTGGTTGCGGTCCACACATAGCGGGAGGACCCTAGGGTAAGCCTGCGGGTCACGGTGGCTCCTTCTTTCAATGAGGTGGCCACCAGAACGTCCAGACTGGCTTCGTCCAGATCATCCTGATGGATCTTGGTGGTGTCTTCAAGGCCAGTGTAGGTGGTTCAGTGGTGCTAGACTTCAGCAGTGATGTCATCGACCACCATGTACGTCGTGAGCCTGGTCTTGACTAGCTCATTGATTCGTGCAAAGATGGGTTCTAGGCGCGGCTCTGGTTGTGGGGCATCCTTCCAAGGCGGCAACCTTTTGGCGGGGACGATGGGAAGGAGACGTTCATGGGCTTCTATGCCGATGTAGACCCACTTCTAGTGTCACTCATCCTACTTGTCCTTCATGGGGATTAGCACGAACCTTTTCCCAGGGCGGGTGCCAAAATAAATGCACCCCACTCGATCCAACTGGCCTATGGTCTTGCTGATCGGGGAATGTCAGACCACAAAAAAATGGTGGAATAACTCCACCGATGGTAGCACCCCACGAACATCTCGCAAAAGTGCACGAAGGTGCCCAATGCTAACATGGTATTGGGCGTCAGGTGTAGCATCTACAGACCAAATACCTCCAGGACCTGCAAAAAGAATTCATAGAAGTGCGAGACCAGGCCACTGGCGACGTAGGCAGTGCAGTACACTACCTCATGCGGCTCACGGGGCTTGGTGCGTTTTCCCCCTTCCTGCATGGCGATTGTGGTCCGTCGCGCGTTGGAGGCTGGCATCAACCTCTCCACCCTCTCCTTCCTAGCCTGGTCGTGCAAGAAAGAGGGTGGGAGTGTGCTCCCTTCTAGGGGCCTAGTGGTGCGGTTGGTGCGCGACATGGTCGTAGAATCGCGAAGGAGAATGATGGCGGCAACAAAAAACTCAAGGTTTAGAGGCGAAGAGCAGACGTGGTGAGTTCCGAGCAAATGAAATGTTATGGAAACAAGGAAGAAGTGCAGGAGCAGAAGGTGAAACAGTAAGAGGGAGAGGGTTTTTAAGGCCCACGCCTGCCGTTTCGCCTCTACGCCCACGACGCCTCAGAACACGAAGTGGTAATGGGGAATAATAACTATGTGTTAATGTGGTTAAACGCCCTGGGAACTGCTCTTGACAGGAACTGAGACCGACAAGACCTTGGCTCGTTGTCTCTACACAGGCGACTAGGGCCCACGGGTTTGACTCAATGAAGGCTTCGAAGAGAAGAACCACACCCAGCCGCAACGGTGTTCTGGCTTGGCCCAGGGCTAGGGGCTACCGGAGCCCCTGTCCCTCCGGGGGCGTCGCATACTCTGGGCCTGCAAGAATGTCCACTCATACGCATAATTCATTGCCGGTCAAAAACTGCTGAGGCAGTAGGTGACTCACGATGTCAGGTGGGAATCGGGGCCCAGTTCTTCCTGGGCCCCTAAGCCCCGACACGAGATGCAGTGAATGGTTAACCAACCATTTCAGGATAACAAGAGAAGTGTGGAGACATACAAAATCTATATCTTCAAGGTGTTGGAATAGGTGTATCTTGATGACGGTGCTCCATCTAAGACCCATCCATCATGAACTCCTTCGTCTTCGACATTTTCGGAAAGCTCGTCCAAATTAATGAGACATTATGTAAAGAAGCAGAGGGAGCATGAGCGGGGCCCCGGGTACACCTGAGGGCCCTGAGTATGGGATAGGCCCAGGGTAGGCAGCCACCCTGAGGAGCGAAGACTGTCCCGGGGCACATGACAGGTGTCTAGGGGCCCCAAGCCGGTGCCCGAGCACACCCTATTACCTCGGGCCTTCCATCCTGCTAAGTGGGCTCGGGGGCTTAACTACTTCTAAATGTGATGGTTTCTGTTATAGAAGGAAAACAGTTGGAGAACAACTCACCTGCCTTCATCTCGGGCCTGTGGCATTGCATGCAACCTCCTACGTGCCCACCTGTTGAAGGAATAGGAGGAGCGCGACATGCCATGCCCATATCACCCCAGCGGTTTTCATCTTGCCACGTCGCAAGGACTGGCTGGTTGGCCCCATGGCGACTAAGTGGATACTGGTTGACTCCTGCGCCATGTGTCAACCGTAGAGCAAAACTGTCACATCAGACTGGGTTGCCAAGAGGAACAATGATAAGACTATGTATAAATATGTTCTCATGCAAAGTGTAATTACAGGCTCCCTTCAATGTATACAAGAAGGAGTTGTGCAACTTAGTAAGGGAGTTGGACTGGTAACATTGGGAGCTCACACAAGTCCCATATCTAATTGTAACCTAAGTTTCTCACAGATAACTCATATACATAGGAGTATGGTATTACACACCTGTGTGACCCAAACCTGTATATTTGCTCAGTGTTTTTTAGCTTGTATCAACTCGTCCCCGGACAGAATTTTCAAAAGGAGGTCTTAACTTTTCCATTGTTAGGGATCCTGACACTATGTGTCTTGATCTTGGTGGCAGGAGGCAAGCTACTTGTGACACGCCATGTTGTGCGTTGTGTGCTTGATCTAAAGGATGGACCACTGGACCAACCAATAGCTTCTGATGTCGCAATTTTGCAGCCTATCAGGGATGGACTAGGCATCGGTGGTTCTGATAGGATTTATTCACGAGACCTTATGGGTAGGATTAGGGGAGATGGGACAGATTATTTCACCATGAGGTGCATACTAATGATCTTGTTTTGCAAAGCTTCTCGCGCATGACTCAGCTTCTCACATTAGCGGACATGTTGTCTAACATGGCTAGTATGAAGCTGGAAGATATGCAAATATGGACCTATGCAAATTCGTGGTTGATCGCCTGAGATATGCAACGGAGATATGAAATGATGGCATGAAGAGCACAGCACTCGGCTGCACCGCTTTCCTAGTGGTAATTCCTGTTTCTGCGACTTTTGTTTTTTTGCTTCTCATTAATTTTTTTTGTTTGTTTGGCTGCAGCGCCGCTGTTTTTATCGGCAACAACATGCATCTTTTTTAAATCCAGAAACGACCTAGCCTTTTTAAGCATCAACAATACCATATAACTCGCGGGTTTGAGTCGTTTGACACGAGAGGGAAGAAAGGCTGGTTGGACGGGGGAGGTAGTGGTGGGCCTTGGTAGTTGGGATAGGAAGGAAGGAGGTGTAGAATATTTATTCTAAAGGGATAAATAAATATATATATATTTTAAAAGCAATTGTGTTCGTGCGTTGTAACGGGTGAAGTCGGGACGTCGCATGGGTGGGGACGGGAGGGAAGGGCGCAGGCGCAGCGTGGAAGCTCCGAGCAGCGATGGGAGGGAGGGGCGTAGGCGCAGCGTGGGACGCGGAGCGCGGCGCGGATGGGGATCGGCGAGAGGGGCGTAGGAGGTCTTTTTTTCATCCAAGCCCTCCCTTTCTTTTTAGCATTAGGACTGTGGGTTAATTTTATAAACACTCAAGGGGTTTTCTGCAAAATAGTGAGACGGACGAAAATTTTGTGTAGAAACACTACTTGCTTTATAGATAGTTATAGATATAAATATAGATATATATACACTTTGTATGCGTACGTACCTATACAAAGTGTATACACATAGGTTGAATAGTAGATCTGCTAAAAAGCCCGATTTGATGTGTGTGAACGAACTGGGTCGGCCTGCTAAATAATGAAGCCCATAAAAATTACAAAAGAGAAAGTCTGAAAACATACAGTCAAATTTGGTAACAGGCCGAATTGATCGCACAGGCTGGGCCAAAAAGAAAATTCCCAAAACAACCAATGAGCCAAAAATAAAAGTGGTCGCACGTATAGTGGACCGTGCGCATGGTCGTCCATTAGGGATATCGGGCCTGATTCGTATTGGGAGCGAGATGGTCTCGGAATTGAATCAAATTCGAGGTCGATCACCGCTTGGGCCGTGGCCCTTCATTTCGAAAAAACTTAAAGGGTTTTCTGCAAAATAGCCAGGTAAAACAAAATTTTGCACGAAAACACTACTTACTTTATTTTATTTTATAAATAGTTATAAATATATAACTTTTTATAAAGCATATCGTTATATATATAACTTTTTAAAAAGCATATCGTCTAAATAGAGAAAACGTGCTTATGAAGTTACGGTAAAAGAGAAGGTAGCTCCTCCGATAAATTCAAAAGAAAGCAGCCTTAGATATGGTTGCTAGGTTGGTCTATATTTCAAGAAAAAGAGGTAATGATTGCATTTGGTCTTCCTGGGCCTTGTGGAGAAGAAAACCTTTTTACCATAAACGTATAAACAACTCCGTTCGTCCTAAAATATAATAACTTAATTTTTAGCATTTAAAATTTATCTTAAAATATAATAACTTTTTCATCACATTACTGAGGAAAGGGGCTTTAGTCCCGGTTCGTAACCCCCTGCTGTCCCGGTGATCAAACCGAGACTATGAAAGCGGGACTAAAGATTGACATCTTTAGTTTCGCGTGAAATAACCGTGATTAAAGAGAGATCTTTAGTCCTTATTGATAACACCAACCGGGACTAAAGATGGTGGCATCACGTGGCTGGCTCCGTCATCTTTAGTCCCGGTTGGTGTTATCAACCGGGACTAAAGGGTTTTTTTATTTTTTTTATTTCCTCCTGCTAGCTGCTAGCTTGCTGTTTGTTAATTATATAGTATGCATATACATTTTACACACATATATATGCAACATGCATATATATGTATAAATGTATATTTTACACATATATAAATACACTTAATTAAGGAAATATATACATATATTACCAAAGTATGTACACACATAAAATATTCCCATATATTTTCTATATCGTATGTTACAAAAAATTCTCTATTTTATGGATCCAGGGTCTATGTTGCTAACACTAAAGTAGAACTCTCCCATGGGATCAGTAATCTGCTCGTTGATAAATCCCATCAGTTTTTCTTGAGAAGCCTGTATGAAACTCGCATGGGGGAGTTTGTCTCTTACTTTCATAAGATGTCATTCGAATAAACGAGAAATAAATATATGAAATGAATAAGAAATCGAGAGGTAATGTATGAATGGTTGTTATACGTACATCTAGATCCTGTGGACCTGTGACTTCGGTAACCATGCGGTGAATGTAATCATAGACGTGGTAGCCGCACAAGTTTGTCCCCTTCACGTGTTTTGCATACTAAAGGAGAAACAATGACAGATTGAATATATATTTCATATTTTAGAACGAATTAATGATTCAATACAACTTTAGAGCATGTTACTCACTAGAAAGTTCATCCTCGCAGTAAACTTATCTTTCCAGTTCCCGCGAACCTTCTCACGGAGCCATGCCCATGCCCTACGTGCAGTTGAAAGCTAGCGAGTAATTATCCGAGAACGGCATATATGCAATAGCAAGTAAGATGACATTACCTGTTTAATAGTTCAAATATCTTTACGTACGTGGACTCTGATTTATCCATTGAATCAAAGACAGGTCCGTGAGTGATCCAAGTCAATTACGAACAGAGTGCAGTGAAATCTACAAATTACGTGAGATGACATATATGAAACTTTATGTATGCACGGGATTGAAATTTGTACGAAAGGTAGTAAAAACTCACGCTGTGTTGTATGGCAGAAGTATAAACGTCTTGTAATGCTGATGCACCAGCATATTGTATATGTTCTCCTCTGTTTGCTTCGGCTATTTATCTACCATCACAGTGTTGATTTTCTGTGGGTCCATGAATCCAGGTTTGGTACATTCAGTCTTGTTGCAATGTTGGATCGTCATTCTATAACGGTTAAAAGAATTTGTCAGCTAAATACAAGGAGCTAAGGAAAAAAATATATATAACTGAATGATACTTACAAAACCGACGTAGCTAGAAGAGAGACGTCGAGGGTATCCAGCTGGTACAGGTTGAATATGTCTTCGAAGCAGATAAAGAAGTGGTCACCTCCATTGAAGAAATAATCGAGTGAGTATTTTCCCATGATCATCTCTGTACCTTTGTTGGATTCTTGCATGTACCACTTATGGAAGCGATACATCTCTGTAGGTAAATTTTAAACTTGCTCGGGCTTTACGAGAGGTTTTTGGAGTTTGAAGTTGTACTTCAGCTCAGCCTTCGCAATCGGTGCGCGTCCAGATAATTGGTCCATTGATATTCTCGCAGATTTCATAAATTGTCTTAACTCGGTTCGAATAGTTGGAATCGTGCTGAACTGAAGTGGTTTTTGAGGCTGCATGTCGAGCTGTGGTACATCTTTTCCCTTTGTTTGCGCCTTCCTAGAAGCCTTCCTGATAGTCCTGTCATAGTTGGACTACGGTTGCGGTTTCGGTATAGGTTGTGGTGTTAGGTGCGTCTCCTTAAAAAAGGCCTTTATCTCCGGGGCAATTTTAGGAGGCTTCTCAGGAGACTTCTTCTTGAAATGTGCCTTGACCTCGGCTCGAACGGCCTCGTCCAACTCCTCTTGAGTCTTGTCGCACGTCGTTTTCTTTGGGACTGGTGGGAGCGGGTCAAGTTTAGGAATCTTGCTTCTTGGTCCACTGGTTGACATTGACCGCGTGGCTCAAGCTCTGCACTTAGGAGGTGACGGAGGAGGCGGAGGAGGCTGAGAGGCAATCCGTTTAGGAGTCGGTGCTTGTTGTGGCGACGGACGAGGCGGAGAAGGCTAGGGAGTGGGAGACGGCCGTTTAGGAGTCGGTGCTCATGGAGGCGACGCAGGAGGCAGAGGAGGCAGATGAGACGAAGGAGGTGGAGCAGACGGTCCACGTGGAGGCGACGGCAGAGGAACGAAAGGTGTCGCTTCTCGCCCGGGAAATATGATGAAGGGCTTCCTCCAAAGAAATATCCCATGAGTTGTTTCTCCTAGCATCGTCTCCCCGTCTCCTCCGGGGATATCCAGCTCGAGATCTTCGTATCCGCATTTCACCTATTCAATTTTGACTTTTGAGAACCCAGGTGGAACGGGCCTGCAATGGTAGGTGTCGTCTCGGTCTACTGGAATCGCCATGCCCGACGTCACCTGTTCGAGAAGATAGCTTATTAATTAGTAGTCAACTTTGTTTCTCAAGTTATTCAAGGAAATATATAACATAAAACTACGAACATACCTTGATTGTTATGTTCTTGAGTGGAATGCGCAGCTCACACGTTGTCCGCTGCGTGATATCATCAACAGGGCATGGCAGACACACTGGAGCTTGTGGGGCCAATTCACCTTCATTTCCTGTTGAAGCGCAGCTGCTGCGCTGTTGCTGTAGTTGAGCTGTTCTTGCTAGATCTGGCTGTTGGCTAACAAAGTGGCTTCGCTCCTCTGCCATCCTTTCGGCCACCTTTTGATCCACTATCTAATCGATATGCGAGAGACGGATCTCCATTTATGCGAACCTCGCATCCGTCTCTCACTTCGTCCTCATGCGGCTCTTATATGTGTTGACGTCCGCTTGAAACCCGTATTTCCAGGGAACGACGTCTTTTCCTTGCCTTCGTCCCGGATGCTCGGGGTTCTGGAGTGCGAGCGTTAGCTTGTCCTTCTCTCTGTTGGGCTTGAACGAGCCCGAGGCAGAGGCCTCCAGTGTGTATTCCAATCTCCTAATGGCTTCTTGGATTTCAGCAACGAGTATTACTGACCCATCAGCGGGATTAAGCGTTACGACGTGAGCATAGAACCAATGTTTTGATCGTTCTGGCCAGTTGGCTGTGCCCAGAACGATATGTTGTGGTTTCAGGTCAACTTCCATCTTCTCCCATTTAAGCAGTGTGTTTTGATAGTCGTCCGACCCTAGCTTGTGATGGTATTTCTTCTTGGCTGCGTTGGCCTTGTTCTTTTCAATGAGGGCTTGCGCTTGCTCCCCAGTCTTGTATTGCGCAAAGACCTCCCAGTGATCTCTGAGCTTTGGGAACTTGTCAAAGTCTGGGTTATGGCCCTTCAGGATGTATTTCTTGTGTAGCTCTTTCTTATAGTTCCTGAAGAGCTCAGCCATCTTCTTTAACGTCCATTCCTTGACCATTGCATGTTCTGACTCTGGGATAGTGAACGTCTGCAACATTGCTATCCACAGCATCTCTTTCTCTGTCTCCGGGAGATAGCTCTGCTCATCTCCTCCTGTCCTTGATCGTCTCCAGTTAAGAACGCTGATGAGCACGTGATCCCTCACCACCCATCCACTGTGTGCCACAAACTTCCTTGCGGCGTCGGCTGGGGCACTTGGCCAACCGTCCGGTGCCACTTCAGTTATGAAATGGCGACCCTCAATTCGCTTACTGACACCGCGTTGCCCGCGTGCCCTCTTCTCTCCAACGGCTGGAGTGGCCTCATTATCCTCCTCGTTCCCTTCCTCGTTGAGGTATTGATTAGGATCCTCGTTCCCCTCCTCAAAGAAATATTGGTTGCTACCCTGTGCGATCTCGTCAAGGAGAAACTGTTCATCCTCACGATCAGCCATTTGATTGTTGTGAGTTCGAGGACTTGATCAAGGAATTCTAAAAAGGAAAAAAATTATCCAGTTAATACATGCATAGATTTGTGAACTAGTTACACTAAATATATAACTGAGGAAAATATAGGAGAAATATTGTCAAGCTACTCGTTAACTAAGTTTAATGTCATCGTACTATATATTGATATATATAAAATCAAATTGAAGATGTGTACTGCATTATGTTTTTTAATTGTATTGCATTATATAACTGAGGAAAAGATCGAGTATCGTGAGGAGAGGAGAGGATGACGTAAATCCCTCGTCTATTCCTCTAGTCGACTTGACGTAAATCTCTCGTCTATTTGGAGAGGAGAGGAGAGGAGAGGAGAGGAGAGGATGACGTGAGGAAGATAACGTGGAGAGGAGAGGATGACGTGAGGAAGATAAGGTGAAGAGGAGAGGAAGTGGAGAGGAGAGGAGAGAAAGAGACGAGGATGACGTGAGGGAGATAAGGTCGAGAGGAGAGGAAGTGGAGAGGAGATGAAAGAGAGGATGATGGCGAGGTTGATTTTATTTTTTTCCGTGCAAACTATAAACTACAACGTTTTCACGGGAGGGACGGTCGGTCGGCCGAAACACGCACAAGACCCACGTTATCACGGGACGGGTGGTCGGTCAGCCGTAACACGCACGACCGAATGAACGAATGACCGAACGAACAAACGAACGATCGATCAAACGAACGACCGACCGAACGAATGAACGATCGAACGAACGACCGAACGAACAACCGACCGACCGACTGACCGAATGACCTAACGACCGATCGAACGAATAAACTCGTTCGGTCGTGAAAATCGTTGTATCGTTGTATCGTTCATTCACGTTCGTTCTATAGTTTGATCTATCTCATTCGTTCGTAAATACAAAATTATCTCATTTGTTTATATTTAGATACAAAGCCCATATATACATAAGTCCATTTACACATAAACACATTCACAATTCGAAATTCACATTCAAAATTTACATATATTCACATATATTATTCACCTATTAAAAAACAAATTCAATAAATTCAATCTATTCGCACTCAAACAAATTTAAATACAAAGTCCATATATACATAAGTCCATTTACACATAAACACATCCACAATTCGAAATTCACATTCAAAATTCACATATATTACATATATTCAGACACATGCATGCATATACAAGAATCGACCGGGGGCTGTGGCAGCCGACAGGGGGCTGCGGTGGTGGAGGCGGAGGGCAGCAGCGGCAGCGTCGATCAACAGGCCGGAGGCAGGGGGCGGCGGCGGCGGAAGGTAGGCGACGACGGCAGCAGGGGGCGACGAAGGTCAACAGGGGCGACGGCAACGGCGATGGCGGCGGCAACGACGATGGCGATGGTGCCCGGCCGGGTTAGCTTTTTGCGTGCGGCAGACAGAGGAAAAAAATTTGCTTCAAAACTAACCTAGCTGGTGGCGCTGGCGACGGCGACTCTCCGGCGACGGTAGCTCCCGGGGACAACGACGGCGGCGGCTGGAGAAGAAGATGGTGGCGTGGCGGTGTTCTAGGGTTCGGTGACGGTGACGAAGACGAAGGATGAAAAAATGGCTAAGTGTTTGGATCCACCCGTGCGCTATCGACCCCCCGGTTTTGAGGACATGAATCATTCGTGATCATAGTACCATTTCCCTGGATCGAGTAGTTTGGTACCCATGAATACATTGCTGAATCATCTGGTGCACGATACATTCTTCGACACACACAAAATATTACAATATAGGGCACGAAGGCAATGTCTAGAACATAGGACCAAAACGGTCCGGAATATATAAGGCAGCGGAAAGAAAGCAGCGGCACACCATTGCCACAGGCAACGACTGAAGCTAAGACCTATTGGACTCCATCGTCTTCCACACCCTCCTGGTAGTATGCATACGGATCTTATGGGTCTTCATTATCCACATCTGAATGTTTGTGCGTATAGCAAGGGTGAGTACCAACCGTACTCAGCAAGCCAACACAGCAAGGATGCATATGATAGGAGATTCTCAAAGGATGACTGTGGTTCATTTGCACAAAGCCAATTTTGTAAATCTTTTCACAACCCTAACATCTAGCCTGATCAAGTTTTATTTCCGTAGTTCATTAAATCGACGATGGTTCTGTCCACCATCCATTGTGATACCAAGGATAGCCTCCCGCCACCGGATCGTCATGGTTTTCTAGGGAGTCTACCCCCTTCTCGCAGTTCGAGCAGAGGATCCCCAGCACATAAAATCATCATGCAAACCCATCCCATCATTTTAAGTTTTTATGAGTCTAGCCAAGAGAGAAACTTGTCACGCCGCTCTATATCCACGAGCATGGCTATTCGAATTGATTGATTTACTCACACTGCAGTGATGTACACTTTACCCGTACTCCGTGACTGCCCAACAAATGAGCCTACTTCCCAACATATGAGACGGTCACGGCAAAGCTTTTCAATAACCTCACTTTGGCAGTACCCGCTCCATGAACTTAAATCCTCTTGCACTCTAGCCGCCCTTTCCTAGCAGTGAGAGGAGTTCTGGCGCTCCCGGGGTAGGAAAAAAACTCACTCAATCCTCGTTCATCACTCAATACGTAGGCCGTAGCCCCATCTCAACAACACCAACCACAACTCAACACCTGAACCACTATGCAGGGATACTGCCTCCGCTCGGCTATCTAATCCGCTAGGTCTATACCCATTCGAGAAATATGGTTGTACTGGCTCGTTCCATGTTATAAGTCTCATGGCTCGGTCCTTAGCTGACCAGGGACGGTACTTGCCTTTGCAGGAATCCACCCAAATCATCCAGCCGCCCCAGTCAAAAACATTGGTTTTGTATTTTCACTTTTCACAAACACATTTTATCATTCTCATGGCAATGTGGCGCTCACGTCTCCACTTGCCGTATGTCAATTACCTTCCCTAAGGTAGTTGCCCAAGCATATAGCTCTTTTGTAAAAGTATGAATATGCATTGAATCTAATCATGACATGGCTAAGCATTTTACCAAAGATTTCCTTTGGTCACATCATATCGAGGGTTACAAAGAATATAACTAAAGGTAATCAACATCAAGCCATGGCATAACAAGAATAGGTATTCTTTTGTGTATAGCATGCACATTTTAATTTTTGAATCAACACAAGTTCGCAAATAGGATCAATATTTTCAAATGGAGTGATGACTTGCCTTGCTCGTGACCTTCTTAACTTGTGTCTTCAACGTACTCAATGGCTCCCTCGGATTCTATACATACGTGTGAAAGATCCAATTGAATTTGATCAGAATTCAAATAAAAATCATTAAAACCAAATGAATCGCAAAAGCGGTCCCTATGATGAATCTATGGTCGTAAATAGATTAATGATCGAGTTTTGCTAAAGTCCGGGTCGTAACGAGTGTGTTGCATGAAATTGAACTTTTGCATTTTTTTCTGATTCAACCTTTATATGAGGTGGCCTTATCCCCAGTTAATTTAAGTGTAGAGGCATTATAATTGACGGTCCAAAATGTTTATTTGGCTAGAGGTTAACTAGAGCGTTTACATTGATCTTTTGGTTGAATCCAAATCCTTTTGTGAGCTCGGTGTCGCGATTCGTTGATAATTGAAGTGAGAAGGATTTTATGGAGCAAAATTAAATATCAAAATGTTATACATATAGGAAAGAGTTGATTAGGAGTTATAAAGATGGTTTTATAGTTCTTGAAAAAGTTCTTTTTGTACATATAAAACTAGGTGTATAAATGAACTTCTCAAAAGATAATAATGTTGGAAATAGAATAGGTTAAATAGTTTGAATATAAATCTCATAGTTATTTGCAAAAGAAACTTTTAAAAGTGAATAAATAATAATCTCTTTAAAAGATGAAAAATCTTTGTAAATAAAGTTTAAAGGAGTTAAAAGAGTTAAAATATTTTTCTAGGGTTTTTACTAGGCTCATTCCAATTTTTAATCCCTTAGAAAAATTAAAAAGAAAAATTCCAAAAATTTTGCCTAAGCCAAAATCAAACCCGTGACCCCTCTCTCTCGGCTCAACTCTCTCTCCATTGGGCTAGAGAGCCTTTCTCTCCCTCTTTTCTCTTTTTTTGCTTTCTTACCTCATCCCTTCCTTTCTTCTTGCCCGGCGAGGCCGTCGGCGGGGCAAGGGCAAACGGCGGCGAGGGCGGCTGGACCTCGAGGGCTAAGGGGTCCATCCCCATCTAGATGGCACGGGGGTTCCACTTCTGAGCTTTTCTGGGCCGAGGAGGCGGCGAGACGAGCTGGCGGCGGTGGGCTAATAGCGGCGGCGATGGTACTCGTTGCGGCGGTAGTCCGGCAACGATACGGCCAGGGCGACAGGCCTAGGAGCGTCTAGGGTGTGCTAGGAAGCTAAATGCGGTAGTGGTTTGGCCGGAATGACATCGGGGTGAGCTAGCAGCGTGCGCACGGCGGCGGCTAAAACAGAGGAAACATGGCTGCTCCCCGGCGGTGGGCCTCCAGCAACCTTTTGGTCCAGAAAAGTTAGGGGAGATGAAGCTCTTGATGTGAGGATTACAATGGTACCTTTAATTTGAGCAGCGATCAACCGAGAACGATGAATTCTTAAGTTTTGCTTCGGGCAGCCGAGTTAGGGTTCTTCGGGTGTTTTTCAAATTTGCGCAATGCGGTGGATAGAATTTGGGGAAATTTGGAAGGAAGCTAGGTGAGAAGATAAGGAACAAGTTTTGTGTTTTGAGTTTCGGCCGAGCAGTCCTATTTATAGCCATCCACGTCGGTGTGGTCGCGCGGGTGGCATGGTGACGCGCGGCGACGGGGTCGGCGTGGCCGACGCACGGCACAGGGCGGGCGACGCGATGGTGCGGCGTGGCTGACGCACAGCACAGGGCGGGCGACGCGACGGCGGCGTTGACGCGGGGAGGCGCGATGGGACCGAAGGGTTACGCGGAAGCTACGCTAGCCGAAAACAAAAATTTCTACCGCGCAAACCAGAACACTTGCAAGTAAGGGCCGATAGATCGTTACCGATTAAAGTAGAGTGCAGCGGAATAGCCAATCGGGCAATCCGATCCGGAACAGTGTAGCCTATTCCCGGAGACAGCCGATTCGCCAATCAGCCGATTCGAGTCGTCCGGCCGCGTTCTCACGCCTCGCTCTGATGCGCCCGACCGCAGCCGATCAAGAGCGCGCAACGTAGCAGCGCCTCTACCGGTATCCACACGTCCGGGGACGAACGCCGTACACCCGTGTGCTAGCACGCGATGCAAGGCTAGGGTTTGGCTCGAAAGTGGGGAGGGTTTCCGTGGAGATTGATCTCGGCGACTTCGTTGCACGTGATGCAATTGACGTCTCACGCCTCTCCACCCTCCCTCCTTTATATAGAGTTGGCCGACGGGACTAGTGGCCGATTAGGACTCTATTTTGAATCGGATCTCATCCGTATCTCATAGAGTTGGCCGCCCCACACGTCGTAAGCCCATAGGACTCTATCCGATCGGATCCCTATCCGATCGAGCCGTATCCGAGTCCAACTCGAATATCTATTCTATCCCCTTAAGCATGCGACCCGTAGGTTCAGGTATACTCGGTTTCGGCTATAGTCTAACTTAGCCGATCGTCGGCTCGAGTCCAACTCAGCCGACTGTCAATAGCGGCGCCTAGCAAGCACATATTGACACCATAGTATACAAGAATATAATATCGGCTCGAACCTGTAATGTGTACACAAATCCCTTTGCCTCACGATACCGCTTAAGCTATAGGCAAGATGTGTGCCATCCCTTCAATAGCTTAACCATTCACTCGAACCGTATTGGATTATCCGTCCGTTGATTGACTCCTCAATCAACTTAGCATGGCCATGCATTTCCATAATCCATTACCTCGAGGGGCCCAGAGATATCTCTCCAAAGGAGGGGCAAATTCCATCTTGATCACTCACATCCCACTCCATGTTTCATAGCAAACCCGAAAACTACCTTTATAACTATCCATTACGGAATAGCGTTTGGTAGTCCCAAAGTAGGCTACTACACATGTTGGAATCCATGGTGATCTCGGTCTAAGGACTTTGTACCAACACTACCCGAGACCAACTAATGGCACATTAATTCCCGTAGTGTCTCATGGTGGGTCTATCCAACAATGTGTTCTCTAACACATATATCCATGTTTATTGATTTGGTATCTCCATACCCATGATCTACGAGACATGATCATCAATCAATAAACATGCCGATCTTAGAATCATATTTGTTCCAACAATATGACATATGATCGGGATCGTTTAGAAATAGATTCATACATATCGAGTCTCATAAATAAGTCACGTACTTATTGATCAATACAAGATGTCTATTTCATGGAACCGAATAACACTTTATTCATTTATACATAAACATTAACGTGATATCCAACATCTCCATGTTGCCTCTAGTGCATATCACTAACAATCTCCCACTTGCACTAGAGTCAATCATGTAAGTATCTAATACCCATTGCTCTTGTGTGCGCCTCATGCTTCGGCCTGAGGAGAGGTTTTGTCGCGGATCGGCTATGTTGAGATCCGTGCGCACTTTGCATATCTTGACATCACCTCTGTCCACAATCTCGCGGATGAGATGATATCGCCGAAGTATGTGTTTGGACTTCGATGTGACCTCGGCTCCTTGGCTTGCGCAATGGCTCCACTATTGTCACAATAGAGAGACATTGGACCGTCGTACTAGTCATCACACCAAGCTCGAAACGAATTTCTTGATCCAAACAGCCTCCTTTGCGGCTTCCAAGCGGCAATGTACTCGGCCTCCGTTGTAGAATCGCAACGTATCCCGCTTGGAACTCTTCCACTGATCGCGCCTCCGTTCGGCGGGACACGAACCCGATTGCGATCTATAATCATCCTTGTCCGTTTGGAAGCTAGCATCGGTGTAACCACTTACAACGAGCTCTTCTTCACCTCCATAGACTAGGAACATATCCTTAGTTCTTCTCAAGTACTTAAGGATATTCTTTACTGGCGATCAGTGACCTTCACTGGATCTCGACGTATCTGCTCGTAGCACTCAAAGCGTACGAGACATCTCGGGCGTGTACAAAGCATGGCATACATGATGGATCCAATTGCCGAAGCATATGGAACCATACCCATCTTATTCCGCTCATCATGTGTCCGAGGACACCGATTCTTGCTAAGATTGATGCCATGTGACATAGGCAAGAAACCTTTCTTGGAATCATGCATGTTGAACCTTTTCAACACCTTGTCAATGTATGTACTTTGGCTTAATCCAATTAGCCTCTTGGATCTATCTCTATAGATCCGAATGCTAATATATATGCTGCCTCCCTAAGTCTTTCATGGAAAAACTATTTTTCAATGAAGACTTGACGGATTCAAGCATAGGGATATCATTTCCAATCGAATATGTCATCCACATATAAAATTAGAAATACAATTGCGCTCCCACTCGACCTTTTGTAAACACAAGCCTCTTCTTCATTTTTGATGAAACCAAACCCTTTGATTACTTCATCAAAACGAATATTCCAACTCCGAGATGCTTGCTTCAATCCATAAATGGATTTCGTAGCTTGCATATCTTTCCAGCGATTCTGGATCGACAAAACCCCGAGGTTGTATCATGTATACATCCTCGCTTAGGTTTCCATTCAGGAAAGCCGTTTTGACATCCATCTCGCCATATCTCATAATCGAAATATGCAGCAATCGCTAGCATAATCCGAATAGATTTAAGCATTGCGACGGGCGAGAAGGTTTCATCATAATCAACTCCTTGAATCTGTTTAAAACCTTTCGCCACCAATCGCGCCTTATAGATGTGAACATTTCCATCCATATCGGCCTTTTTCTTAAAAACCCATTTACACTCAATGGTTTTGACACCATCAGTGGATCAACCAAGTTCCAAACTTGATTGTCGTACATGGATTCTATTTCGGATTTCATGGCTCCAAGCCACTTGTTGGAATCGGGTCCCACCATCGCTTCCTCATAGGTCTTAGGTTCATTGTTGTCCAACAACAATATATCACGTTGTTCCGCACTGTGTACTGTCGGTGCACGACGTGATCTTTCGGACCTCCGTGGGGCGGTGTATCTACAACCGGTGGCGCAACACTTTGCACCTCCCGTTGTGGTTACGTGGTCGCGAAACATTTTCTCGGTGTTTCTTGAACTTCTTCAAGATGCACCCTGCTCCCACTAACCCTTCTTGAAAGAAACTCTTTCTCTAAGAAGACACCGTGTCGGGCGACAAACACTTTGCCTTGTTCCCGATTATAAAAGTAATATCCCTTAGTTTCCTTAGGATATCCCACAAAGAAGCACTTGTCGATTTGGGTGTGAGCTTGTCGATGTAAACGTTTTACATAAGCTTCGCATCCCCATATTTTGAGAAAAGACAAACTAGGGGTTGCCCTGTCCATATCTCATATGGTGTCTTTTCAACCGACTTAGATGGAACTCTATTTAGTGTGAGCGCAAATGCTTCAAGAGCATATCCCCGAAAGATAATGGAAGATCACTTTGGCTCATCATCGACCGCACCATGTCCAACAAGGTGCGATTTCTCCGTTCGGACACTCCGTTCCATTGTGGAGTTCCCGGCGGAGTTAACGTGGAACAATTCCACAATCTTTCGATGATTACCAAACTCTTGGCTCAAGTATTCCCCCACGATCTGATCGTAGAAACTTGATTGTTTTCCCTAAATGATTCGTACTTCATTCTGGAATTCTTTGAACTTTTCAAAGGATTCGGACTTATGCCTCATCAAGTAGATATAACCATATCTACTAAAGTCATCGTAAAGGTAATGAAGTACGATAACCACCTCGGCCGTCGAGCTCATTGGTCCACATACATCGTATGTACGAGTGCCAACAAGTCACTTGCTCTTTCACTGTGTCCCGTGAAAGGTGCCTTTGTCATCTTACCAAGTAAACAAGACTCACATGTCTCAAATGATTCAAAATCAAAAGAGTGAAGCAATCCATCCTTATGGAGCTTCTCCATGCGTTTCTTATTTATATGGCCTAAGCGACAATGCCGGATAAACGTGGGGTTTATATCATTAGAGAGTTGTCTTTCTGTATTAATGTTATAGATGGGAGACACTTCAAGATTCAAAACGTATAATCCATTCACCAATGGAGCATGAAAATAGAACATATCTCGAGATATATTGAACAACCATTGTTCATTGATCTAAAATCATATCCTACCGCTTGCAAACATGAAGCGGAAATAACGTTTTGACATAGTGTTGGAACACAATAACAATTATTCAATTCCAAAACTAATCCCGAAGGTAGATGAAGTGGTACGTGCGACAAAGCGTAGCAACGCTTGCTCCATTGCCGACGCGCGGTTCACCTCGCCCTTCTCAATCCTCTACTTCTTCTCATTCCCCCAACGATTTGCAAATATGAGCTACGATCCGGTATCAAATACCCAAGAGTCGTAGGTGAAGTAGCAAGATTAATGTCTATAACATTAATACCCGAAGCGTAAGTCGTACTTTGCTTCTTCTTGAGATCCTCCATGTACTTCTTGCAGCTCCTTTTCCAAGGCTGTCTCCTTGCAAGAGAAGCAAACGGCATCCGATGCCGCCGACCCCTTCTTGCCCTTCTTTGCATTAGAGGCACTCGCGATCTCATCGGGAGTTAACTTTCTCTTGGTGCAAAGTTTCTTGACAGTGGTTTGCGCTTAGCCTTCGCATCATCATCACATGATGACCGTTTTTCGGATACCCTCCTCACTGTCTTTAGCATCCCATGCAATTCAGCCAAGGTCCTATCCATATTGTTCATGTGATAATTTAATATGAATGGCTCGAAGCTCGGAGGGAGCGACGGAGAATCACATCGTAGCCAACTCTTGGCTAAGGGGAAAACCCGTTTTCCGGACTCTCAATGTAGCCAATCATCTTTATCACATGCGGATGACGGGATTCCCCTCAGCAAGCTCCTGCACGCAAACAAGGACTTTGAGGTGTTGAACCTCTCGGCCCGAGCTTGGTTCTCAAACATGCCACGCAGATCCCGAATAATAGTGTGAGCATCGCGCTCTCATATTGCTTCGAAGCTCGGGGACATTGTAGCAAGCATGAGACAACTTATATCTAGGGCATCATTAGTGTGCTTCTCATAAGCCCTCCGTGCGCTTGCGGTGGCATTAGTTGGCAAATCCTCGGGATAGGGTACTTCAAGAACGTACTCCTTACGCTCTTGCTTGAGAACAATTCTCAAGTTGCGATACCAATCCATAAAGTTTGTTCCATTTAATTTTTCCTTTTCGAGAATAGATCGCAAATTAAAGGTATGGGTGTAGTATTAGCCGCCATTTATTCTACAACGAAAAAGCAAAGTTTAGCACAATGTTTATGCTATGTCTATTGTTAAACAATTTAACATTAGACTCCCATTACGTATTTTCCACCTTCCCTCTAGGTTACGTATTGGGTCAAGATCCACATGTTAATTAATTTTCTAGTGAGCTTTGGCATCACTGCTAGAAAATTAGTAACATCGGTAAGCAACACCTTGCTAATCACATCTCTATGTGACTCTTGTTGTTGGTGTGGCATCTCCATGCCCGGCGCCAACCTATGCCCCAAGGCCCAAAACTGTTTTGATAGCCTTGTTAAGTAAACCAAATGCTCCTGCATGTATATGTCGACATATACCCCCTCGTGTTATGATAGAGAATGACACTCTGCTTTGGCGACCCACCATTGACGAGCATAACGGTGACGGTGCAACATTTGGAAGGGCATCATTACTACTTAATTTTGAGAGGGATGCTATCCTATCAAACAAACATATCACATATGAAATCAAGAAGAATAGCATATAATGAAATAGTATGGCCCCCTTCACATGGTGATCTCCATCTCCATGTCGGCGCGAGGATCTCCATCTTCGGCACCATATTCCAAGTGTCGAATGCTTGATATCTTCAAACTAAGCTACTACTATAGAAGCTCTAATTGAAGATTACATCGACTCGCAGTCGTGAAAGAATATTACAAGCATTGCACGTATGAAAGAATATTACAGGATTGCACATATGAAAGAATATTACATGCATCACATGCATCTCATACATCTCATACATACAATAGGGCCATACCACCTCAAAGCATTCTCTGCAAAAACAAGTTAGGCGTAGAAACGTTTTCTACCTATCGCGAGCTACGGCATCGAGACGACCTATAAGGGGTACGCACACGGCGGTCCCGCTATGGATTCATAGATCACCACACGAGGGGGTACGCACACGCCGGTTAGCGGGCGGGGGTCGAGGGGAAGCCGCCCTCGCGGGCTTCGGCGCGCCCGGAACACCACACGAAATTCATAGATCCAATCTATGAAATCGCTTATGGAAACCATATCGGCATAATCATATTATGCCGTCCCGATACACTATCAAGGGAGATGGTTTGCGTAGGCGCGAGGCAGCAACAAAGTCGGACTACGAGATAGCTTCGGTATAATCACATTATACCGTTCCGATACACTATCAAGGAACGCTATCTCGAACCCAACTCAAACCGAGTTATTTGGAAATTGCTTCGACGTAATCACATTACACCGTTCCGATACACTATCAAGGAACGCAATTACCATTAACTCTCCTCAACGATCCCGTTAAACCGATTGATCTAATCAACCCGTGCGCAAAACTTGTTCCAGATCCAATCTAAAACCCGAACTAAGCAAGATTAGCTCGATACCACCGAAGGGTTACGCGGAAGCTACGCTAGCCGAAAACAAAAATTTCTACCGCGCAAACCAGGAACACTTGCAAGTAAGGGCCGATAGATCGTTACCGATTAAAGTAGAGTGCGCGGAATAGCCAATCGGGCAATCCGATCCGGAACAGTGTAGCCTATTCCCGGAGACACCGATTCGCCAATCGCCGATTCGAGTCGTCCGGCCGCGTTCTCACGCCTCGCTCCGATGCGCCGACCGCGCCGATCAAGAGCGCGCAACGTAGCGCGCCTTTACCGGTATCCACACGTCCGGGGACGAACGCCGTACACCCGTGTGCTAGCACGCGATGCAAGGCTAGGGTTTGGCTCGAAAGTGGGGAGGGTTTCCGTGGAGATTGATCTCGGCGACTTCGTTGCACGTGATGCAATTGACGTCTCACGGCTCTCCACCCCTCCCTCCTTTATATAGAGTTGGCCGACGGGACTAGTGGCCGATTAGGACTCTATTTTGAATCGGATCTCATCCGTATCTCATAGAGTTGGCCGCCCCACACGTCGTAAGCCCATAGGACTCTATCCGATCGGATCCCTATCCGATCGAGCCGTATCCGAGTCCAACTCGAATATCTATTCTATCCCCTTAAGCGTGCGACCACGTAGGTTCAGGTATACTCGGTTTCGGCTATAGTCTAACTTAGCCGATCGTCGGCTCGAGTCCAACTCAGCCGACCGTCAATAGCGGCGCCTAGCAGGCACATATTGACACCATAGTATACAAGAATATAATATCGGCTCTGAACCTGTAATGTGTACACAAATCCCTTTGCCTCACGATACCGGTTAAGCTATAGGCAAGATGTGTGCCATCCCTTCAATAGCTTAACCATTCACTCGAACCGTATTGGATTATCCGTCCGTTGATTGACTCCTCAATCAACTTAGCATGGCCATGCATTTCCATAATCCATTACCTCGAGGGCCCAGAGATATCTCTCCAAAGGAGGGGCAAATTCCATCTTGATCACTCACATCCCACTCCATGTTTCATAGCAAACCCGAAAACTACCTTTATAACTATCCGATTACGGAATAGCGTTTGGTAGTCCCAAAGTAGGCTACTACACATGTTGGAATCCATGGTGATCTCGGGTCTAAGGACTTTGTACCAACACTACCCGAGACCAACTAATGGCACATTAATTCCCGTAGTGTCTCATGGTGGGTCTATCCAACAATGTGTTCTCTAACACATATGTCCATGTTTATTGATTTGGTATCTCCATACCCATGATCTACGAGACATGATCATCAATCAATAAACATGCCGATCTTAGAATCATATTTGTTCCAACAATATGACATATGATCGGGGATCGTTTAGAAATAGATTCATACATATCGAGTCTCATAAATAAGTCACGTACTTATTGATCAATACAAGATGTCTATTTCATGGAACCGAATAACACTTTATTCATTTATACATAAACATAACGTGATATCCAACATCTCCATGTTGCCTCTAGTGCATATCACTAACAGGGACGGCGGCATGGGCGCGCGTGGTTACACGACGGCGAGGCGACGGCGGGCGCACGGCGCGGCGTGGGTGCGGCCGACGCGACGGCGCGGTATGGCGTGGCTGACGGCGGCGCGGCGCGGGCACAGTGCGGCCGATGCGACGGCGCAGTACGGCGCGGCATGGGCGCGGTACTGTGGGTGCGTCAGCGGCGTGGGGCGGGGGCGCAGGTCGGGAACGAGTGTGCTACGCATGGCGTCACGGCGACGTGCTCGCGACGTGCACGCGGTCAGCAAGACCGACGTCGAACACCTGGCGCCCGGTGAACAGTGCGCTTTCCGATTTTCTCGATTTTTTTCATTTATTATTTATTTTTTTCCATTTCACCAATAAAATTTAAAAACAACATTTTGGTCCCAATCATAAATGTAAATTAAATTATGAAATTTTAATCTTTTACGCAACTTTATTATTGTCATTATTTATATATTTTTCTTGCTTTATTTACAATTAAATAATTGTTTTATATTTCCCAAAATAAAATTTTGATCCCAAAAGAAAATGTTATCAAATTGTAGCTTTTCCAATTGTATATTTATAATTTTTATTTTATTTCTATTATTTATTTTGCAATTTCTTTTCCTTTTAGAGTTTCGTAAACTTTTTCGACTTTTTCGACATTCAAATAAATATTCCTTTATTTATAACACAAAGTAAAACTTGCAAATAAGAGCCAAATAGCACGACAGATGCAACAGCCCAAAAGTTTTTGTAAGTTATAATTTTTGGATTTCGATTTTTAAATCTCTGATTTTCAGGGTGTTACACACGCTCTGCTATATATAGATATTGGGATCTTTGGCCCGGTTTAAGCCACCAACGGGATTAAAGATATCTTTAGTCTCGTTGAAACCACCAACCTGGGACCAAAGATATCCTCGTCCCGGTTTGTGGCTTCAACCAGACTAAAAATCATATCTTTAGTCCGGTTGTAGCCACCAACCGAGACTAAAGTTGGATGTACCCTTAGTAGGTGAGAATCTTTAGTCCCTTGGAGCCACCAACCGGGACTAAAGATGTTTTCTCGCTATTTTCAAATGTTTTTTTGTCCCAGTTGATATTAAAAACCAACATTAAATATTTAAACATGGCCCAATTGAAAAGTATTTTAAATTCATATATAATTAACAAATGCTCTATTGAAAAATATTTTAAATTCTAATAATAATATATAGTCAACATATGACCTATTTAACAAATATTTTAAATTTCAATAATAATATATAATTAACAAATGCCCTATCAAAAATATTTTAAATTGTAAAAATAATATGTAATTAACAAATACCCTATTTGAAAAATATTTTAAATTATAATAATAATATATAATTAACAAATGTCCTATTGAAAAATATTTTAAATTGTAATAATAATGTCTAATTAACATATACCCTATTTGAAAAATATTTTAAATTCTAATAATAATATATAACTAAAAATTCCCTATTAAAAATTATTTAAATTGTAATAATAATATATAATTAAGATATGGCCTATTTGAAAATATTTTAAATTATTATAATAATATATAATTAAGATATGGCCTATTGAAAAAATATTTTAAATTATTATAATAATATATAATTAATATATGGCTTATTTAAAAATATTTTAAATTCTAATAATAATATATAATCCTCCAATAGTTGCAAGGCTACATTTCGAACTTAGATTATCCATGGTATTATGCAAAAGGTCAAATGCAAAGGTGAAGATAGTCCATAGTTCACACTTCAGAGATGGGTTATGCAAAGTTGTAGACAATGTTCATTTGACATCACACACACCATCTTGCGGAGGCAAAGCAAAAGTAGCCATGGAGCAGGATACCATGCAATACATACTATAAGTACACCAAAATTACTACTAGTACTAACCTTGAAGTTTAACACTGAGATAGGCTTACAATAATTTACAATAAATTCAATAAATACAAATATTTATAATAAATTCAATCTAATTTACATCGTCCATACAAAAAATTAGCAAAGTAATAGTTGTCCTCACGTACTTTCTCCGTACAATTGTTCCTTCGTTATGATCGTTGCATGAGTAAGGGGTGTCCTCTTTTGAAAGGAGGATGCTCGGGTCAACCGCCACCGCGAACAGAGGTTGCCCGTCAAACTGATCGTAATCTTCGTCTGTTCTATTCTCGACTCCCACGATTTTCCTTTTGCCTAGGAGAACCACGTGGCGCTTTGGCTCGTCGGACCCTTTCCCTTCTTTGCTTTGCTAGCCATGTCCTTGACATAGAAAACTTGACGTACATCATTGGCAAGGACGAAGGATTCGTCTGAGTATCCAACCTTGCTCAGGTTGACCGTTGTAATCCCACTTGCATCAATGATTACGCCTCCACCAGCCTAACCCACTGGCACCGAAACAGAGTGACCTTCAGATGTCCATAATCCAGCTCCCATATGTCATCGATGCTACCGTAATATTTGCTAGTCGTACCATCGTATCCCACGGCATCGATGCGGACAGCGTTGTTCTGATTCGTGCTCTTTAAGTCTTGAGCCCGTGTGTAAAATGTGTACCCATTGATTTCATATGCCTGGAATGTGGTGATCAAGCAAGATGGTCCCCTCGCCAAGAAGGCTAGTTGTTGGTCAATGCTCGCGTTGCCCATGAGACGTTGTCGCAGCCCAGCAGCGAATGCATCAATGTGATGGCGTGTAATCGAGGCATCCGTCTTATCGATGTTTTCCGAGCGAACAATCGCCAAGTGCTCCTCGATGTAAGGATCCACCAAAGGAAGATTGTTGCAACACGGTCCAATGTGCTTTCCTGAACAGTCATTGTCTATGGTCATTATGGCCTTCCTTCCAAGAGTTCCCTTCCCCCATAGTCTACCTTCATGGCTTGATTTAGGCACCCTCCTCTGTTCCATATCCCTTGGTGATGCTGGCCTCCGGACGAGAACGGTTACGGACGTACTTCTTTAGAACACCCATATACCTCTCGAAAGGGAACATGTTGTGTAGGAATACTGGTCCGAGGATACGGATCTCTTCGAGAAGGTGGCATAGGAGATATGTCATGATATTGAAGAAGGAAGGCAGAAAGATCATCTCAAAGCTGACAAGACTTTGGACCACATCATTTTAAAAGTCTTCTAGTTTGTCTGAATCGATGATCTTCTGTGAAATTGCATTCAGGAAAGCACATAGCTTTGTTATTGTTGCCCAGACATTATCGGGAAGGATACCCTGAATTATAACGTGAAGCAGTTGTGTCATCAGCACGTGACAGTCATGGGACTTTAGATTTGTGAACTTCTTATCCTTCGTGCTTATTATTCCTTTATATTCGAGGAGTATCCAAACGATACCTTGATGCTCTTCAGGCATTCAAACATTGTTTCCTTCTCTGCGTTGCTCAGAGTGTAGCTGGCTGGACTTAGGTAGTGGGCTTCTTTCTCCTTTGGTTGCGAGTGAAGGCCGTCACGTTGTGCCATATGTTTCAGATCATTACGTGCCTCAAGTGTATCTTTTGACTTTTCATATACACCTTAGAAGCCCAACAAGTTTACACAAAGATTCTTAGTGAGGTGCATCACGTCGATTGCGTGGCGGACGTCCAATACTTCCCAATAGGGCAACTCCCAAAAAATTGACTTCTTCTTCCACATCGTCACTTGACCACCTTCACTTACTATAGGTTAGCTGCCAGGTCCCTTTCCAAATACTACTTTGAGGTCTTTCACCGTAGCAAACACGACCTTTCCGTTGTGATGCTTTGGCTTAGTATGATAGTCTGCCTTTTGATCAAAATGTTTGCCTCTTCTCCAGACAGGGTGGCTTGCAACAAGAAAGCGACGATGGCCCATTACACTACCTTCTTACAGTGTTTTAGGTACGTACATTCGGTCTCATCCCTACAATGAGTGCAAGCTTTGTACCCCTTATTTGACTGTCCGGATAGGTTGCCAAGTGCAGGCCAATCGTTGATGGTAACAAATAGCAACTCTCGTAGGTTAAACTGCTCCTGTTTATCCTCATCCCACACGGAGACACCTTCTTTCTTCCACAGCAGTTTTAGATCTTCGATTAGCGGTCTCAGGTACACATCAATGTTGTTACCAGGCTGCTTTGGGCTTTGAATAATAACCAGCATCTGAATGTACTTCTGCTTCATGCATAGCCATGGCGGGAGGTTGTAGATACACATCATTACAGGCCAAGTGCTATGCCCACTGCTCATCTCTCCAAAAGGATTCGTGCCGTCCGTACTTAAGCCGAACCTTAGGTTTCTTGCATCCTCTCCAAACTCTTTAAATGTTCTGTCAATGTTTCACCACTGTGACCCATCGGCGGGATTTCTCAGCATGCCGTCTTGTTGGCATTTTTTCACATGCCAGCACATCATCCTTGCATGCTCTTTGTTCCTGAACAGACGCTTCAGTCGTGGTATTATAGAAAAATACCACATCACCTTAGCAGGAACTCTTTTCTTCGAAGGTTGTCCATCAACTTCGCCTGGATCATCTCGTCTGATCTTGTATCAAAGTGCTTTACAAACCGAACATGCTTCTAGATTCTCATACTCCTCACCACGGTAGAGGATACAATCGTTAGGACATGCGTGTATCTTCTGTACCTCCAGTCCTAGAGGGTGGACTAACTTCTTAGCCTCGTACGTTGATTCCAAAAATTTATTTTTGTCTAGAAGAATGTTCTTCACGAGTTTTAGTAACTCGCCAAATGCCTTGTCACTGAAATTATTTTTTGGCCTTCCATTGCAAGAACTCCAGCGTGGTACCCAACTTTTTGTGCCCATATTCACAGCCTGGATACAAGAACGTTTTGTGGTCCGCCAACATACACTCATATTTATGCACCTCCTTTTCACCTTCGCATTCCCCCTGTACGTCGCGCAACATCTGACCAAGGTCATCGGCACCGTCGTTTTCTTCAACATCCCCGCCCACCTCGCCTATTGTATTCTCTTCAAACCCACCGTATTGACCACAGTCCGGAATGTTGTCGTCGTCTTCTTCATCTTCTTCCTTTGCAACCCCCACCTCTCCGTGCGATGTCCAGCAATAGTAGTGAGGCATGAATCCTGACTGAAACAAGTGGGCATGAGTAATTCTTGATGAAGAATACTCCTTCTCGTTTGTGCACTTTTTGCATGGACAACATATGAAACCCTTCTGCTTGTTGGCATCGGCCAAACTCAAAAAATAATGCACGCCTTGAATAAACTCTTTCAACTATCGATCTGCATTATACATCCATTGCCGATCCATCTACATTAAATGCACGAAAATGGTATGAAAAATCCACGAAAGTCAAACCATTTAAATATTATTACAATAATTATATATATATATATAATTTTTCAAATTAGAATTATTTTTAAAAGTTCTTCCAAAGTTGTACACATAAAATTAATTAATTGTTTTTAAAAGTTCTTTTTAATGTACGCAGTGTACATATTTCTAACTAATTTAACGATCTTTAAATTACCTTGTTTTTCTAATCTACTATCAAATTTTCTTTATTATTTCCTTTGTCATCTACTTTATAACTTTTTTGTCCAGGAGTTTCTATCTCATCATTTTCCGTAAATACTTTTTGAGATAAAATTGTACGTAAAAAATACCTACAAATATAACGTGCTAAGCATACTTTTCTTCCTCTTTATGTTTCCATATAATTTTCTGAACATAATGTAATGTGCTTAGTAAAATAATTAGTCCCAAACAAATTTTCTCTCTCTTCATTTTTGCATAACATATCTAGAGACAAAAATGTATAGAAATCAACCGTAAAAAGAAAAATGCTAAGCATGGATCATAAGAGGATGAAGTTGCTAACCATGTAGATAGCAAAGATTTGTGTATTATCACCAAAACGAAATCACAAAAAATTTTGGCAGCACCCCCTTTAGCTAGAGCAAAAGTTTGAAGACAACTGCAGCTGGCTCGGGTTGGAGGAGAAAGAAGAGTACAAAAAGTAACTCCATATTTAGTCCCGGTTGGTGTTATCAGCCGACACTAAAGATCTAAATTATCTTTAGTCCCGGTTGGTAACATCAACCGGGACTAAAAGTAGCATCTTTAGTCCCGGTTGGTGTTACCAACCGGGACTAAAGATCCCCGACGCCCTGACAGGTTCTGACAAGTTCTTGTCACGAACCGGGACTAAAGGTCCTAGAGAGCCATTGCCTTTTTTAACCGGGACTAAAAATATTTTTTAGTCTCAGGTACAATTGCAACCAGGACTATTGTGGATTTTGACAAAATAACCAAAGATCGTTTCTCCAGTAGTGTCAACAATTTATTTTTTAACCAATCATAGGTTCATAACTCTCCATCATTCCATTTGTCTACCTACCTTCACTTCTTATCCAATCACAACTTTCTCCAATTTAATTTTACCTACTTTCTTAATATATCCAGCCCTAATATTCTGGGACAGAGATAGTAACAAGGTATGTAATTTTTTAAACAAGGTTGATTACATAGACAATTACAACTACAATAAAAAACATAAAATCTACCAATACATAATATCTACATTTCAGAACACCACAAGAGATGCAAGAAAATGAGCAGAGTCACGACGTATTTTGCATAGAGTCCTGGATAATAAAGAATGAAATCAAGTTGAAGGGTGCTATTTTACTAGCTTCTAAATCTGATTTTATGCATTAAATGTGCCTGGTTCTTGTTGCTATGCTTTATTTTGCAAAGATTCTATATGCACATTGAGTACAACTCCTACTACTTTGCATTTCTTGCCATCCGTTGTCACTATTTTTTCAGGAATATGGGGATGTTTTACCTAATGAGATACCTCCAAAGTTGCCCAAGTATAAGATATTGATCACGTCAAAGAGACAAGGTTGAGTCAAAGAGTCAAAGATATTTATACTTGTGGGCATGAAGAGTCAAAGATACTTGTGCCCAGTTTCTTTGACCATATAAGAGTCAAAGAGTCAAAGAAACTGGGCATGACAAGTTGGTATCGAGCCGACCTTTTAACGTACGACAAGCCAACCAGAAAAAAACCTAAGAGTCCTCTGAAACTCTTTCATATGCATATGTTCTTGCAGTTGGAGTTGTTTCGGGAAAATTTGGGGTTCTGTTTCCTTGGGTTTTGGGGGAAAATCTTGATCACTTCTTGAAAAAGGGGTGTTTCAAAATTAAGTCAGTCTAGGGTATTTGGATTTTGGGGTAAATGGATCTGAAGTTAATTGGAATTCTATTTGGCCGTCGGTTTGGAATTTAATGGGATATGTGTACTAAGTCGGTATAGGTGGGAAGGGTCGCAATTTTTATGATTATTATAGTTATGTATTTATTTTAAACATTACTTTATTGCTTAGATAGTGTCAATATTATTTTTTATTTGGCTTCATGAAAATGTTCTGTACATAAAAATTTATTTTACTGTTTATTCTACTTGCGTCATTTGTTCCTTTATTTAATTTGGATTTGAGCATGCATTGGTTCTCCTCCTTTGTCTTCTATAGATGTCAGGCCCTCCACCGACTGTAGGAGCCGTTCCGAGCACTAGCACGTTACCCCTAGTTCCTCATTTTTTCCTTAGTTTGCTTGTTTGTTAGTTGTGTGTTTAGGTTTGTTCGTTTGTGGGTTTAGTCGGCAGGCCCTACCAAATGGGTGTTGGTATCGCTGCCTTAATAAGGATGTTGCTTGCTTTTTAGTTGTTTTAATTCAAATCAAAACAATTGCAGTTAATCAATATAATAAAGTTTAGTTCCTGAGCAGTCTATTTTTCTTCCTTTCCGATCTTTGTTCGGTCTACCTCTCTAGATGGTGAACAACAGGACCAGTGACAACGTTAATGGAAATGAAGATCAGGCAGGAGCAAATGCTAATGGTGCAACTAGCAACGTTCCTCCTCCTCCACAACCACCACCACCACCTGAGAATCTCACTATTGCTCAGGTGTTGGCCACTCAAACTCAGATGATGCTGCGATGATGCAGTAGATGCATCAACAACACTAGCAAATGCAACAACAGATGTTGCAATAGATGCAGTAGCAGCAGCACAGCAAAACCACCAGTTCGCACCCCCACCTCCACCTCAATCCAAGCTGTCGGAGTTCCTTCGTGTCTGGCCGCCAACCTTGTCAAGCACCACCAACCCCATGGAAGCCAATGATTAGCTTCACGCCATTGAGAAGAAGCTAGATCTCCTGCAGTGCACCGACTAGGAGAAAGTTTCCTTTGCCACATACCAGCTCCAAGGTCCCACATTCTGCTTGGTGGGACAACTATTTGGTCACCCGCCGAGCTGGAGCAGTAGTTACTTGGGAGAATTCTGTCGCAGCTTCAGGAAGGTACATATTCCCGATGGAATAGTCGCTCAGAAGAAGTGGGAGTTTCGAGCACTTGAGCAAGGCAGCAGGTCAGTAACAAAATACCTTCATGAGTTCAATTGCCTCGCATGTTACGCCCCGAAGGATGTGCATACCGATGCAAAGAGGCAGGATAAGTTCCTGTCAGGTCTGGACTATGAACTGACTGATAAGTTGATCTCAGCTGAATATGCCGACTTCGAGAAGCTTGTGGACAAGGCCATCTGTCAAGAGGATTAGCGCAACAAGATGAACCGCAAGAGGAAAGTAGCGCAGTTCAAGCCACACCAATGGAATAATCAAAGGCCTCACTTCATACCGGGGCAGCAGGGTGGACCTACCACCATGATTGTCTGTCAGCACCGGCCTTATCATCCATGGAACTTCCACGCCGACAGCAGTGGCAGTTATAACAGCAGCTGTGGGCAGCACACCTGCAACCCTGCTCCACGTCCTTCAATGGCACCAGCTATGCAACCCAGTCCCGCTCACCCCAAGACGGATTCTGGAGGAAAGCCCGGACACGGACACTTCACGGATAAGTGCCCGAAGCCGAAGCGCGTTGGACCCAGGTTCATCTAGGCGTGTGTCAACCATGCGTCCGCAGAAGAGGCACATGCAACACCAGAGGTCGTACTGGGTACGTTTCTTGTGAACTCAATTCCTGATATAGTATTATTTGATTCTGGTGCAACGCATTCTTTCATTTCCAAAAATTTTGTTGGGGCACATGGGTTATCAGTAGTGGAACTTAAGATAGGTTCATACCCTTGGAAATCACTTGAACACAGCTCACTACTGCCCCTCAGTGGCAATAGAAATCCAAAGATCCCAATTTCTAACTGACCTTATCCTTTTCGAATCAAAAGACCTAGATGTTATTTTTGGGATGGGTTGGTTGACAAGACACAAGAGAGTGATCGATTGCACGAGTCGCACTATCACCTTAACAAATGGCAAGGGGAAAGAATTACTTTTCATTCTCCAATGCCATAGAAGCCTATAGTGAGTTTGAACCAGGCTACTACCGAGGAACGGTCAGTGGTAGAGGTGAAGACCCCTAAGAAATTGGAGGATATTCCCATAGTCAGAGAATATCCTGAAGTCTTTTCGGAGGATCTAACAACGATGCCACAAAAAAGAGAAATCAAGTTTCGAATTGACCTAGTACCAGGAACTACCCCAATCCACAAGAGGTCATATAGGATGGGAGCAAACGAGTTGGCAGAAGTCAAGAAGCAAGTCAACGAACAATTGCAGAAAAGCTACATTCGCCCGAGCATGTCACCTTGGGGTGCTCCGATGATCTCCGTGGAGAAGAAGGAAGAGACTAAGAGAATGTGCGTCGACTATCGCGCACTTAATGATGTCACTATCAAGAACAAGTATCCACTACCCAGGATTGACGACCTGTTCGATCAGTTGAAGGGAGCAACAGTGTTCTCCAAGATAGACCTACGATCAGGCTATCACCAGTTGAGGATTCAAGAAGAGGACATCTCGAAGGTAGCATTCGTCACTTGGTATGCGTTGTATGAGTGTACGGTTATGTCCTTTGGACTTATCAACGCACCAACCTTCTTCATGAATTTGATGAACAAGGTGTTTACAGACTTCTTGGACAAGTTTGTTGTGGTATTCATTGATGCATACTTATCTACTATAAGTCCGAGGAGGAACACGAGAACAATCTTCATTTAGCGCTTGAGAAATTGAAGGAGCATCAATTATATGCCAAGTTTAGCAAGTGTCCCTTCTGGTTAAAGGAAGTGCAATTTCTTGGTCACATAGTAAATGCTCAAGGAGTAGTGGTGGACCCATTGAATGTGGAGTCAGTTACCAAGTGGACCCCACCAAAGACTGTTTCCCAGATCCGAAGTTTTCTTGGACTCACGGGTTACTACCTCCGATTCATTGAGAATTTCTCCATAATTGCCAAGCCAATGACCTAGTTGTTGAAGAAGGATGAGAAATTCAAGTGGTCCGTAGAATGCAACAAAAGTTTTGAAGAACTTAAGAAGAAGTTGGTGACTGTGCCAGTCCTAATTCTGCCAAATCAGCTAAAAGACATCAGGTGTATTGTGATGCATCCCGCCAAGGGCTGGGGTGTGTGTTGATGCAGGAAGGCAAAGTGGTCACGTATGCTTCTCGTTAGTTGCATCCACACGAGAACACTACCCAACTCATGATCTGGAGTTAGTAGCAGTGGTTCATTCTTTGAAAATCTGGCGACATTATCTCAATGGCAACCGTTGCGAAGTATATACTTATCACAAAAGCTTGAAGTATATCTTCACTCAGCCTGACCTAAACCTCCGCCAGTGAAGATGGTTGGAATTGCTCAACGATTATGACCTAGGAATACACTATCACCCCAGCAAAGCTAATGTGGGGCAGATGCTTTGAGCCAGAAAAGCTACTGTAATTCCATCAGCACGGAAGAGATGTGTAGCAAGTTGCAGCAAGATCTGGAACGACTAAACCTAGGTATTGTTGACCATGGGTTTGTGGCTACTCTCGAAGCACAACCGACTCTCATAGATCAAATCTGGGCAGCCCAAGTGAAAGATCCTAAGATAGTCGAGCTCAAGAAAAACATGAGAGCTAGAAAAGCCCGAGATTTCACCGAACACGAGCACGGAACAACCTAGATGGGAGAAAGGTCGTGTGTGCCTGAAGACAACGAACTAAAGAACTTGATACTCACATAAGCCCATCAGGCTCAATACTCAATCCATCTCGAAAGTACAAAGATGTATCAAGATCTTAAAGAGAAATTCTGGTGGGTTAGCATGAAAGGGAAATAGCTGAATTCATCGGACTGTGACGTGTGTAAGTGAGCAAAGGCTGAACACCAATGGCCTGCAAGATTGTTACAACCTCTTCAGATTCCGAAATGGAAATGACAGAAGATTTAAATGGACTTCATCATAGGTTTGCCCAGAACGTCGTTAGGGCACGATTCTATTTGGGTCATCATCCCTGTGCATACCATTTATTTTGGGAAAAAGATAGCAGAACTTTACCTAGCCAGAATCATGTGCTTACAGGGGGTACCTAAGAAGATCGTGTCTGATCGAGGAAGCCAATTCACCTTCAAGTTCTTGCAGAAGTTGCAAGAAGAACTTGGGACTCGTTTGAACTTCAGCAAAACTTATCACCCACAGGCTTGTTGTCAAACCGAGAGGGTCAACCAGATATTGGAGGATATGTTGAGAGCTTGTGCTCTCGATTTTGGAGGAGCTTGGGTCAAAAGTTTGCCTTATACAGAATTCTCCTACAACAACAGTTACCAGGCTAGTTTGCAAATGGCACCATTTGAGGTGTTGTATGGTCGGAAGTGTCAAACGCCGCTCTTTTGGGATCAGACGGGAGAACGCCAATTGTTTGGGACTGAAGTCTTGATTGAAGCTGAAGAGAATGTCAGGACTATCAGGGAAAGGCCGAGAATCGCGCAGTCTCGGCAGAAGAGCTACGCAGACAACCGTCGAAGAGACCTCACTTTTGAAACAGGGGATTATGTGTATCGTCGTGTCACATCGCTTTGGGGAGTGCACTGTTTTCATACTAAGGGCAAGTTGGCACCACCCTTTGTGGGACCATACAGAATTTGAGAACGTCGAGGAGAAGTTGCTTATTGGCTCAAACTTCCACCCAACATGGCTGGTATTCACAACGTGTTCCACGTGTCCCAGCTAAAAAAGTGTTTGAGGGTACCAGAGGAATAGGCAAGCCCTGACCAAATCGAGATTCAATAGGACTTGACCTATGTGGAGAAACCAACCCGTATCATTGAAACCAGTGAGAGAAGAACCAGAAACAAGGTTATCAAGTTCTGTAGAGTTCAGTGGAACTATCACTCCGAAGAAGAGGCCACTTGGGAAAGGGAAGATGAATTGAAGGCCGCGCACCCGCACCTCTTCGCCAGCACTTCCGAATCTCGGGGTTGAGATTCCGTTTAAGGGGACAGGTTTGTCACACCATGAGGTTTTTTTCCTAGTTTAAAATCCAATTAATAAATCATCTGAAAAAATTATTTAAAATTAACATGGAGCTAAAAAATAATTAATAAAATTCAAATAATAATTGGAAATGACATGGTGGAATTTTTATTCAGTTCTTCATATCAAAATACATTAACATGATTTTTAGTGGAATTTCTAGAGCACAAGAAATAATTTTTAACCAATTAAAATCGATTCTGAGATTTAAAAAAATCCGAGGGAAAATTCTTTTTCCTTTTTCTCTTTTTCCCTCCTTTTCTTATCTTTCTGGGCCGCCGGCCCAACCCACCTCTTCTCTCTCCCGCAAGCGTTCGAGCCCTTCCTCTCCCGTGGGCCGGCCCAAAGGTCGCGGCCCACCGCTCCCGCACGTCGCTCGAAGTCCGTTTTGCCTCCCTTGCTCCCCAGGTCACCGATAGGTGGGGCCTGTTAGTGATATGCCCTAGTGGCAACATGTAGACCCCTGTTTTTGAGGACGCGAATCATTCGTGTTCATAGTACCTTATCCCTGGATCGAGTAGTTTGGTACCCACGAATACAATTCTGAATTACCAGGTGCAAAGTGCACGAATAGTCTTACATCGAAATTATTACAATAATAGGCCCGAAGGCAATATCCAATACATATAGGACCTACCGATCCGGATACAACCAAAAACAGAAATTGGATAAGATAGCAGATGGAAGGCAGCAGCATGCCGATTGCCACAGGCAACGACTGGGGACTAAGACCTATTGCGCTTCATTGTCTTCATTCCTCCTGGTACTATGTGTACGGGTCTTCCTCATCTCCTTCATCTGGAGGTTTGTGCGTATAGCAAGGGTGAGTACCCAACGTACTCAGCAAACCAACACGGAATGATGCACATGATAGGGTCATTCAGAGGATGGCTATGGTTTATTTGCGCAAAGCCAATTTTTACAAATCATTTCACAAACCTAACATCTAGCCAGGTCAAGTTTTAGGTCCATAGTATATTACGTCGGCGACGGTTCCGTCCACCATCCACTGTGATCCCAAGGATAGCTTCCCGCCTCTGATTCGTCATGGTTTTCTGGGGATGTCTCCCCCTTCTCTCAGATAGAGAAGTTGGTTTCCCAGCACATAAAATCATTATGCAATCCTACCCATCATTTTAAAATTTATGAGTCTAGCCACGAGAGAAACTTGTCACTCGCTCATTAACCACGAGCACGGCTATTCGAATAGATTGATTTACTCACACTGCAGTGGATGTACACTTTACCTGTACTCCGCAACTACTCATTGAATGAGCTTACATCCCTCTATATGGGACGGTCACGGCAAAGCCTTTCGATAACCTCACTTTGCGCACCGCTCCATGAACTTAAGCCCTCATGCACTCTAGCCATCATTTCCTAGCAAGTGAGAGGAGTTCGGCATTCCTGGGTAAGAGAAAGAATTGCTCTATCCTTGAACTTTCCATCTTCATGTCCTTTTCTTCATGTCTTCATTTCTTCATGTTGATCGCATGCCCGATCTCTACCCAGGTACCAACCAGCGGTACACCCCCTGCCGGTAGGCCCTTAACTATCGTCCAGGCACCCACCAGTGGTGCACCCCCACCGGCAAGCCCTTACCTCAATTCCAACACCTGAACCTACTATGCGGGGATACCGCCTCCGCTCGGATATTTAATCGCTAGGTCTATACCCATTCGAGAAGTACGGTTGTACGGCTCGTTCTAAGTTGTAGTCTCATGGCTCGGTCCTTAATTGACCAGGGACGGTACTAGCCTTTCCCGGAATCCACCCAAATCCATCCATCCGCCCCAGTCTAAAAACGTTGGTTTTATATTTTTGTTTTGTTCATCAAAACCATTTTCATCATGTTCAAGGCAATGTGGCGCTCATGTCTCCACATGTCGTAGCTCAACTACCTACCCTAAGGTAGCTGCCCAAGCATATAGCTCGTTGTAAAAGTATGAGTATGCAATATTCTAGTATAAGCATGGCTAAGCATTTTACCGAAGCTATCCTCCGGTTATGTCACATCGAGGGTTACAAAGATGGTATCTAAACATAATCAATATCAAGCCATGGCTTATCAAGCATAGGTATTCATTTTGTGTATAGCATGCATGTTTTGAAGTTTAAATTAACATCATTTTGCAAAATAGGATCAATATGTTCAAAGGGGAGTGTCGACTTGCCTTGCTCGCACGCTTGTGGGGTGAGGTCTTCGATGTAGTCCGTAGAGGCCTCTTCGGTTGCTAGACATACGTGCGAAAAGGAAAAATTGAATCTAATTAAAATCCGATAAGAACGAACGAAAAGCATGAAAAATCATAAAGAACTCTTCAAAATATCCCCTATGACTTTACTCGGGTTACAGAGGATTTTAGGGTTTTTAGGGTTACGGCTTTTTAGGGTTTTTGTAAAAAGAATCGATAAAGCGATGAGCGGAATTCTTGCGAATGCTTTTTAAAAAGATTTATTGATATTTCTTTTTAATGTATCCAAAAGATAGGTATAGCTTTGAAGTAAAAGAAAAGGTATATTAATTCTTTTGGAAAGGGTTTTCGTAAACGAAAGATTTTCCCGAAATTCGTATTTAGGGTTTCATTTTATCTAAAAGAGAAATAGTTGTGAAAACTACGAAATTTTGGCATAAATTTTCCCAAAATACTCCCAAAATATTCCCCAAATTTTTCTAATATTTTTCCCTATTTTTTTATAATTTTTTTTTCTTCTTTTACTTCTTTTTCTTCCTTTCCCTAGACAAGCCTTGTGCATTCTCTCTCTTCTCTACCCCTCGACGTCTACCCCCTTCTCTACGGCGCCGGCCGAGCGCGCGCCTATGGCGCGGCGTTCCTGGCCAATGGCAACCTCGGCGGCACGAGCTAGGGCCAAAAATGGAATCACGGGGTAGTGACTAACCGGCGGTGAGCGGCGGCGAGCTCCGGTGACTGATGGAGGACAACGAACATGGCATCAACATGGCTCGGCCGTTCCGGCACAACCCAGCGATGTTCCGACGTGCTCCGGCGATGGCAAAGGAGATAGGGGAGTGGGATGGTATAGGCAATGTGTGGGGAGGTGAAGGAAAGCTAGGGACCTATTTATAGTTGGCTGGGAGCTCGGGAACAGGGAGGAACGACTGGCAACGGCTGCTGCACGCGCGCGTGCGTGTGCACGTCGTGCGTCGTGCGGCCTCTGCGCGCGTACGGTGAACATTGCGAGCTGAGCGTGCGTGCGCGACGTGGAGAGGACGCGGCGTGGTGCGGACTGTGCTCGTGCGGACGCTGATGCGGGCAGGTACGGCGACGGCATGGCGCGTGGTACGGCATGGACATGCGCTGGCGTACGGGCGAATCCAGCGATGACTTTGGCAACCGCGGGATGGTGCGGCTGTACCGGCGAGCACTGTGCATGACCGATGCCGACGGTCGGGGCGCGCACTGGTACGGCGTCAGCGGCATGGCGACGGCATGGCGTGGGCGCGCGTGGCTGACGCGGTGCACAGGCGCGGGGGTGACGGCTGCTGTGCAGGGACGTGGTGATGCGGGCGACGCGCGACGCGTGTCGCGCGCGCGCGAGGCTGGACACGGTCGAACACACGGCGCATGATAAACAGTACGATTTCCTATTTTCCGAATTAAAAATCCTATTTTCCCATTTCTATTTCCTTTCACTCTAAAAATTCAAAATAAACTCTAATATTCCCAAATTGAATTTATAAATATATCTTCAAACTTTTCCCCCACTTTTTATTTTTGAAAATATATTTTTCATATTTATTTTATTTCTTCTTTTAAATTCAATAAATTAGGGTCTTTGATTAAAATAAGTTTCTAAATTCATATTTCCTTTTCAAACATATTTTTATCATCCAAATCCAAATATTTATCATTTTTCTTCCACCAATTAGGGTTTAAACCAAAATATATTCTTTTCAAAGAATTTATTTTTGTAAATCCACAAAATTATGTATTTACCCTTCTCCAAATATATATTTTGAATTATTTCTCCCAGCTGGGATCTCAAAGCTTAGGGTTTTTATCCAACTTCACATCAAAGTAATTCCAAAAGAAACTCTTATGCAACTGAGCTGGCAAATAAGATCGAAAAACACGATAAGAAGCAATAAGCCAAAAAGTTTTTTGTAAGTTCTGATTTTTAGATTTTGATTTTTAAATTTCCGATTTTTAGGGTGTTACAAACCTACCCCCCTTAAAATAAATCTCGTCCCCGAGATTTGGGTTGGGCTGTGGTTGGAAGTCTGTTGGTTCATATGAGACTGATATATTTAGGACTTCATCCCAACAAACGATGGATAGGATAATTGCCTATGATGAGGCGGGAATCTATCACGGAGTTCTTGAGGTGATCCCTACTGTGTCTTTGCGATTCTTTTTTCAGATAACTATATTATCCTTTTTTAAAAAAAAGAAACCTTTCTGGGTACTCTAGGCTTAGTGGTTCTATTAATCTAATATTTCCGTAAGGAATCTTTTGATGTGTGCCCTTGCTTCATTTTTAAAGGAAAGGGGAGAGAGAGGTGGCTTGTCTCTCACACTTGTCCCGGCTAGCAGATTGGACAGTGAGTGGAGGAGAAGTTGCTCGAGTGAAGGAGGGATGGAGCGAGGGCCACATGACGAAGGCGAAGTAGAGCGATGGGTTCATGGTAGAGGCGGACTTTGTCGGCGGTTAGGGCTTGCAGCCGCAGGGTCTAGGGTGGAAGGAGATGTTTCCTCATCGGTTCAGGCAATGGGTGGATTCGTCGCCGGAGACGATGCTCGAAGGATAGTGGTGTCGAGGTTCTTCGACCGTGAAGGCTGCATTCTGGCGAAAGGGGTTGCTGCCTGGCGATGGGTGTGGGCAAAAGTGTGGTATGTCGAAGCGGCTATTAGTACTTTACTGGCTTGGGTGCTATACCCACTGGTTTTTGTTTGGAGGCTGTGGCGGGATGCGACAGAGGATGGTCACCAGGATTTCCTTTGTGAGGCGGTTTGTCTTCTCGTCGTGTTGGCACCCATTGTTTTTCTCTCTTTTCTGGGATTACTAATAGATTAGGTAGTCAATGGATGGTTTCTAGAATTTGTCCCCTTATGTATGGATCTGGCGGCCACTGCCGGAATCTCTGTTTTATCTTTATATCAGGAGCACATTGGATGTTTTGCCTAAACTGGTGCTCGGGTGGTTTAGGTTGTTGTTGGGTTTTGCTTGTCAGAAGAGTGGTTCGATGACATTGATTGCTAGGACTGCTACTAGCGTTCCAGCTAGTTTCCCATGTAAAGTATATGAAATTAATTATGTTTTGAGGGGACTTAGATCCATCTACACCTTGTTCTGCTGAGAATAGGCGTAATGTCCAATTGACTAACAGATGGTGGGGTGTCTGTCTAAAGAACGATCTTTCAAACATACAATATTTAGTATGTCTATCGCTAAGCTTTTCGTAAGTTGTATAATAGACTTGCTACTCCAAAATTTTAGAGACCTTTATTGCATAGATGGGTAGTGACCTTATATGGTACGATTGTGATCACGGGTATGGTTGACTGAAGACTATCCGAAGAAGGTTTGGTTTCATCTAGCTACAACATGGGGCACAATTTAAAGATCCATGGTTATGTTACTCTACCCCCCTTAAATAAATAAGCTTTGCTTTAGGCATAATCAACAAATCCTTAGGAAATATGTCCGGGTAATCCTGACCTTATTGGCATACCGGCCATGGGTAGTAGAATAAATATTCCCGTGGCTCGCTCACACAACATCGAGTCTCGGTCCATGGTTCTATGCTTGTCCTCGAGGTTATGAAAGAATGCAAAGTTTTGAAACCAAACAAACTTTAACTTAGTGCAGAATGGATGGAGAACGTATCCATTAGCACGATCTGGTCCTCCTGGGCCTCTTCAGCATGCACATGGTTCACTTGGCCATGGCGGATTCCAGTGGTGGCCTCCTTCGGCTGGGGTGTCCCGAATAGTCTGCGTCCAGGTACCGGGGCAGGGGTTCCTTGTATGGCAACGGCGTTGGCTCCGATACAGACGGGGTTGTTATGCGGCTTAGGGCAGTGATTGGCGAAGTGTCCAAACTCCCCACAGTTGAAGCAGTTTACATTCTTAAGTCTTGGGGTCACCAAGGTAGGTGTCGAGGTGCGGAAAGGGGTGGCAGGTGGTCTGCTTGCGTTGCCGGATGTAGAGGGGCGATTGGTCGCCGCGATGGCTGCTTCCAACTCGGACGATGTTGCTCCCTTGGGTCGCCGAGATGTCCCTTGTGTTGGATGGGCAAGAGCAAGCCTTCTCTTTCGGTTGTTTTCAACCGTCTTTTGATCATGGTCAAGCCTCACGACCTTGTTGATGAGACTTTGGAAGCTGGCGTGGTCCTGACCGATCATCGGTCCTCTCAGCTCGTCGTTCAGTCCTTCGATAAATTTATCCATCCTTTTTTCTTCGTCTGCCAGGTCGCTTGTGGCGTAGCGGGCAAGCTGCGTGAACTTGTTAAGATATTCTTGCACCGAGGTGTTTTCTTGGCGTAGCCTGCGAAACTCATTTTTCTTCATTCTCATAACTGCGGTGGGTACAAAATTTTCACGGAAAGCAGCCGTAAATTCTTCCCATGTCGGTTCTCCGGCATCTTCAGCCCGAGTCTCTTTGTAGGTGTCCTACCAGTCACTTGCGGGACCTTCCAGCTGATTGGTGGCGAAGATGACTCTGTCAGCATCCCGTACTCGGACGAGAGTCAACTTCTTCTCTATTACCCTCAACCAATCTTCAGCATCCATTGGTTCCTCTACCGTGGAGAATGTTGGCGGCTTGGCTCGCATAAACTCGCCTAAGCTTGATCTTCCGCGTTGTCCTTGGTTGTTGGCAATGGCTTGAAGCAGGTTGGTCTATGTCAAAACTCGGTTTCGGCAATAGAAAATTGGGGGTGCAGTCAAGATCGCCAAGCACAATGGGTTAGGTGGAAAACAAAGATTTAGATAGGTTCAGGCCCTCTCGTGAGGTAATACCCTACTCCTGTTTCGGGGATTCGATCAGCCGAGTGTATATTGATCTCGTGATCTTGTATATCTAAAGCTGAAAGCTGATCTAACTTCTGATGTCTGATATCTGATATCCCTCAAGAGACGCCCCTTACCCCCTTTATATAGTCTTGGGAGGCGAGCTTACAGATCGGAAACCCTATCCTACTCTAAGTCGGTTTCCTCAATCTTACCAAACCGTGACTATGAGCCGTTGCCTTATCTCAATCGGCAACGTAACACCCAAGTCATATTTGGTTTACATATTTGGCAGGCACAATCTATCCCTATCTCCAGTCAGATAAGCTTCCCATGTGGATACCCGATTGCCATAATCTCCACAGTAGCCCCCGAGTCCTTTGCAGTCGACGAGATAACTCAGCCTCGAACCAAGATAGTACTCAGCCAAACGACTCTTTGGCCGAGTGCTTCTTGCGCCGAGTGATTCCATCACCTCTACCTGAATCTCCCGAGTGGCTCCAAAGACTGTGAAGGGCTGGAAAATATCCAAAAAATTCTCAAAAATAAATATCTAGGTGCATCTCCTGATGCACCTAATTAGGTGTAGCCCCCGACTATATGGTTAGTCAAAATCAGACGAACATATAGTCAAGAACTGTAAAAAATCATTCTCATATAAATGCTTAGCTCAAGCTAAAGCAATCATAAAAATCACATCACTCGGCAAGCTCGTGATTATCCGAGTAGATTTGCCCGAGTCGTCTCGGAACAAATAATTTATTTAGCTCTCATGGGTAAGAAATCAATTCACTCGGCAAGCTCATGCTTATCCGAGTTGATATGCCCGAGTCATCTCGGAACAAATAGCTCAACCGACCCTCGTGGGTAAAAAACACTTGGCAAGCTCATGCTCATCCGAGTTAACTTGCCTGAGTCACCTCGGAACAAATAATTTAATCGACCCTCGTGGGTAAAAAGCACTCAGTAAGCTCATGCTTATCTGAATTAACCTGCCCGAGTCATCTCGGAATAAATAATTCTATCAACCCTCATGGGTAAACAAATTTTTTAGTCATCTAAAAAATACGACCAAAATATTAAATAGCTCCTGCCATAATATTGGTCTTAATCTAAAAAGATCTTCACCAAGGTGGAAAAATAGCATTGATATAATCATTTAATCAAATGCTTAGAAACCAAACAGTCCCTGTCGTCAGGACAGCCATGAAAAGCTTAACTGTTTGTCACCTTTCAAATTGCATCGTGCCAACTTCTCATGAAATTGCGCAAACTGCGGTATGAAAGGATTTTAAAGGTATTGGGCTATGTGACACGTGCATATTGTCAGGGCAAATCTGCTTAAGTCTATCCACTTAAGTCCCTAAGGACACGTGTCAAGCCACACCTTAGCTGGGCCGCAAGTCTCTCATGGGCTCAGCCCAATCGCGAGATAACTTGGCAAAAAAACCCTCAAGTCTTTTTACGAAGCCTTGAGGTCATCCCCGCCACTTCGTCTTCCCAAAAATTTCCTCTTTCACAGTACTGTTCACCAGCTCTCTGCCTTTGTCCCGATTGCTCCCATCTTTCTCTTTGCAGGAGGCCTCAGAACATAGACCCCACTGGGCAGAGTGAAGGCCCAAAATCATCTGTAGCGGCCGAAGCGACAAGGCCTGCAGAACAAGAATCTCGGGGCCCCCTCCCGAGTGAGAGCGCTCCGAGTGAGAATCCCCACCTCCCGGTGAGGATGTCCCAACGAAAGAGCCCCGATCGCCCACCAAGAGACCCCGCCGGAAACCATTCGGTGAAGAAGATCTCTCGATCGCCACCCAAGATGCCCCGACTGAGAGCCAGTCGGGCGTAAACCAAGAAGAAAGAGGCAGGGAAGTACCGGTCAAGGGTTCGACCATTGATGCTTGGTAAGCTTTGAAGCGGTCTTCGACTTTAGTCTTCAATCTGCTCTTTTATTTGTCTTCATTTATCTTCTTTAAATCGATCAACAAAAAGGAGGAAATCCCAGGATGCAATCTTTAGAGGCCTGGATCTCAATGACTTTGTGAATGTTGCTTGTAAACTCTAATGTGAACTTGTAAATATCTAGCTTATTTATGTTAATGCCTTGACCCGAGTTTTCATAGAAAATTTCTTAAGTAATTTTCGTCCGACTGTCACCAAGCCTAAGCTTGATTAGGTCATCAAAAAATTCTCAGTCCTTATCTATTGAACTCAAATCAAAACACAAAACAATGATAAACCAAATATAAACGAGTTATCAAAGAAAACCATGCTTTGTTGACACGTATGCAACCCCCGACTGCTAACTCAAGAAGTCGTCTTGCTTGAGATTGGCAGTCAAGAATAACATGAAACTTGAGGCAATTTAAGCATAGTATCGTCGAAGATGTTCGATGTTGCAGGAATTCTCCACCATAGATCCGTCTTCACGCTTTAATCGATATGCACCTGGCCGAGTCACCTCAGCAATTATGTATGGTCCTTCCCATACGGGGGATAACTTGTGACGGTCCTTGGTGGTCTAAACCTTGCGTAGAACCAAATCGCCAATGACAAAAGCTCGTGCTCGAACGTTGCGACTGTGGTATCGTCTGAGCCCTTGAAGATATTTCGCCGACTGGATGAGGGTTGCCTCACGGGCCTCTTCCAGTCGGGTGAGGTCATCCACTCGGTCTGGGTCGTAGCGTTCATCGTTGAAGCTACGGACTCGGAGGGATTCATACTCTATCTCATTTGGCAACATGGCTTCTACGCCATAGACCAAAAAGAAAGGAGTTTGGCCGGTAGCCCGACTGGGTGTGGTCCGCAGGGACCATAGAATCGAGGGGAGCTCTTGAACCTACTTGCCAGCGTAAGGATTTAGGCGGTAAAACACGCGGGCCTTAATGCCTTGAAGGACCATGCCGTTGGCACGCTCGACTTGTCCGTTGCTTTTGGGATGGGCGACTGACGCATAGCAAATCTTGATTCCGAAGTCTTCGCAGAATTCTTTGAAGATGCCTCCTGTGAATTGAGTCCCATTGTCGGTTATGATTCTGTTTGGGACGCCGAAGCGGTGCACAATGTTGAGGATGAAGTCCCGTGCCTTGTCAGCAGTAATTGTGGCGACCGGCTTAGCTTCAATCCACTTGGAGAACTTGTCGATTGCGACAAATAAGTGCGTGAATCCTCCTGGAGCCTTCTTGAAAGGGCCGACCATGTCTAAGCCCCATACCGCAAACGTCCAGGATAATGGGATTGTTTGTAGCTCTTGGGCTGGGACATGGCTCTGTCGGGTGAAAAAATGGCAGCCTTCACAGGTTTGTACCACTTTGTCCGCGTCGGAGACCGCGGTAAGCCAGAAAAAACCTTGTCTGTAGGCTTTGCCCACTAAGGTGTGTGCTGCCGCGTGGCTTCCGCATATGCCCGAGTGGATATCTTGGAGTAACTGTCGTCCTTCCTCGGGCGTGATGCATCTCATCAGGACTCCGGAGGGACTTCTCTTGTATAAATCGGAGTCGACCATGACGTAAGCCTGGCAGCGACGTCGGACACGTTCTGCTTCATCCTGGTCTTCCGGCAGCTCTTGCTGTGTTAAAATTTTGATGAGCAGTGTCCTCCAGTCGGCGTCAATCATGGCGACTTCGTTTGCAGCTTGTTCGTTGGGAGTTGGTTTTGCCGCAACAGTTGGCTCGTAGAGATGTTCGACAAAAACGTGTGTTGGGGCGGCTTCACGTTTGGACCCGAACTGCGCCAACTCGTTAGCTGCTTCGTTGTTGTGTCTTAGGACGTGTGATAGCTCGAGTCCGTCAAACTTGTCTTCAAGTTTGCGGACCTCCTGTCGGTAGGCCTCCATGGTGTCGTTTAGACAGGACCAGTCTTTCATTACTTGGTTGATGACTAGCTGGGAATCCCCTTTCACGACGAGCCGACGTATCCCGAGTGAAACGGAGAGCCGCAGTCCATGTAGCAGGGCTTCGTACTCAGCGACGTTGTGTGAGGCGGAGAAGTGGAGGTGGAGGACGTATCTTAGTTTTTCCCCGGTCGGGGAGATCAGCACAACTCCTGCTCCCAAGCCGGTGATCCTCTTGGATCCGTCGAAGTGCATGGTCCAATGTTGAAGGTCTTCCCGAGGTACATCTTCTTGTTGTTCGGTCCACTCGGCCAAGAAGTCCGCCAGGGCTTGTGATTTTACAGACGTCATCGCCTTACAAGTTAAGTCCAGCAGCATCAGTTCCAGGGCCCACTTTGCGATGCGCCTAGTTGCCTCCCGGTTGTGGATGACATCGCCGAGTGGGAAAGAGGTGACGACGGTGACCGAGTGACCCTGAAAATAGTGCGCCAATTTCCTCGTGGTTATCAGAACACCATATAGCAATTTTTGTACCTGCGGGTAGCGAGTTTTGGCTCCTGCCAGCACTTCGCTAACAAAGTAGATCGGCCTCTGAATCTTCTGGACCCGCCCTTCTTCTTCGCGCTCGACCACGAGGACCGTACTAACCACTTGGTGAGTGGCTGATACGTACAGCAACAGGGGCTCCTGGGGCTAGGGTGAGGCTAGGACGGGCGGCGTCATAAGGAATTTTTTAAAATCTTCAAAGGCCTTGTGGGCTTCCGTGGTCCATTGGAAGTCGTCCGTTTTCTTCAACAATCTGAAGAAGGGCATGCCTCGTTCGCCGAGTCGAGAGATGAATCGGCTTAGCGCCGCCATGCAGCCAGTGAGCTTCTGGACATCCTTCTGGTTACTCGGGGGCTTCATGTTCAAGATAGCGTTGATCTTTTCTGGATTGGCTTCAATGCCACGATGTGACACCATGAAGCCAAGCAGTTTGCCTGATGGGACGCCAAAAGTGCACTTTTCCGGGTTCAACTTCATTCTGAAGGCCCGAATATTTGCGAGGGTTTCTTCTAGGTCAGCGATTAGGTCTTCTTTTTCCTTGGTCCTGATGACAACATCGTCGACATAAGCTTTCACGTTCTTGCCGATCTGCGTCTGAAAACACCTCTGGATCATGTGTTGGTATGTGGCGCCGGCGTTCTTCAGGCCGAAAGTCATGGTGATGTAGCAGTAGGCCCCAAACGGCGTGATGAACGATGTCTTCAGGCAGTCGGATTCTTTCAAACTGATCTGGTGGTAGCCCGAGTAACAGTCCAAAAAACTCAGGAGTTGGCAGCCGGCTGTTGAATCTACGACTTGGTCGATGCGAGGTAGCCCGAATGGATCCTTGGGGCAGGCTTTGTTGAGGTCGGTGTATTTAACGCACATGCGCCATTGCCCTGTCTTTTTACGGACGTAACCGGGTTGGCCAACGGTCGGGATGCGAACTTCCTTGATAAAGCCGCGGCTAAGAGCTTTGTGAGTTCTTCTTTGATGGCGTCTTTTCGATCCCGCGCGAACTGCGTAATCGTTGTTTGACCGGTTTTGCGTCATCTTTGACGTGTAAAGAGTGCTCGATCACCTCCCTAGGAATTCCAGGCATGTCAGATGGTTTCCAAGCAAAAACATCTTTATTATTTTGGAGGAAGGTGACGAGCGCACTTTCCTATTTAGGATCTAGTTCAGCGTCGATTACAGCAGTTTTCGAGGGATCCGAAGGATCAAGGGAGATCTTCTTGGTCTTGGCATCGCCGGTTCCTGATTTGGCTATCTTCTTCGCGGGGATTTCACCCTCTGCCGAAGTTGATGCGGCCAATCGGATTTCTTGCTGGCCACGTGATCTCTCGCGAGATTGGGCCATGTCGCAGCTCTCCTTGTCGCAGGCGAAGGCTTGCTTCACGTCGCTGCGAAGAGTGATGACGCCGTTGGGACCTGGCATCTTCATGCAGTGGTAGGTATAATGGGGTATCGCCATGAACTTGGCGAGTGCAGGCCTTCCGATTATGGCGTGGTAGGCCGTTTCCAAGTCGGCCACCTCGAAAGTAACGTTCTCCGTTCGAAAATTCTCTCAAACTCCGAAGGTGACCGGAAGGGCGATGTGCCCGAGTGGTGTAGATGACAGCCTCGGGATAACTCCGTGGAAGGGGGTTGAGCTTGCCTTAAGTTCGGCCCTCGGGATCTGCATCTCATCCAAGGTCTTGGCGAAAAGAATGTTGAGGGCGCTGCCCCCATCGATGAGGACGCGCTTGAGCTTGATGTTGCGGACCACCGGGTCCAAGACGAGTGGATAGCGCCCCAGGTGAACCACTCAGTCAGGATGATCCGAGCGGTCAAAAGTGATGGCCACCTCAGACCATCGTAGGAACTGTGGGACCTCAGGTTGCGCCGCGTTGACCTCTTGGTCAGTTAGCTTCTGTTTCCTCTTGGATTCATAGGCTAGCGGCCCCCTGAAGATGTGATTCAGCTCGCCCACGGGGTCTTGAATAGGCTCGGCATTCTCAGCCGTGTTGTTCTTCTTGGGGCCCGATGGACCGGCTTTGTCAATCGGCTTCTTGTTGAGCTGTGCCGCATATTGCTCGGCGAACTGTTTATAAATAAAGCAGTCCTTAGCCGTGTGCTTGTGATTGGGGTGATGCGTGCACTGAGCGTTCATAATGGCGTCGTAGGCCGCGACTCGGGGACGGCGTTGGGTGTTGGAGGTTGCGGCAACTAGGTCTTCGGATCGGCGCTTGCGGTCCTTCTGGCCTTGGTTGTTGTTGCCGTTATCCTTCTTAGGATTCCGGCTTCCTCCCGCCTGCTTGTCATCGCTCATGTCGGGCCGGTCTTGGCGCGCCGCTTTGGATGCATCATTGGATTTGGCATAAGAATTTGCCGTCTCAAACATCTGCTTCACCGTCTTCGGTGGCTTGCGCCCGAACTTCCCGATTAACAGCTCATCACGGACTCCCTTCTGGAAGGCGGCGATGATGATGTCGTCGGTGATGTTAGGGATCTTGTTGCGCTTTTCGGAGAAGCGTCGGATGTAGTCCTTCAGAGGTTCGTCCGACTTCTGGATGACGTTGTATAAGTCGAAGTGGGTCCCAGGCCTTTCGAAGGTGCCCTGAAAGTTGGCGATGAAGTGGTCCCTTAGCTCACTCCACGAGCCGATTGAGCCTCTTGGCAGGCTCGTGAGCCAGTTCCTGGCTGAGTTGGCGAGGGCCACAGGTAGATAATTGGCCATGGCTTTGTTGTCGCCTCCTGCTGCACGGATGGCGAGAGTGTACACGGTCAGCCACGACTCGGGGTCGGTCTTGCCGTCGTACTTCTCGATCCCGGTTGGCTTGAACCCATTCGGCCAATGCACTCGGCGAAGCTCCCGAGTGAAAGCTGGCACTCCGTCGTCATTGCTATCGGGTGATCCCCTTCGATCTTCCCGAGTGCGTTGATCTCGCTCTTGGTAGCGACGATCGAGGACTTCCCGCAGATCACTCGGCGGGGTCCTCGGTAGGCTGGTTCGGTACCTGGAGCTGTTGTTGCGGCGGATGTGGTGGTGGACGGGTGAACGTCCTTGCTGCTTCCCGCGGGAGTCGATCGTTTGCTCTTGACGCTTGTGCATGGACTCGTGGCGTTGACCTCTTTGCCTGGTTGTCGACCGGTCTGGCTCGGGCCTTTTGTAATCCCTTGACCTTAGCGGCGGGAGCCGGCTTCTGTCGGGCGTTTCAGCCATAGACTCAGTCGGCCTTCATGCTGAGGTGGAGGGATGACCGTTGGCCGTAGCTGCTACGATGGTCTTGATCTTGTCTAGTATTGGAGTCACGTCGGGGGGCACCGTCTTGATGACGGTGTCTAGGAGTGTAAGGGCAGCGACAGCGTTCTGCTGTGGTGTCTGGAAGATATTGGTGTTGCGGACTCGCGTTTGAAGAATAGCCTCTTGAGCGGATCGTTCGGATGCCCTTAGATCCTGCTTTCTTCTGTCGGCTTCCTCTTTGCATTTCTTCTCCTCTTCCGCCAGCTCGCGCTCTTGCTCGATCCTGGCTCGCTCTTCTTCCGCAAGCCTGCGGGCCATGGCTGAGTCGGACTCGGCCACCTCAGCCATGAGGACATCAACGCACTTCGGCTCGTACTCCTTGTTGCAGTCGGAGTCATAGGCTTCGTCCGAGGGGATGCCATAAAGGTCGTCAAAGCCTGAGGAGCTTAGATACTCATTGAGCTCTGAGGATGAGCATTGAGCCGAATGGCTGGAGGATGACGACGATCTCCCTCGATCCTGGGTTGCTCGGATCTGGATCGTTCCAGTCCGAGTCAGAGCTTGAGGACGTGGACTCCTCCGAGTGGGTCGACCTCGACTCGGGGGAGAGGAGCTTGCCATAGATCTCAGCGGCGTTTGGTAATCCAAACGGCGCCGAGAGGTCTTCTTCCGAGTAAATTGTTTCTGTTGGGTAGACGAGAAGATAGCTGCAGATCTCAGCGGTGTTCGGTAGTCCGAACGGTGCCGAGTGAGTTCTTCCCTCAGAGTGGGTGGACTGCATCTTGGAATCCAAGATTTCATCGTAGATCTTGGTGTTGTTCGGGAGCCCGAACGTCGCTGAGTGGGTCTCTCCTCCCGACTGGTCCGAATCCGAGCTGAAGAGGGAGAGCTTGTTGAAGTCGTTGGCGGCGAAGACGCCGATGCTTGAAGAAGATCCCATCGCGCTTGCCGGCGAGATTGTCGAAGAAATCTTGACGCGCGGCCCCCTACTTAGCGCGCCAACTGTCGAAACTCGGTTTCGGCAATAGAAAATTAGGGGTGTAGTCAAGATTGCCAAGCACAATGGGTTAGGTGGAAAACAAAGATTTAGACAGGTTCAAGCCCTCTCGTGAGGTAATACCCTACTCCTGTTTCGGGGATTCGATCCGCCGAGTGTATATTGATCTCGTGATCTTGTATATCTAAAGCTGAAAGCTGATCTAACTTCTGATGTCTGATATCTGATATCCCTCAAGGGACGCCCCTTACCCCCTTATATAGTCTTGGGAGGCGAGCTTACAGATCGGAAACCCTATCCTACTCTAAGTCGGTTTCCTCAATCTTACCAAACCGTGACTATGAGTCGTTGCTTTATCTCAATCGGCAACGTAACACCCAAGTCATATTTGGTTTACATATTTGGCAGGCACAATCTATCCCTATCTCCAGTCAGATAAGCTTGCTATGTGGATACCCGATTGCCATAATCTCCACAGTCTGTAAGGTCATGACTTCTGCTAGGGTGGAGGGGTTAGGCTCCGGTGGGTTCTCAGTAGCTGGTGAGGCTCTGCGACGGTGCGCCATCTGAAGAATATAGCTGAGGTAAGAGATTGGATTTTTTTTTAAGTCTCAAGTTGTTTTTAAGTGATCTTTTGCACACAACAAGCATGGTGGAATAAACTCATTTAAGACATAACATGGAACTTCATATTAGTTCGTAGATGTTACATCAGGGGGATACATTGGACATGTGTAGTCCATACAACACAATACAACAACACTAATATCGATCTAGGGTCTTCATCCATAAAGGGGAAGGGGCACGGTCATTGCTGTCTTAATTCCATCCAAAGCAATACCAGAGTTGATGTAGACTTCTTGTCTAGTTGTTTGGGCTGCCGCCCGATCTAGGGTTGCCACCTATGGCTGTTGCATTGGCACCGGTAAGAGGAGGGATGTTGTGTGACTTGGGGCATTGGTTGGCATAGTGTCCAAATTCCTCACAGTTGAAGCAAGTCACATTCCTTTTTAGACGTTGGGGAATCTCCTCAGCATCTTCAGGAGTACACACTGTGCTGGTGATGATCATCTTGCCAGTGCCACCTATATTCCATTTTGGTGACTTCCTCTTCCTGGAGTTGGATGGCGAACTGAACCCTTGGCCGGTCGTTGGATTGAATTCCTTGTCCTTCCTTCCGCATTGTATCTCTCCCTCGAAAGGGGTTCCGGTGTGTTTTTCCCCTGCACTGTTCCTTATTCCATATCCTTGTTCCATGAAACCGTAGCGGGGGCCAAGTGTTTCCTTCCCTCCTAATGGTGGGTTTGGTGTTACTGCTTTCTGTGGTCTTGACAGTATATTCGCAGGAGTCATCAGGGCTTGAGTCGGAACGTACCGACGTTGCTCTGGACACGAACCCAAAACTTGAAGGTGTCGTTGCATTTGTTGCACCATCATGATCATCAATTGTGTCTGGCTAGCCATTATCTGGGCTAAGGTTGGATTCATAGGGAAAGAGGGTGGAATGTCCATAGGGTCGCTCTGGGTTGATCCATGAGATTGCTGAGATCTTGATTTCCTGCCCTTGTTCTTTCCCATCTATTGTCAGAGAGAGAAAGAAATCAGAAGAAAGGTTAAGCTTTGGTTGGGACCTTATTCCTGTGTACTCTTATTGTTTTAGCGGGTGGAACAAACAATCTCCCAAGCTTTAACAGGGTCACCGTCCGATATCTATTTTTGAAGATAGTTTAGGGTTTAGAGAAAGGTAGTGATAAAATCAAATGTTTGTAGAGAATTGGGGGTCAAGGGTGTAAGGAAAAACATATTTGTTTTGTAGAAATAGTTTGTATTTTCAAAATAATCCTATGTAGTGATATTTCCCTTTGACCAGCTATAAAGGGGTGGGGCGCCAGTTGGTCTTTCCTACAGTCGCACTGCTCTGATACCAGCTCTGTAGACCCCCGTTTTTGAGGACAGGAATCATTCGTGTTCATAGTACCTTATCCCTGGATCGAGTAGTTTGGTACCCACGAATACAGTTTTGAATTACCAGGTGCAAAGTGCACGAATAGTCTTACATCGAAATTATTACAATAATAGGCCTGAAGGCAATATCCAATACATATAGGACCTACTGGTCCGGATACAACCGAAAACAGAAATTGGATAAGATAGCAGACGGAAGGCAGCAGCATGCCGATTGCCACAGGCAACGACTGGGGACTAAGACCTATTGCGCTCCATTGTCTTCATTCCTCCTGGTAGTATGTGTACGGGTCTTCCTCATCTCCTTCATCTGGAGGTTTGTGCGTATAGCAAGGGTGAGTACCCAACGTACTCAGCAAGCCAACACGGAATGATGCACATGATAGGGTCATTCAGAGGATGGCTATGGTTTATTTGCACAAAGCCAATTTTCACAAATCATTTCACAAACCTAACATCTAGCCAGGTCAAGTTTTAGGTCCATACTATATTATGTCGGCGACGGTTCTGTCCACCATCCATTGTGATCCTAAGGATAGCTTCCCGCCTCTGATTCGTCATGGTTTTCTGGGGATGTCTCCCCACTTCTCTCCGATAGAGAAGTTGGTTTCCCAGCACATAAAATCATTATGCAATCCCACCCATCATTTTAAAATTTATGAGTCTATCCACGGGAGAAACTTGTCACGTCGCTCATTAACCGCAAGCACGGCTATTCGAATAGATTGATTTACTCACACTGCATTGGATGTACACTTTACCCGTACTCCGCAACTACTCATTGAATGAGCTTACATCCCTGTATATGGGACGGTCACGGCAAAGCCTTTCGATAACCTCACTTTGGCAGTACCCGCTCCATGAGCTTAAGCCCTCATGCACTCTAGCCGTCATTTCCTAGCAGTGAGAGGAGTTCTGGCATTCCCGGGGTAAGAGAAAGAATTGCTCTATCCTTGAACTTTCCATCTTCATGTCCTTTTCTTCATGTCTTCATTTCTTCATGTTGATCGCATGCCCGATCTCTGCCCAGGTACCAACCAGCGGTACACCCCCTGCCGGTAGGCCCTTAACTATCGTCCAAGCACCCACCAGTGGTGCACCCCCACCGGCAAGCCCTTACCTCAACGCCAACACCTGAACCTACTATGCAGGGATACTGCCTCCGCTCGGATATTTAATCAGCTAGGTCTATACCCATTCGAGAAGTACGGTTGTACTGGCTCGTTCTAAGTTGTAGTCTCATGGCTCGGTCCTTAATTGACCAGGGACGGTACTAGCCTTTCCCGGAATCCACCCAAATCCATCCATCCGCCCCAGTCTAAAAACGTTGGTTTTATATTTTTGTTTTTTTTCATCGAAACCATTTTCATCATTTTCAAGGCAATGTGGCGCTCATGTCTCCACATGCCGTAGCTTAACTACCTTCCCTAAGGTAGCTGCCCAAGCATATAGCTCATTGTAAAAGTATGAGTATGCAAGATTCTAGTATAAGCATGGCTAAGCATTTTACCGAAGCTATCCTCCGGCTATATCACATCGAGGGTTACAAAGATGGTATCTAAAGGTAATCAATATCAAGCCATGGCTTATCAAGCATAGGTATTCATTTGTGTACAGCATGCATGTTTTGAAGTTTAAATTAACATCATTTCGCAAAATAGGATCAATATGTTCAAAGGGGAGTGTCGACTTGCCTTGCTCGCACGTTTGTGGGGTGATGTCTTCGATGTAGTCCGTAGAGGCCTCTTCGGTTGCTAGACAAATTATCACCCAAGGTTAACAAAGGACGGATATCAAGAGGTAAGGCACAAGCAAGCATATAGGTAATCCCATCATTTCATGTAATTAGCAAAACAATGCAATTTTATTTGCAAACAGTGAAACATTTGTAAAATAGGTTCAATATGCTTCAAGGGGAGTGTGACTTGCCTTGCTTCTTCCAACCAATTTCTGAACTCTTCACGAGCGCGAACTCCGAAACGATGGAAACTACACGCTCGCATACAAAACGAGGGAAACATCCTAATAAAAACCAAATAACAGTATATGAAAAGTAAACCAACATGTAGAGCTCAATTTTAGATAACTTTTGCAATTTGAATGGCCCAATTTGGAGTTCGTATGAATTAGATATGAATTTTAGAAGTTTTGGATCATTTAAATGAATTTTGGAAATTAATTAGATTTATTGCGTAATTTTTAATTATTTTTGAAAGAAAAAAGAGCTAGGGCTGACGTCGCGGCGATGCCGACGTCGCGCCAAGCGGCACGTCAACGGCGGTGGCGGCGGCGGGCGGGCTCATGGTGGACTCGGTCCACAGGGACCGATCCACAGGTTCGCCACGTGGACGGCCCGGATCACCCCGAAGGGGATCGGGCGGCCACGGGAACCGACGGCCCCGATCTGCCGAGGGACAGATCGGATGGCCGGGAAGGCTTGCGGCGGGGGCTGGCGGCGCGGCGCAACACGGCGGTGGCGCGCGTGCCATGATGGTCGCCGGCGATGGCCATCGACGCGGCGCGAGTGGCGGAAGGCGGCGGAGGCGGAAAGTAAGGGAAGGGCTCACCGGCGATGGGAAAACGGCGGGCGGGCGAACGGCGGCGGTCGGGGCTCAGGACCTCAGCGCGGCGGTGGTCCGGCCGTGGTTAGCGGTGGCGAAGGGGCGGCCGGCGCTTGGGGAGACGCGGCAGAGCCGATAGAGGGGATGGCGCGGCTCGAGGAGCGGTGAGGCGGCGGGAAACGGCGGCTGAGAGCGACTGCAATGGCGGCGGCTTGGGGGGCACGGCGACGGGGCACTCCGGCGGCGGTCGGGGCATGGGGAGCGGCAGTCGAGGTGCGAAATGGCGCGGTGGAGCTGGAGGGAGAGGCGGTGCAGGCTGGCGAGTGGCGCAGCAATCGGAAACGGTGGCTGGAGACGGCTATGGCAGCGGCGGCTCGGGTCGCACGGCAGCAAGGCGCTCCGGTGGTGACCCGGGCGCGGGAAGCGGCGGTCGGGGTGCGGGGTGACGCAGGGAAGGTGGTGGTGGCCTTGGCGCTTGGCGACGGGCTCGGGAACGGCGGTGGCGCGCGGCCGGAGAAGCAACGGTGAGCGGCGGAGGAGGGGAGACACGGGGAGATAGAGAGGGAGCTCGGCGAGGCTCGGGGTTTAGGGAAATGGGAGAGGGAGCTCGGCGGGGTCGTTTTATAGGCCGGGAAGGGGTTCACAAGGTCGGTGCACGGCGAGATTGGCGGGGAGAGGCGGTGGCCGGCGGCGTTAATGGCGCGGGGTAAACGGCGATTAATGGCGGCGGTCTTTGGGGGAAATTGAGGGGAAATGCGGCGGCGTGATCTCCGCGGCGTTAGGGCGAGCGCGGGATGAGCGGGGCGGCGGGAATCTCGGCGGCGAGGCGCTGCTTGTGGTGGCCATGGTGGTCGGACCGGAGGTGAGGGATTACAGGTGGGCCCCACCTATCATTGGCTCGGGAACCGAGGACACGGCTTAGACTTTCAGCGCGAGCGCAAGGAGATGGGCCGTGGCCACTCGGCCGGCCCGGGGAAGGAGAGAGAAAAGGGCGCGTGTGCGGGCAGGAGGTAAAGCAGACTTCAAGGTGTTTTGGGCCGAAAGCGGCCCAAGAGCGAGGAAGGTATTTTTAATTTTTTTTTTTTAAATTAATCGCATAAATTGTTTTGAAATTTTTATAAATACTTCTATTGTTCAAATAATTCCAAGAAAATTCTTGAAAATAGATGGACACTTAGAGTATTTAATAAAAATATAACCAGACCATTTAGTGATTAATTTATTTATTAAATAATTATTGGAATGCTCTTTGTGGCATTAAAAATTATTTCGAAGCTCCAAAATTTCACGAAAAATTTTAGAGAATACTTTAGGGCATGGAGAATATTTCAAAAATATTTTTAGCCATGATTTTTAAAAGAAATTTGAATTTCCTTCTTCACTAAAAGAAATTTGAATTTCCTTCTTCACTTCCTTGAGAAATTATTTTGCCTTTTTATTTCATTTCTGAAAAATGATTTATTTAATGATTTTTAATCCTGAACGAAAATCGGGTTGTGACAATTTACTTGCAAGCTTTCCTGGATTGCACGGTAGAAAATTTTGATTTATGCTATCGTAGCCTCCGCGTTATCCTTCGTGGGCCCACCAATCGGGCATGTCCCCAACCTCCGGCCGCGCCGCCACAAACCGCACGCTGCCCTCTCCGCCGCTTCCGCGCCTCCCGCTCGGCTCGCGCGCACATTCATGTCGCCGTCACACCGCCCGCTTTCCCACCCGCCCCACACACCCGCACCCGCAAAATGGCGATTTTGAATTCGAAAATCGTCGGCCTTTACTCTCTCCGCCCTTCTTGCCGGTGTCAAATTCGCGCCGCTTCGATTGTTTCCGAGCTCGCCGATCGCCTATAAATGTCGTCCTCATCTCCCTCTCTCATTTCCTCTTTTCACCGCTCTCTCTCGTGCCCCGAATCAAGCTCGCGCCATGCTTCTCGTTCTCCGCCGTTGTTCCCTGCCACTCCACTCCACGCCGAGCTACGCCACTGCCGTTGTCGGTTTCGCACGATCATACTCTCCGTCGTCGTCTACCTCGCCGCTCACCGCCCGAAGCCGCCATCGTGCGTGCCGCTTCGCACCACCGGCTGCTGCGCGTGCCATGGCCGAGCCACGCCGGCCTTAGTTTTAGTCGTGCCGCCCCACACCTAACCGTCGTCATCCGATCTGCCTTTCGGTATATCGGGGCCGTATGCTCTCGGCCGCCCATGTGTTAGCCACGTGGCCGCCACGCCGGTGCCGCGTCGGCACCATGTGTGCCCACGTGGTGCACCGCTTGCCCCTCGGTCCCATGGACTCGGTCCATCATGGACTGGCGGCCCCCGTTTGCTAACATCAGCCCTCGACCGCTGACGTCATTCCCCGAAATTTATTGCGTAATGATTCATTAAGGATGCAATGGTTTTGATAGACGCGTCCATGGTAGTTATGGACCGATTCATGAGAAACCCTGAAAGAATTACCGTGTTGTTAACACCAGAATTTGGTAAGCCCCGGAATCCTCATCGGCTGAGTGTTCATATCGGCTCAAAGCTAGAATCGGCTGAGAGTTTTTGCGTTAGCCGATGAGGGTTTTCTATTATCAATATCTCCAGCAGTCGGATTCTTGTTGGATTCGGTTTGGAAGGATCTTATCCAAAAGAGACCGAGTTTAGGAAGGATGCGGCTTGTATCTATTAATTAGGAAGAGTTTGTTAGTTTTCTATTTTATCTTTATAAAAGTGTGTTAGCATCTGATAAGGACTCGGTTTGTTTCCTTTTATCTTTAGAAAAAGTTTGGATTTATAATCTATTAGGATCTCTGTTAGCCCATGGGTATAAATATGTAAGCCCAGGGTTCATGTAATCTATCCTCATGATCAATACAACTCGGTGCATCGCCATATTTTTTACTTTTGTCTACTTTGTTCATCATCCGGCAGAACTTGGCACCCAACGCGGGACTGCATCGGCTTCGATCTCCGACGAAGGGGTTAGTCCAAGGTCTCGGCGGCCCAGTATATCATATCTACCTTTAGTTTCATTACCGTTCATAGATACATCGGCTTAGTTAAGACTATCTCTGTTAGGTTCGATATTCTGATCAAGTCGATGTTTCTATAAACATAATGTCGCTTTAGGTAGATTTGTTATATCCATCACATTAGATAGATTTATCGGCTCATCGAGTATTAGATTATCATATATAATCTCGTGCTGCATCGATTAGGTCCGACCTACTAGATTGTTATCAATAATCTAAGTCTTGTTAAGTCGATAGGTTCATGCTAATGTTTCACTGGAGGGTTAGCCGGTCTTATCATATGTCTCTGTTAATCTAGTCCTAGTATCTCAATTTAGCTCTATCAGCTGTCTCTCGCTTTAGGGTCTCTGCCGATACCGGCTAAACTATTTACTAGATTAGATTAGTTTAGACATCTACCATCCTGAAAATTAGTCAAGGGCTTGATTGTCTAGATATTGCGTTTCTTTTCATACTTAGTGCTGCATCAATTCAGTTTGACCTACTAAGTCATGATTAGAATAGTAGTCTCTAGCCTGCCTGATGGCTACCAATAAGGGTTTCGTCGGGGTTTCAGCCGACGAGTTATTTGGACATCGGCATCGGCTGGAATCACATAATCGGCTATTTTGATTATCGACCTATCGGCCGATATGATTTATGCTGGGCTGTTTTGCATATCTTGTAAGTGACAGGATCAAACTGACTGGCACGACCGCACTTCCTCAATTTTAGGACCTGCACTGGAGCTAAGCAGATCTCCCAAGCCAGCGTGTGCTCTGACGTCAACACATCTTTCGGCATGATAGCGGTGATAGGATTTAGCGTCAACACATTTTTGGCACGCCCAGTGGGACCTCACAATTGTTTACACGGCTTGTGGAACCCTCAATGTCTGATAAAGAAGTCAGAGCTGAGGAAGAGCAATCTCTCAAGCCGATGAATAAAGACAAGGGACAGTCTACTGAGCCGATGGATGACAAGACACTTCAAGAGATGGTTGATGAAATTGTTCATCGTGCTGTGTTCGATCCATCTGGAGTTTTGGTGAGTACATTACATGGTTTGATTAATAAGATGGTTCCCAGGGTAATTGCATTAAGAAGTCAGCATGGGCAATATCATCATCATCGGCAACAACAATATTGGCTCGGAGGGCAAGCATATCAACATGAAGAGCCACAATAGCATTATTGGCCAGAGAAAACTCAAAGGTATCAGTCTAAAGAAGATTGGGCCGATATAATTGCGACAGTAATGGAGGAACAGTTTGGAACTAACCTAAAAATCGAACTTCTGTGTATCGGCTGCCGTATCCTGAGTGGTTTGATAGAATACCATTTCCAAGCTGGTACAAGGTTCCAGACTTCTCCAAGTTTTCAGGGCAAGAGAGCGTATCTACAATGGCACATATTAGCAGATTCTTAGCTCAATGTGGGGAGGCATCGGCTGAAGAAGCTCTGAGAGTTAGACTTTTTCCATTGTCTTTAATTGGATCGGTCTTCACATGGTTTTCATCATTGCCACCAAACTCTATCAGAGATTGGGCTGATCTTGAAAGGCAATTTCACCTGTACTTCTTTGCTGGGGTTGATGAGTTAAAGCTTGAAGACATACTATCAGTTAAACAGCAAGGAGGAGAATTGACTAAGGAATATATTCAAAGGTTTCGTAATATCTACAGCAGATGTTATAATTTGAATTTAAGTGATGAGCAGCTGGCAGAGCTCGCATTCCAAGGGTTATCAATGCCAATCAGAGTTAAATTTTTCTTCCATGAGTTTGACAGTCTGGCTCATCTAGTATAGAAGGTATCGGCTTACGAGAGCCCATGTCAAAAAGAAGAGAAGAATCAGTTTTGGGGCAATCAAGGCAAAGATAAGTTTGAAGCATGACTTCTCATACTCCAAAAACTAGGGGGCATGTGTTAACGCCAGAATTTGGTAAGCCCCGGAATCCTCATCGGCTGAGTGCTCATATCGACTCAAAGCTAGAATCGGCTGAGAGTTTTTGCGTTAGTCGATGAGGCTTTTCTATTATCAATATCTCCAACAGTCGAATTCTTGTTGGATTCAGTTTGGAAAGATCTTATCCAGAAGAGACCGAGTTCAGGAAGGATGAGGCGTGTATCTATTAATTAGGAAGAGTTTGTTAGTTTTCTATTTTATCTTTAGGAAAGTGTGTTAGCATCCGATAAGGACTCGGTTTGTTTCCTTTTATCTTTAGGAAAGTATGGATTTGTAATATCTTAGGATCTCTGTTAGCCCATGGGTATAAATATGTAAGCCTGGGGTTCATTTAATCTATCCTTATGATCAATACAACACGGCGTATCACCACCTTTTTTACTTTTGTCTACTTTGTTCATCATCCGGCAGAACTTGGCACCCAACGCGGGACTGCATCGGCTTCGATCTCCGACGAAGGGGTAAGTCCAAGGTCCCGCCGGCCCAGGTATATCATATCTACCTTTAGTTTCATTATCGTTCATAGATACATCGGCTTAGTTAAGACTTTCTCGGTTAGGTTCGATATTCTGATCAAGTCGATGTTTCTATAAACATAATGTCGTTTTAGGTAGATTTGTTATATCCATCACATTAGACAGATTTATCGACTCATCGAGTATTAGATTATCATATATAATCTCGTGCTGCATCGGTTAGGTCCGACCTACTAGATTGTTATCGATAATCTAAGTCTTGTTAAGCCGATAGGTTCATGCTAATGTTTCACCGGAGGGTTAGCCGGTCTTATCATATATCTCTGTTAATCTAGTCATAGTATCTCAATTTAGCTCTATCGGTTGTCTCTCGCTTTAGGGTCTTTGTCGATACCGGCTAAACTGTTTACTAGATTAGATTAGTTTAGAGATCTACCACCCTGAAAATTAGTCAAGGGCTTGATTGTCTAGATATTTCGTTTGTTTTCATACTTAATGCTGCATCAATTCAGTTTGACCTACTAAGTCGTGATTAGAATCATAGTCTCTAGCCTGCCTGATGGCTACCAATAAGGGTTTCATCGGGGTTTAAGCTGCTGAATATAGCCGACCCTTCCCTCGGCGACGTCGGCGTGATGACACTGTCGTTGAAGAAAAGCGCTGCTTACGACCAATGGTGGACTGAAATCAAGCGCCACATCTTCCACCAGCGGTCGTCTCATTACGTCGACCTCCTCTTACCCGAGGAGATCCTCTCGGTAAGCTTCAAGCCCCAACTGATTTTCTCCTTCTTATCATCGGCTGATATAGCCGATTAACATTTGCCCTTTGATTTGCAGGAGACGGAGACGGAGCGGCCGACGGTGAGCGACTCCGGGCGCCCCACCGAATACCGTTTAGGTGTTCTGGATGGGGACGGCCACGCTCCGTCGGCCATCGGCTGGGGAGCGCCGAAGCTGGCCTCATTGCTACGAGGGCAGGTGTGCCAGCCGATCGCCCAGAAGAAAAGGGCTGCACCACCCCCACGGCCGTCGGCTGCGCCTGCCCCTAAGAGGCTGAAAGAGAAGAAGCCGGCGGCGCCAGCCGATAGCATCCCCCCTTAGACCCGGCCGTCGCGTAGTTCCTCGATGCCGTCGCCAGCAAGGAGATGACGGCGGCTATTGGAGCGGCGGCCGAACCCGGGAGTTCGAGCCATGAGTCGGTCAACGCTCCAGCCGACGTCCCGCCGGTCCCAAGTCCCCCAGCGAAACATCGGCCGGTAAGCCCTCACTTCAACAAATTTGGCTTTACGATGATATCACTTGCATCTGACCGAACCATTCCTTTCAGGTCAAGAAATTGGCCGGCCGCACTTCACGTCCCGCGCCATCGGTAATCGTCTCTTGCCATCTGGCCTGTAGTAATTAGCCGATTTGTCCGCTAACTCTTCTTTTGCAGCCCCCGCGATCTCCATCGGCTGCCCCCCAGGCGTCCAGCGAGCATGTTGCGCCTACCATGGGCGGTGACGACGACATCGACGACGAGGCCCCGACGGCCGCAGGTGGCGATCTAGCTGAGCCGATTGCTCCGACCCCGGTGCCAACGGTAAGCCGACTGAAATTGATGATCGGCTTTATCAGCTTAATATCTTCTTGATCATCTTCCTCTTTGCTGCAGAACATATACGACCTCCTCAACTTTGACTTGTCGGAGCTCGAGGAGTCCGGCGAAATCGGCGAGGAGGCGTTGGTGACGTCGGCTGAGGACCTGAGGGCCACCCTAGCCGACATCGACAACCGGCTGGAGGCCTCGCTGGATGCGCTGGTGGTCGAAAGCGATTTTATACGCGCGCAATTTAAAGAAATCCAAGGCCAGCTGCCGGAAGCCCTAGCCGACGCCACTGTGTCGGCCACCTTCATGGAAGCCCACCAGCTTAAGTACGAACGGGCACGGCAGCGGATAGCCGATCGCTGCAAGAGCCAGGCGCGGTCGGCCACCCTCCAGTCGACCAAGGACGCCATCGAGAGCCAGAAGGCTGCCTTTGACCGCCTGAAGATTGAGCCGGCGGCCAAGCTCGAGCAACTCCTTGTACGCCAAGATCAGCTGATAGCCAATCTTGTTCAAGTCACGAACGAGATCGATGTCCATAAGGAGTACATGGCTGGTTTGCCGGCCGAGATCGAAGCTCAACACCAAGGCATCAAGGTGGCTGTGGCACATTTGCGCAACCTGGTGAAGGGCATCCGGCCGGTGGCGGGGTCCGAGGCCGACGACGTCAGGGCCATCGAAGAGATAGACCAGATCAGGCGGAAGGCGTTATCGGCCGTAGCCGATTTTTTGAAACAATGAACTTGTAATATTCTGACATTCTGAAATCGGCTAATGCCTCCTGTATTATATTTGTCACACTTTTGTGTTGTGATTGGACAATCATTTTAGTCGTGCTTGTAATCGGCTTTGCGTCGTGTAATATAATTTATCAGTCTTCTACCACTATGCTTGTAGATAAGACCGTCTGTGCTTGTAGATAAGATCGGCTTTCGGCCGTGCGCGGTGTCTTGAATTGCTTATGTTGAAATCGGCTCCAGCCGCCCGCATCGCTTTACGTTACCGATTCCGAGACCGCACCACGGTAGTTAGTATCAGCGCTTGAATTACGGTCGTCAATCCAAATCACTCCCATCGCTCTTATCTGGACTGCCGATTACGAGGCTTGAAAGTTTCAAACGTCTTTCAAAAGAAATCAAAAAATCCAGATCCTGACACCTAATTTTGCAATCGGCTCGTGTATATATATGCCCCCAAGTTTTGTTGATAGCTTTGGTGTCGACAAAATTGTGAGTTCGAGCCGTTCGCGTATCCTTACTGTCCCTATCGGCCAATCATTAGCCGATCGTAGAGAACTTAGCAAAAAAACGTTGCATAAAAATGCCTAAAGGCGATGCCTTGTTAAGTCAAGACATCGGCTATCGTAAATCGGCTTTAAGCGACCAGAGCCAAATCACGAGTTGATCCATACGCTTGGGTAATATTTCTTCAGGTATTTTTCATTAAGACCCCTTCCAAAACCTCTCCGTCCAGCCCTTTTAGCATGTAAGCTCCTTTAGAGACGCATTTGTGGATCTTGAAAGGCCCTTCCAAATTTGGTGACCACTTGCCGAATTTGTTGTCTCTAGATCCAATCGACAGTATCAATTTCCAAATGAGTTAGCCTTCCTCAAAAGATTTAGGCACCACCTTTTTATTATAATGTCTGGCTACTCGTTCTTTATCTTTTGTAACTTTTTCCAAGGCCCTCATCCTGGATAAAACTAAATCTTCCGACTCGTCCACCATCAGGTGATAATAATCGTCGGCTGTGAGTTGATCCTGTAGCTGAATGCGCCTTGAGCTGACGACACTTTCCCATGGCAGCACTGCCTCATGTCCGTAGACCAGCTTGTACGGAGGGACTTGAATTGACCCGTGGCATGCCATCCGATATGCCCACAGTGATTCGGCTAATCGGCTGTGCCACTGTTAGGGTACTCAGAGATCTTTCTCTTAATCAATTTGATCAAACTTTTGTTTAGAGGCGTAACATCCCGAAAATCGAAGAAAGAAATCGGAACGTAAAAATATGAACTTTCAAAACCTTCGCTTGTTGCTTCTTTCTCGGGTTTGTTGCTTCTTATTTGCCACTCGTTTCATAAATATAGTCGTGATCAATTTCCCTTTCGGTGTTTTTGGATGATTTGGAGTTGTCGAAATGAAAGATACGAAAGTCCGTATCCGGGATTTTTAAAAAAAAGAAATCGAAGAAAGCACGGATTTATGAAAACGCGATTTGTGAGATATAAAATAGTAATGGTGGTTAGGAGAAGATAAATTAGGACACAAAATAAATAATAAAATATTCGGAGTCGTATTCGAAATCCGGAAAATTTGAAAAATAAAGAGGAATATTGAAATTAGAAAAGAGGGATTTTAAATAAATAAATATGAAAAATAATGTGGGAAAATAAAAGTGGAGAAAAGTTGAAAATATTATATAAAAAATTATTTTTGAATTATAGGAATTTATTTTGGAATTTTTAGAAGAAAGGAAAATAGAAATGGGAAATTAAAATGGAAAATCGGGAAAAATCGAAAGAGGCACTGTTCATGACGCGCCAGTGCTCGACGCCGTACACACGTCGCCGCCCGCCGCGCGCCACGCGCCGCGCCGCGCCGCGCGCGCCGCCCCTACCCGCGTGCGCCACGCGCGCCGCGCCCGCGCGCCACGCGGCCGCCGGCCCGCGCCCCACGCCGCGCCCTCGCGCCACGCGGCGCCGTGCCGCGCCCGGACCCCACGCCGTGCGCGCGCGCGCGCGGACCCGCCGCGCCGCGCGCCTCGCCCGCCTCGTCGCGCCCACCGTACTCGGCCCGTCCCGCGCATTCGCCGCGTGTCGCGCCGCGCCGCGCTCACCCGAGCCAGCCCCTCCCTCTCCACCCCACGCCCGCGCCAAGCCCTCCCGGCCGCGCCTATAAAGGACGGCGCCCGCCCCCTTTTGCTGCACCGCCACCGCTCTCTTCTCCACGTTCCGGCGCCAACGCCGTCGCCGCCGTGCGCAAATCCCCCTCCGTGCCCCACCGCCCTCCGCAGCCCGCCGTCGACGGTAAGCCCCGCTCCGCCCCCATTTTTGTTGCGCCGCCACCGCCTCTGTTTGGCTGGACCTCGGTCAAACATCTTGAGGCCAATGAACAGTGTGACGGAAAAAGAAAAAAAGAAGAAAAAGAAAAATAGGGAAAAATTAGGAAAAATTTTGGAAAATTTGGAAAAATATTTTGGGAAGATTTGAGTAAAATTTTGGGCAAAAATAAATTATTTTCTTGTATGTTTTCTTGGTGCAAAGTTTGAAAATCGGAATCGGACTTTTTCCGAGTTTCGTTTCACGATGTTTTAAATCCAGATTTCGTTTAATTCTTTCTCGCCATTTAAATATGCTTCTCTTTTGTGCTCAAACCTTCAAAACCTCGAGCACGAATTCCTCCGTGACATTTCCAAATCTAATTTCTCAAATAATTACGATTGTCGTCTTTGCGAAAACCCTCGGACATCAACTCGATTCCAAAACTCGGATTTTTCCTAGCAACCCTTGTCCTAACTCAAGTAGAATTTTAGGCTAAACATTTGGAGTCGTTTTCATGGCTTTTATGGTTTTTTCGATCTTTCGGTATTTTATTGAATTCTAATTGAATTCAATTGATCTTTCGCACGTACGGGTAGCACCTGAAGAGACCAGCATCGACCCCGTTGAAGACACCACCCCACAAGCGTGCGAGCAAGGCAAGTCATCACACTCTTTGAACATATTGATCCTATTTTGTGAAATGATGTTGATTTCAAATTACAAATTGCATGTTATACACAAATGAGTACCTATGCTTGATATACCCTGCTTTGATGTTGATCACCGTTAGAATTATTCTTTGTAACCTTCGATGTGATATGACCGAAGGTTAACTTCGGTAAAAATGCTTAGCCACGCTTATACTAGATCCCGCATACTCATGATTTTACAAGAAAGCTTTGTGCTCGGGCAACTACCTTAGGGAAGGTAGTTGAAATACGGCTGTGGAGACATGAGCGCCACATGGCCATGAGAATGATGAAAATTGAAAATGATATACAAATGATTTAGACTGGGGCGGCCAGATGATTTGGGTGGATTCCGGAAAAGGCAAGTGCCGACCCTGGTCAATTAAGGACCGAGCCATGTGATAGCCGGGAAACGAGCCAGTACAAACGTACTTCTCGAATGGGTATAGACCTAGCTGACTAGATAGCCGAGCGGAGGCAGTATCCTTGCATAGATGGTTCTCTATGATGTGGTCTATGTGATGAGAATGAGGCTGCGGCCTTTGCTGTGAATGGTGGAATTAAATCGATATTAATTGAACTTAAAAATTGAGGAAGTTTTCCCTTACCTCGGGTGCGCCAGAACTCCTCTCACTGCTAAAAAAGGACGGCTAGAGTGCATGAGGGCTTAAGTTCATGGAGCGGGTACTGCCAAAGCAAGGTTATCGAAAGGCTTTGCCGTGACCGTCTCATGTGTTGAGACGTAGGCTGTCGTGGAGTACGGGTAAAGTGTACATCCACTGCAGTGTGAGTGAATCAATCTATTCGAATAGCCGTGCTCGCGGATATCGAGCATCGTGACAAGACTTTCGCTTGGCTAGATTTTTAAACTTAAAACTGCTGGGATGGGTTTGCATGATAATTTCACTCGCTGGTGGATCAACTTCTCGAGATGCGAGAAGGGGTGGATTCCCCAGAAAATCATGACGTATCGGAGGCGGGAAGCCATCCTTGGAATCACGATGGATGGTAGACAGAACCGTCGCCGGATTAATGAACTATGGAACTAAAACTTGATTTGGCTAGTTGTTAGGCTTGTGAAAAGAATTGTGAAAATTGGCTTTATGCAAAAGAAACTCCAGCCATTCCTTGAATAACCTTATCATGTGCATCAATTCCGTGTTGGCTTGCTGAGTACGGTTGGTACTCACCCTTGCTATACGCACAAACCTTCAGCTGATGGGAATGAAGAGCCGGAGGATCCTTACGCGTACTACCAGGAGGGTGAAGGAACTGATGGCGCTTACTAGGTCTTAGCTCCGGCCGTTGCCTGTGGCAAATGACATGCCGCTGCCTCTATTCCGATGTCGTATCTAATTTCTGCTTTTGTGTTGTATTCAAACCATGAGATCCTGTGTGTTGAACATTGCCTTTGGGCCTATTGTTGTAATAATGTCGATGTAAGACTATTCGTGCATGCGCACCTGATTATCCAGTACTGTATTCGTGGGTACCAACTACTCGATCCAGGGAAACGGTACTAAGAACACAAAAGATTCCCGTCTCAAAAACGGGGGTCCACAGAGGCCTCGGCTTGTCCGTTGGCTTGTGCATAGTACGGCGAAGAATTAAGAAGCTTGATTCCCATGCCATCGGCAAACTGAACGAATTCGTCCGATACAAAGATAGATCTCTGGTCTGTTGTTATCGTTTGTGGAATGCCAAATCGATAGATGATGTGTTCTTTGACAAACTCGATTGCGTCCTTAGAATCCACTTTTCTGAGGGGAATCGCCTCCACCCACTTTGTGAAGTAATCCGTTGCCACCAGGATAAACTTATGTCCTTTGCTTGAGGGTGGATTGATCTGGCCGATCATATCAATGCCCCATCCTCTGAACGGCCACGGCTTGATGATTGGGTTCATAGCCGATGCTGGTGCTCGTTGTATGGCGCCAAACATCTGGCAATCCTGGCAGCCCCTGTAATACTTGAAACAATCCTCCAGCATCGTTGGTCAGGAGTACTCTGCTCGGCGAAGTAGCCACTTCATTTTGTGGGCCGATTGATGTGTGCCACAGATGCCTTCGTGTACTTCTCCGATGGCCACTGTAGCCTGATCGACTCCCAAGCACTTGAGTAGCGCGCCATCAATCGTCCGATAGTACAGATCTTCATCGAGCAACACGTATTGCAATGCCTTGTATCGTAGCTTCCTTGTGGCCGATTGAGAGGGGTTTTTGAGATAGTTGTAAACTTCATACCTCCAATCATCGGCTGTAATGGCGACAACATCTATGTCGACTTCTTTCAGCATCAGCCGATAGCCCGACGCCCCCTGAGCCAAGTCATTGGCCTCTGTGTTCTGCTCTCTGGGGATATGTTTCAAGGTAACTAGCCAAAAACCGTCCATTAATTCCCGGCATTGCCGATAATAGACCATCAGCGCGCCGTTTTTGCATTCATATTCTCCTGATAATTGGCTGATGACAAACAACGAGTCTCCCATTATTTCGATGGCGTCGGCTTCAACTTCCTTGAGTAGATGTAACCCTTTAAGTACGGCTTCGTATTCGGCTTGGTTGTTTGTAGTGTGGGGGTTGATGGCAAAAGCAAACTCAAAGCTTCCCTCCGTGAGCGAAATAATGACCAAGCCAATGCCACAGCCGTTGGTGCAAACCGAGCCATCGAACGTCAAAGTCCAAGGCATAATTTCCACTGAGCCGATTGAATCGTTTCTGTGCTCCACAATGAAATTGGCTATGGCTTGCCCTTTGACTGCCCTTGGTGCCCGATACCTCAGATCGAATTCTGTTAGTGCGAAAATCCACTTCCCAATTCTTCCTTTGAGCACTAGAGCCAATAGCATATACTTAACTACATCAGCTTTGCAGATTACTGTGCACTCGTTGGATAGCAGATAGTACCTTAACTTCATACATAAAAAATAGAGGCATAAGCATAGCTTCTCCACAGGTGAATACCTCGTTTCTGCGTCTAGCAACCGTCGACTGAGATAGAAGATGGCTTTTTCTTTGCCGTCAACATCTTGGATTAGGACGGAGCCGATTGATTTGTCATCGGCTGATAAGTACAGCTTGAACGGTATCCCCTTTTGTGGAGGCATTAAAACTGGAGGGGAGCTTAGATAATCTTTTATGTTGTCTAATGCCTTTTGCTGCTCTGCCCCCCATGTGAATGTCTGATCGGCTTTCAGCCGAAGCAGTGGCGTGAACGGCTCCATCTTTTCTTAGAGATTGGCTATGAACCGTCTGATGAAGTTTATCTTGCCGATCAATGATTGGAGTTGTTTTTTGTCCTTCGGAGGTTGAATTGTCTTGATAGCATTTATGCTTCTTGGTGTAACTTCAATTCTTCTTTCATGGACAAGAAATCCCAAGAATTGCCTGGTCGATACACCGAACGCGCACTTAAGCGGATTCATCTTCAGACCGTACTTCCTCGTCCGTTCTAACACTTGTCTCAGATCGGCTATGTAGCCTTCTATCTCCCTTGACTTGACAACCACGTCGTCAATGTATATCTCTACCAGCGAGCCGATCGTATCGTGAAAGATGTAATTCATGGCCCGTTGATATGTTACCCCAGCATTCTTCAAACCGAACGTGATTACTATCCATTCGTATAGGCCGATTGCGCCGGGACACTGAAAAGCGGTCTTATGGATGTCCTCGTCGGCCATGAATATTTGGTTATACCCTGCATTGCCATCCATGAAACTGATAATTTTGTGGCATGAAGCAGCATCGACAAGCAGATCGGCTATCGGCATTGGGTATTCGTCTTTAGGGGTTGCCTTTTTTAGATCTCTGAAATCGATGCACACCCTGAGTTTACCGTTTTTCTTCAACACCGGGACGATGTTTGAGACCCATTCGGCGTATCGGCAAGGCCGAATGAATCCCGCGTCGTATAGCCGAGTGATTTCAGCTTTAATTGCATCGTACATATCGGCCTTGAACCTCCTGGAAGGCTGTTTGAACGGCCGATAGCATGCCTTAATCGGCAGCTGATGGACCACTATTGATCGGCTGAGGCCGGGCATCTTGAAGTACTCCCAAGCAAAACAATCTTTATATTCTTTTAACAAATCAATAAGTTGGGATCTACAATGAGGAGACAGATTTTTGCTAATGTACGTCGGCCTCGGCTTATCGTCAGAGCCGATGTCAATTTCCTCTAATTCGTCGGCCGACGTGAAACCTTGCCCTAGCTTGCCATCGTCTTCGTCCGCAGTGTCCATGCCGAAAACGCTTGAGCCCTCCACCATGTCTTGTTCAAAGCGGCGAATGCGCTCGTCATTTCCAATCATCCGTATCGTTGAATTGGACACATTTAGAAAATCGGCTTGCCGATTTTCCTGATAAACAATCGATGCCCTCGATTTCCCAAAGCGACAAATCGGCACTGGCAACACTAACTGACCTGTCGGCTGGTACGATCTCGATCTTGTCGTCGTCCCATTGGATCAGGCTCTAATGCATTGTAGAAGGGATGCAACAGTTAGCGTGTATCCAGTCCCTTTTGAGCAGCAGGCTGTAAGACCCCTTCCCGTCGATGACAAAGAATGTTGTGGGCACAGTCTTGTTGCTGATGGTCAGTTTAACGTTGAGGACGCCCTTGGTTTCCGATGGGTTGCCGCCGAAGTCTTTGAGCACCATGTTGGTTTTTATTAGGTCTTCGGCTCCCTTGCCTAGCTTTCTGAATGTTGCGTAAGGCATGAGGTTGACTGCAGCTCCCCCATCAACTAGCATTTTGGAAATCGGCTTGCCGTTGACGAATCCTTTAACGTACAATGGCTTTAAGTGCCGATTTTTGGTTCCTTCGGGTTTGTCGAAGACAGCTTGGTCTGGTGAGATTGCTAGTTTTGCCAGGTCATCCTCAACGGTGTCCGCATCGGCTTCGGGAGCGTCGAACTCGGGCAAATACGAACACCATGTTGACCGATGCAGAAATTTTGATCGGCCGGGCTTTCCTCGGCTTGCTCTTCGTCGGCCATGGTAGCTTTCTCTTTGGGTACCCATCGCCTTTTGATTTTGCCAAGCCGACGGCGTTGCTCGTAGATCATTTGCTGAACTTCATCTTCTCTCCCTTCACGCTTAAGCCGTTGAACCCTTCTTTTCTCGTCTTTGTGAAGAGATCGAACGGCACCATTGGGGTTGGCCGATTCCTCATCGTCGGCCTCTTCATCGTCGCGGTTGTTGCTATCGTGGTTTTCGTCGACGAAGAAGTCTTGGTGGCTCGGGCCGAGCCGATCATGGACAGACCGCTGCCTCTGGTTTAGCTGAACGGCTCTGGGGACGAGTCGAATTGGGATTGCAGCCGATGAGCTCCCATGCTCGTCGTCGCGACGATCGTTGCACGCTGGGCAATCGTCCAGTGTTGGCAGTCTCATGCCGGATTCCCAGCAGTACCTAAAAAATCACAATGCCAATGCGGATCGGCGCTGTCGCGGTTTTCCTCGTATCGTCGGCTTTGGGTGTTAGGCTCGTGCCGACGAGGTGCTTCATTGTAAGCTTCTTCCTGTCAAGACCGGTACTGATGATGGTGTCAGCTATGTTCATGAATCGGCCATCGGTTAGCCGATCTGATAACTGGGTGCACCATATTAATTGGTGCAGCGTGACATCCAATTTGATCGCCTTCTGCCTTGGCCCCGGTCGATGTATTGACTAAGTCGTGCGCCATTCTGTTCTGTCGATCAGCTTGCTTGGGGCCGGCTTGGACCGTGTTGACCGGGAAAGGATTGCCGTCTACTTTCATCGGCCGATTTGAATCGACGAACTTCAGCTTCCCGACCTCAATTGCCGACTGAATTTGCTGCCTGAAGACTTTGTAATCGTTGGTGGCGTGGGATGTGGAGTTGTGCCACTTGCAGTACTTCTTTTTCTTCAATTCTTCGGCCGATTGGATCATGTGGTTTTCAGGCAATTGAATCTGCTTCTCCTTGAGCAGCAAGTCAAAAATCCTGTCGGCCTTGGTAATGTCGAAATCGTATCTTTCTTCCTTAGCCGTCTTCAGCAGCCATTGGCAGACGATGGCTTTTTTGTTCTTGGCCCATTCGGCTACCGCCACTTCTGCGCCATCGTCGTCGGACTCGTAGTCTGATTCGACGACGACCTGAGTTACATTTTTGATGGCCTTCCTGGTGTCTTGGAATCGCTGCTCGTGGGCCGTCACCTTCTACACCAAGTGGGCTAAGCTGTCAAAGTCCTGCGCAGAGAATCGCTCTCTGATCGGCGTGATCAAACCATGAAAGGCCAAATCGGCCAGCTGGGCGTCCGATAGCACCAGACTGTAGCATCGGTTCCTTATCTCCCTAAAGCGTTGGATGTATTGTTGGACCGGTTCGTTGTGTTTTTGCCTGATGTTGGTGAGGTCCGACAACTTCATCTCGTGGTTGCCGGAGTAGAAGTAGCTGTGGAATTATTTTTCAAGATCGGCCCAGCTCTGAAATGAGTTGTAGGGCAACGAGGAGAACCAAGTAAAAGTCGATCCTGAAAGGGAAAGAGGGAACAATCGGACTCTCAAGGCGTCCGTAGCCGATGCTTCGCCGCACTATGACAAGAATTGGCTAACATGTTCGTAGGTTGAAACGTTGTCCTGCCCTGAGAACTTTGAAAAATCTGGGATCTTATATCGGTTGGGCAACGGGATCCGTTCGAAGTGCTCTGGACAGGGATACCGATACATGTTCCCTGAATCTTTCGGCTTGAGGCCGAATTGATCGCGCATGACATCTGCGATCAGATCGGCCCATGTCCGGTTGTCTTGCTGTATCGGCTCGTATGGGTCATACGGTGCGGGTGCTTGCCGATACAGTGGTGGTGGCGTCGAGGCCTGTAATGATGATCTTGACGGCCTCCTTGGTACTAGTAGTGATGATCGCGGGAGGCGGCCGATGCGCCGTGGTGGCGTTGGTGGTCCTGAAACACTGTCCGCCACCGATGTTGTACCATCTATCTGGATCAATCGGTTCTGACTGCCGATTGTCATTGAACATGTTTGCAATCCGATCTTGAGGCAGCGGCTGCTGTCGGTTCAGCATAGTAATTGCTAGCCTTATAGCCGATTCACCTGGATTTTGCTGACCGAGAACTCCTCCTGGCGGCCCTTGTTGTGCTAGTGGTGGGATCGGCCGATTCTGTGTGACCAGCGTCCTGTAACCAGGAAATTGGCCGTCTGTGAAATATGTTGGCCCCCGTTGCAGCTGGTCGGCTATCTTGGCGTCGACCACAGTAGCGATCATGTTATTGAGAGTGTTGACCAGGATGCTACTTTGGTTGACCAACGCGTGATGGACGGCCGAGTCAATCCGGTCTTGTAGAGAATATACAGCTGAATCATCCTGTTCCTGGGTCGGTTCCTCCATCTTCTGTTTGCCTTTCGTCTCACCAGAGGAGGATGCCTTAGTGTCGTTCATGCTTAACTTATATTTCTGATGCACGGCCCCGGATCTTGTTTGGGTGAAAGATTGCAAGTAGTTAGCTTGGAGCTCTTCCACCATCTTCTTATAATCGGCTTGCTTTCATTCGTGATAATCGCTCCATTTTCACGTGGCATGATGTTGTCCTACGTAATCTTGGGGCTCTTGGAGTCGACCATCTTGCCGGCTGAATCTACGCGTCCGAGTCGAGCCGACAAAGAAAGTCCCATCGGGCGTGCCAAGAAGCGTGTTGATGAGAAATTTCTCTCACGCGCCGCCCTGGGAGATCTGCTTAACTCCAGTGCAGGTCCTTCTCGGCTGCCTGTGCTGTGCAGGGCGTGCTAGTTGATTTGATCTGTTAATCAACAAGAAAAACAAGGGAATATGTGTTAAGTGTTAGGTTAGATCCCCATTGGATCGGCTGAGGGAATCCATAAACATATATATGATATTCTAAACTATATTTAAGCCAAGTGACTGGAATGGATCGGTATACCGAGACAGCATCAGCCGCTTAACCCAAATACAACAAAAAATAATAAATATATGAATCGATAACCTAGCCGATACTGGAAAGCTAACAATGAATCGGCTAGTACTCCGACGAATCTTATGAAAAGATATCATTCTTGAACCAAACGTGTATAGCCTGGAAATCGGCCGTCGGCTGTCGATGGTAAGCCGATTTCAGCTGGCAACGTCCGACAGGAATGCGATCTTAACATAAGAGGCAGTCCTAATACAAATCTAATAATGAATATATTAAAAGAAACATATCGGGCGTATAAGGCCTTGAAACCCGACGTTGTCTCTAAACAATATAAATCTTAGCCGAACAGATCATTGATAGTTCTAAAAACGACTTAATAGTTCGAACGCGATGCAACATTAAGTATAAAAAGAAAAACCTGATCTGTCATAGCCGATTTATATCTCTCGAGACGGTGGATACCGCATATAAACCAGTCAACCTTTAGATCTAGCCCTATCGGCTGCAAGTTCTTGATAGAACTAACCAATGACAGGATAGATCTAAACATTGACCTAATTTATATGTGCTATATGATAAATAGCGCAGTATAAACTCTTGATTCTAATGTATCATTACGATGGAAGCACTAGAAACAACAGATCATACCACTAATGACAAACATTTACCTAGATCTGGGGATCGAGACGATGCAGCCCGTAGCCAAACAAAGTGCTCGTCTGAAGAAAAAGGGTTGGCGATGCGTCGAAGGTTTGGTTGATTGTGATTGTGTTATTTTACAGGGGGTCTCGGGACTTATTTATACCCAAGATACAATTATCTGTACAAACCCTGGACTCTATCTAAACTACTGTTTAAAACACAACATTATCCCCAGCGGAACCCATGCCGTATTACAACTAACAATTTAAACAAACCCCTAAATTACAGATACAATTATCGTTACTGGACTCTATCCATAAGTGGCAATATCATTTAACGCGCAATTAACAACCGAATCTTCTATTTATCCTTAAACTGCTGCATCAGAAACGGTTTCATCTCTTTCAGACTTGGAATCGGCTATCGGCTGCCCCTGTCCGATCCAACCTTAGCCGATTGACCTCGCAGCCGATCACTCCTCAGCCGATGCGACCCCTATCTCCAGCCGATCCGATTCTGCTTCGCCTTTGCAGACTTAGGGATTCGATTACCAAATTTCAGTGTTAACACTATGTACACTCCTTAAAATCCATTCACATTGTCTCCACTCCTCGATCGTTTAGTTAGCGATTATAGGTTACGAGCTCTTAATAGTTGGTGAGTTCATTTGTTGGGTCGATTATATCTACCACTATTTTTATGTGCTTAATTACCTCTTCGTAATATTTACATTGTATTTTACCTCATTCTTTTAGTGTTCTCTCGTTTACATTGCAGGGATCATCGACCACATGTTTGGTATAGCATCGTTTGTGGTGTAGTAATTGCACATCATCCTGGACTTGTTTGATAGTCACTTTGCAAACATCGCATTATCAAAGCGAGATTTATCTTCTCACCAAAAGAAGATCGGGCCTCGAGAAAGAGTGTTATCGGGCACCATCTTCGATTCTATGAGAAATCTGCAAGTCGGATTCACCAAACAAATCAATGGCTCAACCCATAAAGCTGATGCCACCGATCGGATCATCCACAATTTGGCAGGAGATTTCGATAAAGAAATAGAAAAGGTAAAAACTATAGACAATGCTAGGTCCATAGACATGCTAAATGATCAATCCTAATCTAACTAATAGACCTAAAACTTCTAAAAACTTTAATTAGAAGAAAACTGAAAACTTATTGGAGAAAGTCAAGAAATGGTTCCCTTCTCTTTTTACTGGTAAAACAAGAAAATGGAGGGGACCGAGTCCACCCGTGGCACTGACAAATCATAAGATCTCGTAGCAACAATTTTTTTTATTTCATTGAAAGTATAGCATTTTTGAGTTGAAAATGATGTGTTTTCAAGGTGAATTTAGCATTTATAGTTGAGGGTGGCATTTGTTTAGTTTGAGTTCAGTTGCATTTTTTAATTGGAAGTTCCATATTGTTTTTGTTTAAGGACAATGAAATTACATCCCTGACTTCTACTCCCTCTTGTTTTTAGTATTTGATGTCATTCACTTACTCGTTTTACCCAAAACATTTCATTGAAAAACAAATTATAATAAAATAAATAATAAAATTATTAATGAATGATGATATGTTTAAAAGTTAACAACGTCAAACATTAAACAACGAAGGAAGTATATCATAAATGAACAAAGCCCAAAGTTTCGATATCACGTATCTTACCTAAGACAGGTTTTAAGGTGAGGGTTGGAAAACCCTTAACTCCCGGCATAAAAAACTAAACAACGGATTAGCACATAATTAATTAAGTATTTTTAAAAATTTTGAAAATGGATCAATATGATTTTTCAAAACAACTTTTACATAGAATATTTTTTCAAAACATACCGTTTAATAGTTTGAAAGACATATCCACATAAAATGAGAAGTTTAAAACATGCACAAACAGATTCAGCCTAAGGAACTAAACCTAAAATAAATCAACTAGCTAGAAATTAATTGACTTGCACAAGCCTCGAACCTTCATTTCTTGCTAAAAAAAAAGAAACGTTTACTTTATTTTGCTACAAAACGAAACAGTGTGATTTCATATTAAGCATCTAACTTGTAACATTACCAAGAGGTTATATCTATTAAGTACATCCATTAATTTCTATTTTTATAGGACACATTTTAGTTTTAAAGAAGTCCTTAAAACTAACTCCAACTTTAAGGTAAAAAAAAGAACACGTAACTCAAAGGCGAACGAAATTTTTTTTAAAATAAAATAAACAATCAATCTATTAAAAAATAAATTTCATTTAAATTAGTTAAAAGTATTACATATGCTCTAATCTCTAATGTTTTTATTCCCTAAAACATTTGATCCGATTTACCCGTGTTCCCTAAAACATTTGATCCGATTTTTTTAACAAGATTGGCTGCCCGATTCGAAGTTTCCCCCAAAATTGTTGAGAATTCTCACTCTCCTCTCCAAACCTTCCTCTTCTTCCTCTCCTCTCTCTGTGTCGCTGGCTGCAGTCTCTGCTTTGCTCAGATCTCCTCCCTTCCTCTCCTTTCCCATCTCTCCCGGATTCCACCTCAGCTGTTGTCTCACAGTCTCCGAATCGCTGGGCGGTGGAGCCATTGGTGGTGACCCACGGGCACGGACGATGGGCGCCGAAGGCGGCGGCGGCGGAGGGCGGAAGAGCTCGTCGCCGGCCGGGAAGCCGGCGGAGGCGGCACGGGCGGGGAGCCTGCTCGCCGTCCTCCCGTCGCGGGGCAACTTCGTTGCCGACAACATCGCGTCCAGCATGGTGCGTTCGTTCCCCCACCCCTAATAAAGAGCAGCCTTTTTCTTGGCATGTTCGATGGGTTCTTGTGAAATGCCCTCTGATTTTTATGAATTTTTTTTTGCGCAGGGAGGCCTCCAGGTTTATGTCTGCCTGCACGACACTGCTCCTCCAGGTTTGTTTCTGATGTTCTGGGATAATCAGGCTTTACTGTTATTATTATGATGCATATCTCTACTAATTGTTGTGTTAGGAATGTGGCTGATTGTAGTTCTAGTGGTGTGTACTGTGGAGAGACAGATTGAAGTAGAAGGATGATCCTTTCTACTAGGGTTTTATGTAGAATTTTCCTTGTAAGAACGCAGTCATCTTGCGTAGGTTTTGTTCTTTGGATTGGCAATGCTGTTCATATCATGCTTAATTTGTGGTTACTGAATTTGTTTTGCTGATGTTAAGAGTTGGAATTTCTATGGGTTTAGTCAGAATTTCCCTTTCAGGAAAGCTAGTCTAAATTTGTTCTTTGGGTTTGTGATGGCACTGTTGATTGTTGTCATGGTCAATTTATGGTTTTCCTGGAGTAGTTTACTTGTTTTCGGAGTGAGAATTGCTAGGTGTTTGTGAAATATTGTACTGCGCCATTCTTCAACAGTTAAATGGATTTAAATCTTTTGGATGTACAGTGTAGGAGTTTTAGTAGCTTGGCAATGGAGATAAATGATTTTCTTTCCATTCAATGAAATTTAGATTTAGTAGTGTTGGGAGGAAATTTTACCGCCTTCAATCTTTCTAGTGAGGACCTAAAGTGAGCTGTCCCTAAGGAAAAAAATGAAGCTACAGAGAAGAATTTCTGATGTTACTTTTTATTTTTTGGATTGGGTGAGGTATTGTGCTGCTGTCACAAAACTTTTGCCATGTGTTTCTTGGACTCTTATCTTTTGAATATCATTTTTGGATGTATATGATTTACATTTTATAGTGGCAGTTGTTAGTATATGATCTATGGTCAGACCACGATCTTTTACATCTTTTCATTACTTATGTTCTTATGATAAAGCTGATTATTGATGACACAAACAAATCATTTTAAGTCTGTTTTGCTCTGTTCATTGACTGATCACTTTCTTTGTCATTTTAGAGGGACAAGTTATAGACACAGACACCACAAACATTTTAATCAGATCTCTCCAGTTGAGCAAACAGAAAAATGAGGCAAAAGATGTAGGTTCAACGACTCCTGGAGAAAGCAGCAAGGGGAAAAGGTACATCGCTCTTACAACATCTGTACAATCTTAATCTTCATTTTTGCAATGCACAATGTTCAGTTTAGAATTTCAATTAACAGCTTCAGTTCAGATTATTTTCTTCCTGACATGGTTACATGTACATGTGAACTGACAACATGTCCCTCTTGAAACTTTTTTGATCGAATAATCCTCCCTGGAACTTGCTTCTTAATCTAGCATTGTTTATCATTTTTCTCACTTGATATTAAGCTATCGACTTACTTTCATTTTTACTAGATCTGTCATTTTCATATTAGCAAATTATTGATCCGTTGAACAAAAATCCATCCCATCCTAGTTATTGCCTGAGCAGAATGTAGTTTAGCACTTTTTTTTGGCAAAACCATTTGCAGAACCTTTGTGCAATATCAAAGGAAACATTGTTTTGCATGAAGGCCATCAAGTTGAAACATGCTGTTGGATGATTTTAGAAACTTTTTTTGCCTTCAAAAAAAATCTATGAACTTAGTAAGTTCCATATTGTGGTCTCTTGGATGATACAAGTGCTAGGCTACAGTTAAAACTGTAAGATGGGCAATTATGAAACGAACTCCTAAAACATGCCTTAGTCTGGGATAAACTTGGGGAATGCCTTAGTCTATTTAATTCAAAGGCAGTGTGCTACTGCCATTTGCATTAAAAAAAGTTATGCCATTTTGTCTCATCTGTTTTTTTTTAATTTTGATTTGGTGCCTTTTGTGTCATTGGAATTGTTGTGCCATTTAGATTGCTAGTGATTCCAGCTAGTAGGACAAAAACCAGCTCTTTTCAATTGCTGACTTGTAGAAAAGTTGTCTCCTAAAACTTCTTGCGATTGTCAGTTAAATTTTAGCCTCCATGTAGCTTATGTTCCTTCTTTTTTATCAGGTCTGCTTCCAGACTTTTAGATGGCAAGAATTCATCTAAAAGAGCTAACACCGGCAGTATAGCAGGGTCATCTGCCCATGGTAACTATTTGATTCTTCTCTGCACCCTTTCTTATTTGAGTAGTCATGCATAGTTTTATTAGTAATATGTGCACTGAGGGAAGAGGCTTATTAATAGTTTATTTGTTGCTTGTATGTTTCAGTGGTTAGGTAAATAATGTTAGTTCCTTGGAAAAGCAATAGATGTTTTCCGTTTGTTTTCTTGGTCTTTAAGTTGTGGAGTTGTCAAACTTAGGCTGCGTTCTTTTTAGGGGATTGTTTTGGCTGATTAGCTGCACGCAAAATGAGAAACATAATTAGCATATCATTAATTGAGTATTAATTATTAAAAACTTGAAAAATGGATTTATTTGATTTTTTAAAGCATCTTCTATGTAGAAAGTTTTCGTACGAAACATACCATTTAGTAGTTTGAAAAGCGTGATAGCGGAAATCGAGGAGTAGCTAAGTTTAATCAGCTCTTTAGAAACGTGCCCTTAATCCTATTTGGGTGAGAAGTTGAAGTATTCTAGGACAAATAAACTGGTACTGTAATTTGAGTGGTACTATTCTGTAGAAAAATGGCACTGAGGGCATTTATGAAACTATAGCTGATGCAGGTAACAAAAATTGCGTGATTCATTGTCGCTTAGCTAACTTTTATGTTGCTATTATATGACCTCTTTCCTGACTTTTCAGAAGCATTTAGACAGTTGTATACATATTTTGTTTGTATATTACGATGCGACATTTGTTTCTTTTACTGACTACAGTGATGCTTCTGGCCAGCTTAATCATATGAAGTAAGAAATCAATACATCTTAATTGAAGCATCCAAGTGTAAAATCCAGTATGGCTACTACATCATATATCAAAAGCTTAAAATATAAATAACATTATGATAGTTTTGTTGGTAAAATTTCATTCTTCAACGATGATAATAAAAATTTTACTTTGGGCCACCTGTTGTTATTACCGGTGTTTCGCTTTGGGCCACCCTTCAACCAATGTTTTCACTTTTAACTGGGTAATTTTATCATTGTGTCGCTTTAGACCACCATCAACTCTTTTATCCATCTACATCCAATTTGTTGTATGTCAAAGAAAACGGTCTACATACAATTAAGGGGGTTTATTGACGAATAGGAGCTGATGTATTTGAGGTCGTTCATATGCTTGAGAAAAGAGTCGGGTGGTCCAAAGTAAAACAAAGGCAAAATTACCCGGTCCAAAATGAAAATATTAGTTAAAGGGTGGTTCAAAGTGAAACGTCAGTAATAAAAGGTGGTCCAAAGTGAAATTTACTTAAAACTTTATTTGTTTGTCCTTTTAATTCATGAAAAAAATCATATCTAACACCATGCTTGCTGATGTCAACTCGTGTCATTTTGATGGTGAGCATATTTTCAATTCTGGGTGACGGAGTTCAAAGTTATGGTGGTGAGGGAGGATATTTTTCATTCTGTGAAATGAATTCAAAATGGAGGATGGGTAAAATATATTCAATAAATGCATATCTGCTGAAGTGCTTCAACATGCTAATTGATGTTACGGCTATGCTGGGCTGCTATAGCATCACAACTATGTGGAGGCACAATAACAGCTGACAACTAGCAGCCATGCTTCTTTCTCGACCAATAGCTTTGCTACATGATGCTACTTAAATCATTGTCAGGAAATATGAACCATAGTCATAGTTGAAATGAATCTTGAACTTCTTATGCACATTGAAATTGATTAATTTCAGAAATTAACCGATGTGGTTTTAATACTGGTTTTAATAATTGAAGAGAAAATTTGCTCAATGCCACCGCAAATGTAGCGCACTGCCAAATACCATGGCAAATGTCACATAAGCTGGAGCATAAAATTAGCTGTCATATTTTCCATCCAAAGGCTGTGAAATGACCATTTTACTCTTTCTTCCTAGCATGTCCTCAAATGAACAATTGACATGCAGGCTGAGCTATTTTCTTATTTCCTTCCTTTGATGTACTCCATGTTATGTATGTGCCCATGAGCTGCTGCCCACTTCCTCCAACCCAATGCATGCTATGTTGTCGCTAGACGAAACAGAGACAGCCAAGAACATTAGGCAGTGTATGCCACTGTGACCTGAGGATGACATTCTAAAAAGTAAGGGCCAGATGGAGGAGATTGATTTCCAACTGACCGTACATTAGAGGACTAGAGAAGAAGAAATAATACAGAACAAGAAACAAACCAGGGTAGTTTTTACATTCTCAATGGTCTCTCCCCAAATTAGGGCCCACCGTTACTTTGGATGGACAAAATGGACAGTAGTGGTATTTTGCAATTCACATAGATTATGCAATGGCATTTACCAGCTCAAGTTTGCAATGGTATTTTCCAAGTTACCCTTCTTTGAGATGGCACTAGCAAATTTATGTGTATATCCCTTTACATATGATCTGAATAAATAGTGAAACTCAGAATAATTTCAGATGATTAAAGTCTGCTCTAAATGTGCAAGCCTAGTTTTCTTGTAGCAAATTCAAATTCTGAATAACAATCAGATTCCATATGTTTTCGAAAAAAAGTTTTTGACCTATATTTTACATAGATTATTCAGTTAACACCTTTTTTAGGTATTTTTCCTCATCATCTATGCACAATATTATCTTGAGAACAACATAATCCACATAATTCTGAGCATCAATCTCTTTAGTACTATTGAATATAATATCAACTTTGATCTTGCAGGGGAATTGGCATCTGTTTTTTCTGAGCAGACACTCCAATCATTTACGGTGGAGAAGTTGCGTATTCTTCTGAAAGATAGAGGGCTCTCACCAAAAGGCAAAAAAGTAAGTACAGAAAATGCTTAATTTTGTGATTCCCTCTTTCAGATTTAAGAACTTGCAAAATCTTGTTCATGCCTGGGAGGTTGCTAGACGTTTCACACCCAACGGTAAATTGTTCTGCTGTCTTATTTAAATCTAGAAAATTTTAGTAGTACTTTAGTTTTCTAGTCATAATTTATGACTAGTGAGTCCCAGTTTGAATATTTCTGTTGTAAATATCTTTTAATTATATTAATAAAGCAATAACAGCGGGGGCCTCCCCTGCTGTGTCTGATTTCAAAAAAATAGGGAATCATACATGTGTGGAACACACTGCTTAAATAAAAAAAATCATATATTTGGAATTGTTGATAATCATATACCTGAATTTCAAGAAATATTCACACCTTTTTGATTGATCGACTTTAGCAATTGGAATTTAGATCTCTGGTGCCTGGTAGCCTAGTGGTGGGTCATCAGGTAGAGCAGTTTGTTATATGCTTGGGTGAGGGTGTTTCATCAGAAGCATGCACAATGTACTGTTGGCGACTGTTGTTCTGGTGCTGACCGTGATGGTGACATTTGGTGTTGGAATTAAAGGGAAGGAACGCTCAGATTGTGGTGGGTAAGAGATGGTGGTAGTGGAATCATATCAAAGTGTGGTGCTATTGACTAGAGAAAAGTTGATGCAGCAAGGAAAAAACCGGAGATTGTGGTGGAGGGTTGGGTTTGGTTTGGCTGTGTCGGGGGATAATAAATGATGGAGCTGTAGCCTGTAGAATTAGATGGAGTTGAGAGGGGTGGATTTGGCTTAGAGGGTATACAGAAGGGTAATGATTACTTGAATAGACATGGTGGAGAGGATGTTGGTTTGGGTGTGCTGGCGATTGAGGATATATACTGAAGGTTTTAGATATGATGTGTGCAAACCATGAAGGAGACATGATCATATTGGACAGCTTTGGTGGGCATTCAAATTTTTAATGCCATATGATATCTAATTGGCAAATGGTAATTATATGATGATGAAATCACAAACACAAGTTACAGAAATGGAAATACAATTGTTGTGATGTTTTTAGGGCCACGGTTGTGTTTTCTTGACTAACTATGATTAGTGAACCCTGTAAACAATAGCTTGAGAAACAGAACCCTCACCCCAACCATGATCAGCACTGTTTGCACCTACGGACACTGAATTTCACAGGGAAACTGGAATTTGAAATGGAGATAATTATCTGTTACTTTGTTTGATGAGTAGTAAAGCATGTATTGAAAGGCTAAACTCCACACTGATAGAAGTTGTCATATATAATCTTGCATTCACTGCCTATTGAACACAATAATATGAAGGATATCACACATTCGATGGATTGTTCACTTTACTATCTATTTCTTGAACATTTAGTTATGAACAAAAAAATTAGCACTCATTTATTTTGAGATCACTCATCTAATTCCTTTTCTTGCTAAACCATATGAATCTAATTTTTGTCCCTTGTTGCAGGATGAACTGATCGCCCGCTTAATTGAGTCCTCGGAGTGATCTGAACTGCCGCATTTTGTTGGATGTTGTACCGTACTGACGAATCATGCACCATGCAAGTGAACTTCTATTTCAGACCTCATGTAAGCATATTTTCAGATAGTGCAGAAATGAAGATCTGGCTTATAGTTTCCACATTGCACCTTGTTCGATGGAATTGCTGTAACATCTGCACGACGTGTTATGTTTAACACTAGTGTTACCCAGGCACCCAAGTCTGCCTTGTCCAATTTCCCTTTTGCTGAATCAGAATCTCCGATTCCGACTCGTTTTCGCATCATGTCGGTGTCAGGGTAGCACCTGTGCAGGCATGATTGGTGAAAACCGATGGCAGCAATATTTTGTATATTTCATGATAGGTGAGGCAGATATGCTCTGGTATTGTAGAAATGGCATGGCATTGTTCGAGGTACTATCTATATATTTATCGACGAGTTTTTAGAAGAACATGTATATAACTTTGTTAGAGTTTGTGTCGAATATGTGTACAAAATTGGTTACAGTTTAGGACTTGAGTTGTATTAGGTGTTAGAAATAAAATAAGAGTTAAACTCTATCTTAGATTCACTCTCAAGTAGAGACACCGGCTAAAACCGTAAGACGACAATAGCATTGGTATGGGTATGACTGATCGGTGGCCTAGCCAGTGAATGTTCGTGGATACGTGGATACACTGTAATATGTTGGATCGAGAAGGGTGTTCGTAATTAGGGATCGAGAAGAAGTGTCTGTAATTAATGCTCCGGGATGTAGGTTTTGGTTAAACCTCATTAACAAATATCGTGTCTCGGTGTCATCTTGGATCTTCTATGACGTTTCTTTCGTTTTTGTTCTCGATGTGCTATCGGGACCGATTTTATAACATAACTTTCAAAAATCCTACACTAACATGTTGTATAATTATGTAAAAGTTATATATAAGTCATAGTGTAGGTTATGGCGATGTTGTCAGCATGAGAATAATATATAGGTTACGGTGATGTTGTCAGCATAAGAATAATAGATAGATAGATGGAAGCAAATCCAATTAACTGCATTATACATCAATGCAGACAGAACAGTCCGAGGCAATTTTTGCAAATACTGAAATCACTATGCAAGGACCCGTTATCAATGGCGGATCTGATAGGGGGGCGGGGTCTTTAGCCCCTCTACTTTTGGCGAAGTAGTGTAGCTCCCTAAATTCTCTTTAGTTTTTTAGCCAAGTGTTGAAAAAGAGTTTATATATGTTGTCATCGACTTCAGCCTTTCGTAAAAGATTCGTCACCGTGTGTAATTGTAATTAATCCACAAAGGTAATCAATTTGTATAGTCTATTGTATATGTACCTTTAACTCTCACCACCTTTGAATTAATCTCTATCTACAGTATGATGTCACTTATATTAATGTTTATGATGCTATATTCTTTAAGTATCACGCAAGCAGACCACACAGTATAAACACTGATACATCCCTGAATGCAAGCCGAGTACGTAGCTCGCCTGTGGTACAAGTTTGACCGTCTAACCCATAAGTTCTTCTGCACCCAATAAGATCTATCTAGACCGTCTGATATGCAACTAATCGAAAGGTATTCCATCATAATCTAACTAATTTGCATGTACCTTTATTGTTCTGGCTTCCGTTACCTATTTAATTTACAAATATTACATGAAAGCCGCACACTTACAAACAGTGACGACTCAAATTTTTTATTGGATGTGCCTACTTCATATTTAAAATAGTCATAACATATGAATTGCCATAACCCTATAAAATTAATGTAAATATACATATTTTGTTTTAAATATGATACAAATATAACAAAATTTGTTCAAAAATATAATGTGAACATACAAATATACCAAAATAGGATGGTCCAAGACCTACATGGACCATCCCTTGGAACCGCCACTGCTTACACATACCACATTCACATGCGGTGCACAGTTTTGATTTTTCTGGACGAGACCCTCAATAGTTTTCAGGCGGACTGGATACGCCTGGAAAAACCGGTCTCGAGGGGACCGGTTGTTGGACCGCACGAAAAAAATACATTATCCCGTGCGTCCCACTTAAGCGTCCGCACGGGATAATTGTGCATTATCCCATGCGACATTTTCACGTGCGGGCCGTTAAGTGGACCGCATACGATGATGCACCATAAAATAGCTGCCCAACCCGACAGTGCCACATTTAACATGGTGTTTCTCTCTCTAAAAAAGGCAATTAGAGGGGGAAGGTTTTTTACTTGAATTCTACAATTGAAATCAATACAAAAGGTAACATATTTAATCTTTTCTTTCATTTGCTTCTATTTTTAAAAATTTTTATTGATTGATTGCGAAGATATTTGAACTTTTTTAACTCGTTCTCTTTTCAAAAATAGGCAATTTCTTTTGATGGGAGGTTTTAGACTTGAAATCTTCGATTGAAATCAATATAAAAGGTAACGTGCTTGATCATCTCTTTCATTTGCTTCTGTTTTTGTAAAATTTTATTGGTTGAATGCGAAGATATTTAAACTTGTTTGAATTGTCATTTTGAGCTATTTTTGTAATTTGTAGGTCAAATATTTTGTTTTTTGATTGAACCATTTTTTGGTAATTAATATTGTCTCAGTATTATTATTTGCTGTGAATGAGGTTTTAGTTATAAAGTAGGATTTAAGTTTAATTTGTTTATTTATAGAACACCGCAATATAATATAAATTTATGCTATGAATTTTTTTAGATGGATCGGACATAGATATATGAGACGCGGAGAACTTATCCGGTGTAAGCATCAATATTTATTGATAAGGCTAAGACACGCTTTGATGGAGAATAGAAATGATATTTTTTGTCCTTGTGTGGATTGCAAGAATCAGAAGATGTGAAAAGATCCGAATGTAATTCTGAGACACATAATTCATCATGGATTTGTGGAGAAATACATAGTTTGGACTTATCACGGGGAAGTCGCCCCTCCTGAAGAGATTCCTGATATTTGGTTTGATGAGGTAGAGAATTTTATAATTGAGGACATGTCTCGTGAAATGACGGGTGATTTTGGCGGCTCTGGTTTTGATGATGCAGAGGTTGATATTGATCTTGATCTCGAGGATATGTTGCGGCATGCTGAACTAGAGGTCCTAACAGAGAAAGCAAGAGATTTAAACAATTGGGAGATGTTGCAGAAATCAGCGAAAGATCTTTTGTACGATCAATCAAAGGGATGTGACATGGATTATACAGTGTTGGGGTCGGTGCTAGAACTTCTTAGATTGAAGGCCAGACACGGATGGTCTGATACTAGTTTCAACAACTTGATGGGTCTCCTGAGAGCTATGCTTCCTAAGCCTAACTTGTTGCAGCTAACACCTATCAAGCCAAGAAACTGATATGCCCATTATCACTTGGTGTGAAAAAGATCCATGCATGTATTAATCATTATGTACTTTATCGCAAGGAATACGCTGACTTGGACAAGTGTCCAACTTGTAGGGCGAGTAGGTACAAAAATGATAACGGTGTCGCCGATAGTGATGTTGCCGAACCAAATGCATTGGTCGAGCCAGGAAAAAAAGATTCCGGCCATGGTGATGTGGTACTTGCCAGTGAAAGATTGCATGAAGCGATTGTTCTCGAAACCCATAGACGCCGAGTTAATGAGATGGCATCAAGAGGGTCGAAAGACAGATGGTATGATTCGACATCCTGTCGATGCTCGACAATGGAGAAATTTTGATTCGAAGCACCCATAATTTGCAAATGATCCGAGAAATGTCAGGTTTGCGTTGAGCACGGATGGAATGAATCCGTTTAGTGACCTAAGCAGCTCGTATAGCACTTGGCCTGTTCCGCTCACCATGTATAACCTTCCGACATGGTTATGTCAGAAGCGAAAGTATATTTTGTTGACTATCCTTATACAAGGGCCAAAACAGCCTGGCATCGACCTAGATATTTTCTTGAACCTTTGATGGAGAATATGCAAGAAATATGGGAAGATGCGATTGTTTGATGCGTACCACTAGGAGTATTTTACTCTGCGTGCTATCATATTCGTTACTATAAACGATCTACCAGCCAATTTTTCCCTCTCCAGACAGATTAAAGGAAAGACCGGATATCTGATATGTGTGGACAACACATCGTACATATACCTGACCTCGTCAAAAAGTTAGTTTACATGCGTCATCGTCGTTTCTTACCACAGAAGTATAGGTATCGTGCGATGGCTACCTTTTTTGACAAAACTGTTGAGGAAGGTACTGCCCCTGACACAAAGGATGGTTCCACGGATGCCAATGGGTGAAAGACAGCATGGTAGATAAATTTAGATTTATATGTGCTGAACGAAGTAAAATTGGACACAAGGATGATCCATGGGTCCTTGCCGAGCGTGTTGCACAAATTTTTTATGTGAAGGATCCTTCCGATGAAAAGATGTATCGGGCAAGCAACACATCATTGGTATTGACAACATTGAAGACGCGTCCGATTATAATCAACACGATGCCATTTCATTTTTCACAGATCTTCCTACGCGGATGAAATGCATTGGGAGTGTCCTCGACGAATCAAAGTTTGCATCAGTGCGGAAGGATGTTAATCCAAAATTATGAAACACTAGTTTGTTTTCTTGTATAATATGTTTTTGCAAGCGAATGTATCAAACTTTATGGTGTTACGAGTGAATGTGTATCAAAGTAATATGTGCAATGATAAAATTAATATATACAGTAATTAATAAAATTAATATGTGCATTGATATATTTATTAGTTTTTAGTTTTACATGGGATAATTAATATGTTAGTCAAAGAAATAGTATTTACATTAATAAATAAAAGTAATATGTGCAATGATAAAATTAATATGTATAGTAATTAATAAAATTAATATGTGCATTGATGTATTTTATTAGTTTTTAGTTTTACATGGGATTAATTAATATGTTAGTCAAAGAAATTAGGGGGCCGATTTTCCCGTGCGGGTGGCTTAAGCTCCCACACGGAATAACCATCTTTCCGTGCGGGTCGCTTAAATCGCCTGCACAGGAAGATGGTTTTCCCGTGCGGGCGGCTTAAGCGCCCGCGGAAAGATGTTTATTCCGTGCGGGCGCTTAAGCGCCCGCAAGGGAAAATCGGCCCCTATATATACCCACGCGCGACCTCCCAAAAAGTTTCTATGTCCCAGGCAAGTATTTCGAAACTCAAAGCGCCGTCAGGCTGCCCAAATCCATCGCCGAGATTCGCCGCCCTCACCCCGCTCCCTCTCTCTCTCTCGCCTCTCTGCCGCCGACGCCACCGCCCTCACCGATGCACCCTCACCGAGATCCGACGCTGCCACCCTCAACCGACGCCTCACCGGCGCGCGGCACCCTCTCACGCGCCTCTCACCGCGCGCCGTCCTCAATGCCGCCCGGGCTGGCGCCCTCACCGGCCTCACCGACACCCTCACCGCCCTCACCACGTGCCACTCTCAACGTCGCCCTCACCGCCGCCCGGCGCCGACGCCCTCACCGGCCTCACCGACGCCCTCAACCGGCCTCACCACCACCCTTAACCGCTCACGGCCGCCTCCCCTTCACCGCCCCTTCACCGTGCGCCCGACCCCTTCACCTCCCCTAAGGTACCATGCCTGCCCTGCCCTGAATATTTGCCAATGAATAGATGGTTGATGAATGGAAGAAAGTTATTTTTGTGAATATTTTGCTCGATGAATGAATGGATGGATGGTTGAATTGATGAATAATGAATGGATGAATGAATGATTTTTGTTAATTTTTGTGAATATTGTTGTGAATAAAAGTGATGGCTATATTGTTTGATGAATTATTTGTGTAGCAAATTGTTGGATGGCAAATTTACGAGTTTATGTTTGGTTGCACGTCAAATGTTCGACGAAATGCCCACAAGGGTTAGAATTGGCTAGGGTTGTAAAAATTTGTAAAATTAAGTACTACTAGCAGCATAGTAGTAGTAGTAAAAGTGATGGATAAGATGTTTGATGATTTAGTTAATGTATGATTAATTTTTGATATAACGTAAAATGAACTGTTATTTATTTGATGAAACTATAATTAATTTTGATGAAAATATAAAATGGACTGTTATTAAACTGGGTTTGGGCATGGAGCACAGGCCAGGTCACCGATGAGGGAGAGATCTTTTTCGAGGATCCGGATATCGAGTGTGTGACCACTAGTCTAAAGGACATTGCGGAAAAGGAGAAGACTGGAGAATTTATTGCCAAGAGAGAACACGATCAGTTGACAGCTGCATTAGGCAACCTCAAACATTCTGGACGAGTAAGAGATGTATCGTCAAGGACAAGTTGGAAAGAAAGGTTTCCTGAGGAAGCTGGGTGATTTCTACGATGCGGAGAGCGAGCTTACGACGGACGATAAATTCAAATGACTTAGAGAGTGGAAAAAAGACCATAAGTAATCTTTGGTAATTATGTCTATTTTTTATGTGGTTTCGAACTATTGTAAATTATAGATAAAATATATGAACATGCATGATATGTACATAATTTATATCTTTTTATGAGAAAATAATAATTGAATATCTTTTATTCTTGTACGAATATATATATACATGCATCATCTCGATTGAACAATAATATTACTAAGAGAGAGGAGAGGAAAGAGAGAGAGGAGAGAGAGGAGGGAGACATGGTGAGAGAGGAGAGAGCTATAAGCTAAACACATGCAGCTAGTGCACATAAAATAATGCGCACAGGATACAATCTTTCCGTACGGTCAACTTAACAAACCGCACGAAAAGATCGATTATCCCATGCGGTCGGATTAAGTGGCCCGCACGGGATAATCGAGCTTCCCGTATGGACCGCTTAAGCCGACTGCACGGGATAATCGATCTTCTCGTACGGTTGGACCGCACGCACGTGAAAATGACTTTTTTTTAGATCTTCTCGTGCGTACAGACAAACCTTTCATATAGAAAGATGTGTTTCGGTTCACACGAAAAAATCGTTTCTCTGTCACGCATGCACACATCCTCAAATGAGTCTTCAATCCACTACTCACGTGCAACGTACCATGCGCGCACACACCCCGTCAAACGAGTCTTCAATCCACTACTCACGTGCAGTGCACCAAGCACGCACACATCCCCAAATGACTCTTCAATCGTAAGTCCTTGTTCTCAATAAATAAATTCTTGTTAGAAGAGCACAATGCAATAAGTTTAGGCCATTAACAACCGAATAATCAATCTAGCTACATTCAAAGTTCCATCACAAGCATAATAACATCCAGTTGAGTGATAAAACACCTAACTTCTGAAACATTACCACTGTCCACGAGATCAAAACTGCACCAAACACAATAATATAATAATAAACCTATTGATTTCACAGCATCGAGGTTCTTTGGAAAAGAATAGCCTGCAAAATATATTTTTCTAACAAGCTATTTATTCGGAGCATTATTTGTTGGCAGCAAAAATTAATTAGTTTACATAAAGATACTTCAGTTCTATTTTCGTTCATAGCAACACCACCCTGCCCCCTTCTGTATATATTATTGGCTTTAGCATCTCACATATTGAAGATTGAAGAACCGCAAAAAAATTCTTCGGATAAGGATATGTACTCTCCATATTGAGTGAGTTCAGTTAAAATCAATTAAAATATGTAAGTATAAGGTGCACTATTTTTTGACTGCAGATATGAAAAAGGTTAGAATCAGATTATAGAGTGAAAAATTAGAATTAATTGATGATGATTCACTGGGTAGAGTCATTATTAACCATTCACTAGTACACATCCTGACGGGCTCTCAAATGCCTAGGTTTTGCGGACCGTCACAACGAAGTCATCTCAAACGGGCTTAAAAAGAGGCCAACAAAGAAGTACTCGCCCAGAAATATTAGATGTGCAAAAAAAACTCGAGCCCGTCACGAATGATACCTATCGGTGACGGGCTCAAATTATGGTACGACAAAGATAACCTACGGTATCTTTGTCGGGCCCCAACAGAAGCCCGTCACCGATGACACTCATCGGTGACAGGCACCAACCTGAGGCCCGATTGAGATAACAATTAGGCCCATCACCGATGAATGTCATCGATGATGGGCTCCAACCTGAGGCACGATTGAGATAACAATTAGGCTCGTCACTGATAAGTATCATCTGTGATGGGCTCCAACACACGATATGCTTCAAAATTATTTAACCTAGCCCGAGAGCCGATTCAGACCTAACATGAGCGCGAAAATTTTCTAAGTCCTCACATTGCAAACCCTAGCGCCGCCACTATCTCTCGGAGCTGGTCACCGCCGTCCCTCACGCCCCCAAGCTCGTGCTGTCGTTCTCCCTCACCGTCATCGAGCACCGCCATCCCCGAGCCCGAGCGTCGCCGTCCCCGAGCCCGAGCACCACCGTCCCTGAGCCCTAGTCCCGCCGTCTCCGAGCCCAAGCGCCACCGAGCGCCACCATGCTCCAGGTAAGTCCATCTCCCTCATATGCTGTCGTGCTCCCTCATGTATAAATCTGAGATGAATGTCATGCCATGTATTTACCGTTTTCCCCCCTTTGTTTCCATTGAACCCTAGCTGTCATGTCTAGTTTGTGCGTGTGTAACAAGTTTTTGTGTGCATTGTTTCCGTTTTGTCCTCTAACTCAGAGCCGGTTTTTAAAACGGCCATAACTTTTGTATACGGACTCCGATCGAGATGTTCTATATATGAAAATTGATCAGAAAATATTTTGGATCAGTTTGTCCCCAGCTTTGTCAGGTTCGGCAATTTTATTTTTCCCAAAAACTGCTCAGAAGATTATCTTTTTGAGCCAGGAAACTTTTTTAATTCTAAGCATGTCTTCTGAATTTTATTTTCCCCAGGAAGCTTTTTTCACTTGTTTAGGCTTAAATTTTTTTGTGGTTACCTCTTGCATGCTCCTAAATCAAGAAAAATATTAAAAAATAAAAAGAAAAGTCAAATTTTTCCTGTCTTGGTCAAAAGCAGATGAAAAGAAAAAATAGTGAAGGGCAAAAGAGGAACCATATCTAGAGAAGCACATAGAAAGGTGCAATGTATAGATCTGATATAATGTAACTTTTGTTTTGGTTGAGATAAATTCAAATATTCTCCTTCATTTCAAAAATAAATTGTATATATGAATGAATATGTGAAATATGTGAATGTCATATGTGAGTTTTGAATTGGGTTTCCTGTAAATAATTGTATATATGAATGAGGCTGGGGAATATATATCTCTGTGAATAATTGTATATGTGAATAATTTTTCAACGGAAAATATATATTTTATGTGCATTGATATTTTTTTAGTTTTATAGTTTACATATATAAGGGCAGCGATTTTCGCGTCCGGGCGGCTTAAGACCCCACATGGAAAAACTATCTTTCCATGCAGGCCGCTTAAACCGCCGAGCCGCCCGGACGCGAAAATCGCCGCCTATATATAGTCGTGCGGGCTCCTGAAATTTTCTAAGTTCCCAGCGAATCCAGATCTTGTGCCGTCAGGCTGCCAAAATTTAAAGCAACCGCCTCTCACCGCCACCGACTGCCGATCGCCGTATCCCCGCCGACTCCGCCGCTAGCCACTACCGCCGCCCTGCCGCGCGTCACCGCTAGCCGCTGCCGCCGCCCTGCCATGCGTCGCCGCTAGCCGCTGCCGCGCCCTGCCGCCGCCCATCCTTCTCTCTCTCTCCGTCGCTCTCACCGACCGCCCCCGCCTCGTCGACTGGCCGCCGCCTCACCGACCGCCCCCGCCTCGTCGACCGCCGCCTCCACCGCGCTAGACCGGCGCCTGCCCCACCGCACGGCCACCTCCACCACGCCACCGCCACCTGCCTGCCCCACCGCGCCACCGACCACCACCTTCACCGGTTAGTAACTTGATTCTTGTAAATGTGTTGATTCTTGTGAATGTGTTGATTCTTGTAAAATGTGATGTGATGAGAAATTGTGATGTTGAGACGTGCTGCTCTTCCTTCAGAAAATTGTGATGCATTCCAGGTTAAAGAGTTGGGTGTAATGGGGGGAAGGTGCTGCAGAATCCTTTTCTCTCTCCCTCTTTTGGACCAGATGTTGTAGATTCCTGTGATTGTAACTATTTGGTTTGCCATTTCTATTATGCATATTTTGGGGGGCACATGTATATGTAACATTAATTGAAAAAAAGAGAGAAACAGGCACCATGCAAGGGAATTTGTGGTGGTTAAACTAGAGTTCGGTTGTTGTGAACAAGGTGCACATGCATGCATGCAAGCAAGCAGGGTTTTTGTACTGCTCTAGCTTGATTTCTATTGATATACTGCGCTGTAGATTGGCGCCATCGCATGTGTTTCTTTATATATTTTGTGAAACCATGTTTCTTTAATTTATATATGAAAGCTAAGAGGTTTGTTTCTCTACTTGTACTATATGCTTGTAGTCTCATAATGTTGCATTTTGACTGGGGAAGGAAGTGGGAATAGGAGTAATTAAATAATTAATTAGCTATCAAGGTTGGTTAATTTCAAACCTGCCAGTTTAAATTTACCAGGGAACAATTAGATGGCCAATGCAAGTTACAAGACTTTGCTATATCCATTTGGATGGACATTTAGCAAGACTTTGCTTTTATTTTTTTCATCTAATAATGCGGTGGTTTTCATTATGTATGTGAAATGTGATGCAAATTGATGGTATGTATGAAATGTGATGTGAAATGTGATGCATATATTCAGTGGGATTAGTAATATTGAGGGTGAAAGATTATGAAAAATGAATTTAGGAGAGATAGAGGTGCTAGTTAATTATCTGTTTTGTATTTGTGAAAATAGTGGGTGATAATTAAATCACCGGAATACCTGCAGGTAGAAATTTGTGAAAACATGTGAGAGCTCCTTTGGATTGAATGAACTTTATAGGAAATATAAAGGAATAGAATCATTTTGAAAATTTTCCTTTGAGAGCATTTGGATGGGAGGAATCGTAGTTCAAAGGAAGAAGTCTGACCTCATGTTTTTAATTCCTTCCAAAGTTTCAATGCACCATCTCTTTTTCTCTCACTAATAAATCAATATATAATTCATATATAATTAATCATATTTTGATTATCTGATTATTAAGTACTCACAGGGTTCTAAATGTGATTATTTCAAGCTTAACATCTGAAAATGTGCTTGTTTAGATTCACAAAAATATATGCTTGTATTTTTCAACACAAGGAGTATATTTGAAAAATTTACATATGTGCAAAATATGTAAAATTATATATGTGAAATTATATATGTGCATCTATCGCTGTACTTTCTCTTGACTGTAATTGTAGTTACAATTAGATGAAAGTAAGATGAATTGTGTTATGAACAACCATAGATCAAATGTCGAACGAGAAAGCTTCCTTGGAGGTACCGAATGTTGAACTATCGCAAGAGGCGTCTAGCGAAGGCACATGGCAGATACCAAGCGATCCTTTTGAGATAGAAATTACGTCAGCACCACGAGTTGAAGATGACCCCGACTACATCCCTATCGAGCAAGCAGTAAGTCGAGACGTAGTGTTATGAACTAATCTGTCTCTCCCTCGGTCACATTTAACATTTTCTGATGTAATGTTCGTACAGATGGAAACACGGTGCTGCTCAAAAAGAAAGGCCACCAAGTCTGCCATCATAGCCGAAGTCGAGAAGGATACAACAACGTCTGGTCCTGTAGAAACTGACACGTCCACAAGCGTTGAAGGATATCAAAAGAAAAGACGTGGTCAGAGAAGTAAGAACCAACCCCCCAAGGAGACGTACTACATAACCTCTGTGAACCAAGATGGGAAGCCAGTGGAGCCAAAGGTGGAATTGACTAAATTTAGCAGCACATGCGGGGTACTGGCCAGAACCCACGGACCGTTAAATATAGATTCCTAGGGAACAGGTGGATGACAACCTGAAGACATTTATGTGGAATGATTTATAGAAATGGCTTGTCTATCCACCTGGTGCAGAGGTTTTGGGAAGAGAGTTTGCATTGAAAACGATGACGCATCGGTGGAGGCAGTGGAAGTCCAACATGAACACATATTATGTACAAAAGAACAAGTCTCCATTCAAAGAATATGGTGGTATTACGCCAGCCGGACAAGTTCGTGGCAAACATGAAAAGCCCGAAAGCCTTAGCGCGGAGGAAAAAGATGTCCAATCTAGCTAAAAGAAATAAATACCCGCACCGATTGGGCTCGAACGGCTATGATGGTCACGTAGAGAAGTGGCGAGCAACTGAAGAGAAGTTTGTAGCCCAAGGCAAACCACTGCTTGTACAACCACTCAAGGAAAGGAGCGAAAACTAGGTTTGGGCACGTAGCACGGGCCAAGTCACCGATGAGGGAGAGATCCTTTTTGAGGACCCTGACATCGAGCGTGTGACCAGTAGTCTCAAGGAGATTGCGGAGAAAGAGAAAGCTGGGGAATTCATTGCCACGAGGGAGAAGGATCAACTGACAGCTGCATTAGGCAACCCTGAACATTCCGGACGAGTAAGAGGTCTATCGTCAAGAACAAGTTGGAAGGAAGAGTTTCTAGAGAAAGCTACGAGTTACAAGAAACGAGTCATGTAGAAACATAAACTGGAAGAGAAAATAGCAAGACAAGCCGAACAACATTTCTACTCTCTTGTTGCTCAAAATCGCCTAGCCTTCCCATACTTATTCCAGCATTCTGAAGAACCGACAATTTAGGTGCCAAGCAGTGTCAGGTCAGTAGACACGTCACCTTATCCAGTGGATAACATCACTACTCCGACGCCGTGTAGCCTACTCGTGCCGATAGGAAGGGCTGGGAAGAGAAAGGAGGTGGGAACAAGACTTGCGATACCAGGGTGTCAATTTCACAACACTCCAATCCCTGAAGAATATGCAAGAATACAAGTGGCCAAGGTGCATGCAGAGCATACTAGTTTAGAGCTAGATATTTCAGCACCAGAAGGGATAAAACTACTTGGGGATGCGGTGAACCAGTTCATACTGTGGCATCGACGAGATATCCTACTGGTCGGTCCATCGCCTTCAACCCCAATCCCGTCGGCTCCTAAGATTGTTGCTGCTCCTACATCGCCTTCTCTACTAGGGCCAGATTCACCACCAAATTGGCCTGCTTACCCACCTCCCTCGTCCCCACAAAAAGGGTCTGATTCACCACCTCTGTTACCCCTTAAAGTCCCGGAAGAACAACCACCATCTATAGTACAAGATATTCGTCGATTTCCTCTGACACCACAGTTAGCTTTGGTGCTACCTAAAAGGCCTCTTCAGAAAACCACAAGTCTCCGAAGTCCAACCAAGCTTGAACCTCGTCGGCTTATCCCAAAAATGGTACGATCCACTTATGATCAGAAAGAAATGGCTGTATACGAGGAAAAGTTAGTGTTCCAGGCCTTCAGGGGGAGAGCGCCGACTGACAAGAAGTAAGATGAAACTCCACAGTTGTCGGATTCACATAAATCAATGAAAAATCACATGGAGGATATGCAAAACTGGACATTCGATGAAGTGCCAACAAAGTACGAGTACGGGAAGCCGTTTTTATCGTGGCACATCATGGAAGACCTACCCTGGGAGATGAGGTTGATGCATGACTGGTACCTAAAGACAACTAAAAAAGGCCTCAGCATGATTACTGTGAAAGTCCTGGATCACGCTTTCATCAGTGGACCAAATGGGATGCTGGTCATCGATTTCAACGACCTTCACGCATTTTTCAAGTTGGACAAAATGGATATAAATCTCGTTGCCGCATTTTGCCTGTAAGTCAATCGCATTTGATGACATAAATGAATTCATTTGCAAACTAACTTCTGATAAATTACACACTGCATTACTTAGGATGCAATTTCACGACACCGAAAAGGCCAACCGACCAGTAGGATACATCAACCCAACAAGGGTTTCCTGGACGGAACACACGGTGGCAATTCATGATGATTCTGCTGAGCTGAAAGATAAATCGAAGTCCAAAAAAGAAGCTGCCATCAAACAAATGCACTGTACTTGGGCAAAGCGATGCTCACGCACAAAGACAAAATTGTCATCATGGTCCCTAATGTTGTACGATACGTAATATTTCTTCCGTACTACTGCTATTTTACTACAACATCACCTATAATTAACATATCTTCTTTGCAGCGATCACTATGTCCTATTTCTGGTATATCCGCGGATCACTTGGCCGTATTGCTGGATCGGCACACTACGCTGATGATACATTCAAAGAAATTCTCATTTTGTTAAATTTGTAAGTACTTTTATGTATAGATGGCCAAATGGGCCGGGCCGAAGTGGGCCAGCACGAGCACGGCAATTCCTATAGCAGGCACGACACGACACGCAAGCGAAATGGGCCGGGCCGACACGACACGAGTGGCCGTGCCGTGCTTGGGCTGCCGGCCGAGCCCGTGGGTCCGAACGACACGACACGGCTCCTGTGCATGCCAGCTCGGGCACAGCATGGCCGGCCAGGCCGACACGGCACGGAAGGGGGGAGCGAAGAATAGGACAACCGAGGACGGGCGGATGGCCGACGGTGTCACGAGCGGCTGCCGGCGCGGAGGAGGGCTGAGGAAGTGTGGGTAGGGACGGCCGACGGCCGGCACAGCGTGGAGGAGGAATCGCAGGAGCAGTGCGGGCGCGTGGCCGACGGCCGACGGCGTGGAGGGGCGGACGGCCGACGGCATGTCGGCGTCATGGGCGACGGGTGCGTGATCGGCGTCGGTCACGGCGCCGGCTCGGCTCGTCGTCGGCGTTCGGGCGGCGCCGGTTCGGCTAAGTGTCGGCGTCCAGGCTGTTAGTGATATGTCCTAGAGGCAACATGAAGATGTTGGATATCACATCAATGTTTATGTATAAATGAATAAAGTGTTATTCAGTTCCATGAAATAGACATCTTGTATTGATCAATAAGTACGTGACTTATTTATGAGACTCTATATGTATGAATCTATTTCTAAATGATCCTCGATCATATGTCATATTGTTGGAACAAATATGATTCTAAGATCAGCATGTTTATTGATTGATGATCATGTCTCATAGATCATGGGTATGGAGATACCAAATCAACAAACATGGACATATGTGTTGGAGAACACATTGTTGGATAGACCAACCATGAGACACTACGGAATTAATGTGCCATTAGTTGGTCTCGGGTAGTGTTGGTACAAAGTCCTTAGACCTGAGATCACCATGGATTCCAACATGTGTAGTAGCCTACTTTGGGACTACCAAACGCTATTCCGTAATGGGGTAGTTATAAAGATAGTTTTCGGGTTTGCTATGAAACATGGAGTGGGATGTGAGTGATCAAGATGGAATTTGCCCCTCCTTTGGAGAGATATCTCTGGGCCCCTCGAGGTAATGGATTATGGAAATGCATGGCCATGCTAAGTTGATTGAGGAGTCAATCAACAGACAGATAATCCAATACGGTTCGAGTGAATGGTTAAGCTATTGAAGGGATGGCACACATCTTGCCTATAGCTTAACCGGTATCGTGAGGCAAAGGGATTTGTGTACACATTACAGGTTCGAGCCGATATTATATTCTTGTATACTATGGTGTCAATATGTGCTGCTAGGCGCCGCTATTGATAGGTCGGCTGAGTTGGACTCGAGCCGACGATCGGCTAAGTTAGACTATAGCCGAAACCGAGTATACCTGAACCTACAGGGTCGCACGCTTAAGGGGATAGAATAGATATTCGAGTTGGACTCGGATACGGCTCGATCGGATAGGGATCCGATCGGATAGAGTCCTATGGGCTTACGACGTGTGGGGCGGCCAACTCTATGAGATACGGATGAGATCCGATTCAAAATAGAGTCCTAATCGGCCACTAGTCCCGTCGGCCAACTCTATATAAAGGAGGGAGGGGTGGAGAGCTGAAAAGACATCAATTGCATCGCGTGCAACGAAGTCGCCGAGATCAATCTCCACGGAAACCCTCCCCACTTTCGAGCCAAACCCTAGCCTTGCATCGCGTGCTAGCACACGGGTGTTCGGCGTTCGTCCCGGACGTGTGGATACCGGTAGAGGCGCCGCTACGTTGCGCGCTGTTGATCGGCTTCGGATCGGCGCAATCGGAGTGATCGGCGTGGTGGAATCGGCTGCGGTCGGGCGCATCGGAGCGAGCCGTGAGAATGCGGCCGGACGACTCGAATCGGCTGATTGGCGAATCGGTGTCTCCGGAATCGGCTACACTGTTCCGGATCAGATTGCCCGATTGGCTATTCCGCCGCACTCTACTCCAATCGGTAACGATCTATCGGCCCTTACTTGCAAGTGTTCTGGTTTGCGCGGTTAAAAGTTTTTGTTTTCGGCTAGCGTAGCCTCCGCGTAACCCTTCAGTGGTATCGAGCTAATCTTGCTTAGTTCGGGTTTTAGATTGGATCGGAACAAGTTTTGCGCGCGGGTTGATTAGATCAATCGGTTTTACGGGATTTGTTGAGGAGAGTTCATGGTAATTGCGTTCCTTGATAGTGTATCGGAACGACGTAATGTGATTACGTCGAAGCAATATCCATAGAACTCGGTTTGAGTCGGCTTCGAGATAGCGTTCCTTGATAGTGTATCGGAACGGTATAATGTGATTATGCCGAAGCTTTCTCGTAGTCCGATCTTTTAGCTGCCTCGCGCTGCGCAAACCATCTCCCTTGATAGTGTATCGGGACGGCATAATATGATTATGCCGACATGGTTTCCGTAAGCGATTTCATAGATTGGATCTATGAATTTCGTGTGGTGTTCCAGCCGCTCATCATCACCCTTTTGCCCGTCACGAGGGAGAGAGGGAGAAAGTCTTTGATGGCGACGGCGGTATGACCGCGGGACCGGCGTGTGCGTACCCCCTTATAGGTCGTCTCGATGCCGTTTCTGCGATAGGTAGAAAACGTTTCTACACCTAACTTGTTTTTGCGAGAGAATGCTTTGAGATGGTATGGCCCTATTGTATGTATGAGATGCATGTGATGCATGTAATATTCTTTCATATGTGCAATCCTGTAATATTCTTTCATACGTGCAATGCTTGTAATATTCTTTCACGACTGCGAGTCGATGTAATCTTCAATTAGAGCTTCTATAGTAGTAGCTTAGTTTGAAGAAATCAAGCATTAGGCACTTGGAAGAATGGTGATGAAGATGGAGATCCTCTACACCGGCATGGAGATGGAGATCACCATGTGAAGGGGGCCATACTATTTCATGCTATTCTACCTGCTTTCATATATGTGATATGTTTGTTTGATAGGATAGCATCCCTCACAAAATTAAGTAGTAATGATGCCCTTCCAAATGTTGCACCGTCACCGTTATGCTCGTCAATGGTGGGTCGCCAAAGCGAGTGCCATTCTCTATCATAACACGAGGGGTATATGTCGGACATATACTGTAGGAGCATTTGGTTTACTTAACAAGGCTATCAAAACAGTTTTGGGCCTTGGGGCATAGGTTGGGGCCGGGGCATGGAGATGCCACACCAACAACAAGAGTCACATAGAGATGTGATTAGCAAGGAGTTGCTTACCGATGTTATTAATCTTCTAGCAGTGATGCCAAAGCTCACTAGAAAATTGATTAACATGTGGATCTTGACCCAATACGTAACCTAGAGGAAAGGTGGAAAATACGTAATGGGAGTCTTATGTTAAATTGTTTAACAAAAGACATAGCATAAACATTGTGCTAAACTTTGCCTTTTCTTGTAGAATAAATGGCGGCTAATACTACACCTAGTTCTTTTAATTTGCGATCTATTCTTGAAAAGGAAAAATTAAATGGAACAAACTTTATGGATTGGTATCGCAACTTGAGAATTGTTCTCAAGCAAGAGCGTAAGGAGTACGTTCTTGAAGTACCCTATCCGAGGATTTGCCTAATAATGCCACTTGCAACGCACGGAGAGCTTACGAGAAGCACACTAATGATGCCCTAGATATAGGCGTCTCATGCTTGCTACAATGTCCCCAGCTTGAAGCAATATGAGAGCAGCAATGCTCACACTATTATTCGGGGACTGCGTGGCATGTTTGAGAACCAAGCTCGGGCCGAGAGGTTCAACACCTCAAAGTCCTTGTTTGCGTGCAGGCTTGTTGAGGGGAATCCCGTCAGTCCGCATGTGATAAAGATGATTGGCTACATTGAGAGTCCGGAAAAACTAGGTTTTCCCTTAGCCAAGAGTTGGCTACGATGTGATTCTCCGGTCGCTCCCTCCGAGCTTCGAGCCATTCATATTAAATTATCACAAGAACAATATGGATAGAACCTTGGCTGAATTGCATGGGATGCTAAAGACAGTGAGGAGAGTATCTAGAAAAACGGTCATCATGTGATGATGATGCGAAGGCTAAGCGCAAACCACTGTCAAGAAACTTTGCACCAAGAGGAAGTTAACTCCCGATGAGATCGCGAGTGCCTCTAATGCAAAGAAGGGCAAGAAGGGGTCGGCGGCATCAGATGCCGTTTGCTTCTATTGCAAGGAGACATGCCACTGGAAGAGGAACTACAAGAAGTACATGGAGGATCTCAAAAAGAAGCAAAGTACGACTTACGCTTCAGGTATTAATGTTATAGACATTAATCTTGCTACTTCACCTACTGACTCTTGGGTATTTGATACCGGATCGTAGCTCATATTTGCAAGTCGTTGCGGGGAATGAGAAGAAGTAGAGGATTGAGAAGGGGCGAGGTGAACTCGCACGTCGGCAATGGAGCAAGCGTTGCTACGTTGCTTGTCGGCACGTACCACTTCATCTACCTTCGGGATTAGTTTTGGAATTGAATAATTGTTATTGTGTTCCAACACTATGTCAAAACGTTATTTCGCTTCATGTTTGCAAGCGGAAGGATATGATTTTAGATCAATGAACAATGGTTGTTCAATATATCTCGAGATATGTTCTATTTTCATGCTCCATTGGTGAATGGATTATACGTTTTGAATCTTGAAGCATCTTCCATCTATAACATTAATACGAAAGGCAACTCTCTAATGATATAAACCCCACGTTTATCGGCATTGTCGCTTAGGCCATATAAATAAGAAACGCATGGAGAAGCTCCATAAGGATGGATTGCTTCACTCTTTTGATTTTGAATCATTTGAGACATGTGAGTCTTGTTTACTTGGTAAGATGACAAAGGCACCTTTCACGGGACACGGTGAAAGAGCAAGTGACTTGTTGGCACTCATACATACGATGTATGTGGACCAATGAGCTCAACGGCCGAGGTGGTTATCGTACTTCATTACCTTTACCGATGACTTTAGTAGATATGGTTATATCTACTTAATGAGGCATAAGTCCGAATCCTTTGAAAAGTTCAAAGAATTCCAGAATGAAGTACGAATCATTTAGGAAAAACAATCAAGTTTCTACGATCGGATCGTGGAGGAGAATACTTGAGCCAAGAGTTTGGTAATCATTTGAAAGATTGTGGAATTGTTCCACGCTTGACTCCGCCAGAACTCCACAATGGAACGGAGTGTCCGAACGGAGAAATCGCACCTTGTTGGACATGGTGCGGTCGATGATGAGCCAAAGTGATCTTCCGTTATCCTTCGGGATATGCTCTTGAAACAGCCTACGCTCACACTAAATAGAGTTCCATCTAAGTCGGTTGAAAAGACACCATATGAGATATGGACAGGGCAACCCCTAGTTTGTCTTTTCTCAAAATTTGGGGATGCGAGGCTTATGTAAAGCGTTTGACCGACAAGCTCACACCCAAATCGGACAAGTGCTTCTTTGTGGGATATCCTAAGGAAACTAAGGGATATTACTTTTATAATCGGGAACAAGGCAAAGTGTTTGTCGCCCGACACGGTGTCTTCTTGGAGAAAGAGTTTCTTTCAAGAAGGGTTAGTGGGAGCAGGGTGCATCTTGAAGAAGTTCAAGAAACACCGAAAACGTTTCAGCAACCACGGAACCACAACGGGAGGAGCAAAGTGTTGCGCCACCGCTTGTAGATACACCACCCACGGAGGTGTGAAAGATCACGTCGTGCACCGAGTACACAGTGCGGAACAACGTGATATATTGTTGTTGGACAACGATGAACCTAAGACCTATGAGGAAGCGATGGTGGGACCCGATTCCAACAAGTGGCTTGGAGCCATGAAATCCGAAATAGAATCCATGTACGACAATCAAGTTTGGAACTTGGTTGATCCACTGATGGTGTCAAAACCATTGAGTGTAAATGGGTTTTTAAGGAAAAGGCCGATATGGATGGAAATGTTCATATCTATAAGGCGCGATTGGTGGCGAAAGGTTTTAAACAGATTCAAGGAGTTGATTACGATGAAACCTTCTCGCCCGTCGCAATGCTTAAATCTATTTGGATTATCCTAGCGATTCCTAGAGAAGAAGCCAAAAGGGAATCCATTGTATGTGATTTTACCATTTTAACCTTAGCGTAAGTAGTACAGTTATAAAACTACCTGGGCAAAATGGTAATTTTGCATTAGTTGGCTAGGGTTTTCTGTTCAAACGGCTCGAGCTCAGCCCATGGGCCGTAAGCAGGCCTGTGCCGGCACGGGCACAGCCCAACCAGCCGTGAGCCGTGCTTGGGCCGAGGGTGAGGCATGTGGGCCGGCACGGCACGACCCGTTACAGTAACCGTGCCTAACCGGTCGTGCCTAAACGGGCCGTGCCTCACCCGTGTGAAGGGTTACACGGAGGCTACAGTAGCCGAAAACAAAAACTTTTCTACCGCGTAAACCAGGAACACTTGCAAGTAAGGGCCGATAGATCGTTACCGATTGGAGTATGCAGCGGAAATAGCCAATCAGGGCTATCCGATCTGGAACAGTGCAGCCGATTCCCGCAAGCCGATAGCTGATTCCTGGGGACAGCCGATTCACCAATCAGCCGATTCGCCGAGTCGTCTGACAGCATTCTCGCGCCTCGCTCCGATGCGCTCGACCGCAGCCGATTCCACCACAGCCGATCCGTAGCCGATCAACAGCGTGCAACGTAGCAGTGCCTCTACCGGTATCCACATGTCCGGGGACAGAACGCCGAACACCTGTGTGCTAGCACGCGATGCAAGGCTAGGGTTTGGCTCGAAAGTGGGGAGAATTTCCGTGGAGATTGATCTTGGCGACTTCTGTTGTGGATTTGGTTCAATGCGATACTGCAACTCTCCACCCCTCGTCCCTTTATATAGAGTTTGCCAACTGGGACTATTGGCCGATCAGGACTCTATTTTAAATCGGATCCTATCCGAATCTCACAGAGTTGGCCGCCCATATATCGTAAGCCCATAGGACTCTATCCGATGCGCTCGATCGTATCCGAGTCCAACTCGAATATCTATTCTATCCCCTTAAGCGTGCGACCCTGTAGGTTCAGGTATACTCGGTTTCGGCTATAGTCTAACTTAGCCGACCGTCGGCTCGAGTCCAACTCAGCCGACCTGTCAACAGCGGCGGCTAGCAGCACATATTGACACCATAGTATACAAGAATATAATATCGGCTCTGAACCTGTAATGTGTACACAAATCCCTTTGCCTCACGATACCAATTAAGCTATAGGTAAGATGTGTGTCATCCCTTCAATAGCTTAACCATTCACTCGAACTGTATTGGATTTTCTGTCGGTTGATTGACTCCTCAATCAACTTAGCATGGCCATGCATTTTCATAATCCATTACCTCGAGGGGCCTAGAGATATCTCTCCAAAGGAGGGGCAAATTTCATCTTGATCACTCACATCCTACTCCATGTTTCATAGCAAACCCGAAAACTACCTTTATATCTACCCAGTTACAGAATAGCGTTTGGTAGTCCCAAAGTAGGCTACTACACATGTTGGAATCCATGGTGATCTCAGGTCTAAGGACTTTGTACCAACACTACCTGAGACCAACTAATGGCACATTAATTCCTGTAGTGTCTCATGGTGGGTCTATCTAACAATGTGTTCTCTAACACATGTTTCCATGTTTATTGATTTGGTATCTCCATACCCATGATCTATGAGACATGATCATTAATCAATAAACATGCCGATCTTAGAATCATATTAGTTTCAATAATATGATATATGATCAGGGATCATTTAGAAATAGATTCATACATGTAGAGTCTCATAAATAAGTCACGTACTTATTGATCAATATAAGATGTCTATTTCATGGAACTCAATAACACTTTATTCATAAATACATAAACATTGACCATGATATTCAACATCTCCATGTTGCCTCTAGGGCATATCACTAACACCGTGCCCGTGCCGGGCCGAGCCGTGCCGCCCGTTTGGCCACCTATACTTTTATGCACCATTTAATAAGTATTAGTTGTTGTACTCTCACACAATTGACTCAAACAATTATTTTGTCTACATAGAGCACACAAACATTACGTAGACCATGGTGGACCAGTCAATAATCCAGAAAGGAAGAAGCTTCTCGTGAAGACACAATGGGCGGCAATTACATGTCCGCTATATTGACATTTCTTATATATACTTGTTTAAATAAAAATATTGATGTATACAATTTTATTCAACACAGTGTTATAAGCAACCACCAGGCACTAACTTATACGGATACTACGTGTATGAGATGCTTAGAATCAACGGGAGATATACTACAAAGTTTGAAGAAGTAAGTCCAGAGAAAATATATTTTTACATATTAAGATCTTGTATAAATTTTCTAACTATCAATGTGTATTTCTTCCTAAACAGATCCCATCCATTCCAGTTGTAGCGAACCGGTTCGACAATCGAACCATATTCAACTTGTGTACAGATATTTGTTGCTTCATCCGCCATGATGTCTGTAACCATTTGGGTGATTTCTACGATCTGGAGAGCCAGCTTGCGACGGAGGAAACCTTCAAATAACTTAGAGAGTGGAAAAAAGAACGTATGTAGAACAAATATTTCAAAGTTTATATTTTATGTGCATTCGAACTATTGTAACTTACGAGACAATACATGATATGTATATATGTGTATGCGTATATATCTTTTATGAGAATATAATTAATATGTTTTAATTCTTAAGTGTGTACATACTAACGACGACAACATCAACATCGATATGTGTAGTACGCATATCATTAATTATTGAGAGAGAACCCAAACAAAATGCAAGCAGACATAAAATAATGTCAGATCTTCCCGTGCGGTCAACTTAAAAGAACCACACGGAAAGATCTATTATCCCGTGCGGTCGGCTTAAGCGGCCCATACAAGAAGATTGATTTTTTCGTGCGGGCCGTTTAAGCCGACCGCATGGGAATAGAGATTTTCTCGTGCAGTTAGGCCGCCCGCACGCGAAAAGGTTCTTTTTCCAGACCTTCTCGGACGTGAGAGCAGGCCTTCCGCACAGGAAGATGCCTTTCGACCTGTACGGAAAAATTGATTCGACCATTGATCATATTTTCTTCAGTTCTCATATCAAGTTTAGCTTTGCAGATAAGTTCAATTGTGTCACCAAGTGGGCTTGTACATAGAACACTGACGGTTGTCTCAACAATCGGGCATAAAAGTGCATTTCCATACAATACGTCTGCAAGGATGCTCCATCGCCTACGTGCAGTCATGGTGATCTTCAAGCGTACAAGCTAGCCAGGCTGATAACCCAATGCCAATGTGCGAGACCGCCACATAATTGAAGTTAGAAGACTGTTTCGATGAGATGAAGTGGGACAAGACATCTCGTAGAGCTAGCACGTCGCTAGGAGAGAAGGTGAAGTACTCCCAGACCATCTTTTCGACAGGTGTTGTCAACATAATATCATTGAATAATGCTTCACATTTACGACTTATTTGTGGTGGATTTCGTGCCATTAGGAGCTCCCTTTCTCACACCGGCAATGTGGCTGGTTTTGCTTTGCCACGCACTAAATCAAATATATCTATAATCAAATAGTGTTTTTATCTAAAATTTTTATTCGTCTGGCTATTTTACAAAAAAACGTTTATAAAATTAACCCGCAGTCTCAATACTGAAAAGAAAAGGAGGGCTTGGATAAAAAAACGTCTTCCTTTCCTCCTGCCCGTCCCTATCCGCGTCGCGCTTCATAGCGCGCCTGCACCCATCCCTCCCATCGCTGCTCAGAGCTCCCGCGCTGCGCTTGCACCCCTCCCTCCCGTCCCTATCCGCGTTGCGTCCCGACTTCACCCATTGCAATGCACGGGCAAAGTTGCTAGTGTTTTAAGAATTGAATAGTACCATATCCATCAGCTATGTTGTGACAAATTTGAGATCCAACAACAAAACCTCCACATTTTAATCGAGTAACATGCCAAAAACCCAAAAAAATCCATTAAGATTATGTTTTTTTAGAAGTAATTGGTTGAAGATACGATAACTAGAGATTTTTTAAATATTTAAATATTGTAAACAAGTAATGCACAGTTTTTGGATCACGTATATAGATGAATACGAATAATATGCTCAGTTTAAAAAACCAAAAAATACAGTGGCCTATATATTTATTAGCTATTACATAAACAGAATTATTAGTAAGGTTTGTCGAAACTTGGTTTCGGCAATATAATTTCTGGGGTCGCAGTCGAGATCGCCAAATACGATGGATTGAAAGAAGAAGAAGATTTAGACAGGTTCAGGCCCTCTCGTGAGGTAATACCCTACTCCTGTTTCGGTGGATTCGATCCGTCGAGTGTTTTTATTGATCTCGTGTATCTAAAGCTCTTGCTTGTGAAATCACATATCCCTCAAGGGATGCCCCTCACCCCCCTTATATAGTCTTGGGAGGAGGGCTTACAGATCGAAAACCCTATCTTATTCTAAGTTGGTTTCCTCAATCTTACCAAACCGTGACTATAGGCCGATTGCCTTATCTCTATCAGCAATCGTAACACCCAAGTCATGTTTGGCTTACAGATATGGCAGACGCAATCTATCCCTACCTCCAGTCGGATAAGCTTGCCATGTATATACCCGATTGCCACAATTTTCACAGTAGCCCCCGAGTCCTTTTCAGTCGACGAGACAACTCAGCTTCAGACCAAAGCAGCACACAGTCAAAAAATATCTTTGACCGAGTGCTTTTGGCGCCGAGTGCTTCCATCATCTCTGCCTGAATCTTCCCGAGTGGCTCCAAAGACTGTGAAGGGCTGGAAAAACATATAAAAATTTCTCAAAAATAAATATCTAGGTGCATCTCGTGATGCACCTAATTAGGTGTAGCCCCCGACTATATGGTTAGTCAAAAATAGGCTAAGCATATAGTCAAGAACTATAAAAGATCATTCTCATGTAGATGCCTAGCTCATGCTAAAGCAATCATAGAAATCTCATTACTCGGCAAGTTTATACTTATCCGAGTGAATTTGTCGGAGTCATCTCAGAACAAATAATTCAATCAACCCATATGGGTGAAAAACACTCGGTAAACTCAAGCTTATCCGAGTGGATTTGCCCGAGTAATCCCGGAACAAATATTTCAATCATCCCTCATGGGAAAACAAGTTCTTTCAATCATATGAAAAATATGACCAAGTTATTAAATAGATTATGCCATAATACTGGTCTCAATCTATAAAGATCTTCACCAAGGTGGAAAAACAAACAGCATTGGTAAGGTTACCTGACCAAATGCCAAAAAACCAAACAGCTCTTGTCATCAAGGTAGCTATAAAAACTTAGCTGTTGGCCACCTTCCAAGTTGCATCGTGCTAGCTTCTCATGAAGTCAAGCAAACTGCGGTATGGAAGGATTTTCAAAGGTATAGGGCACTCGGACACGCGCATATTGCTAGGGCAAATCTGCTTAAGCTCATCCGCTTAAGTCCCTAAGGACACGCGTCAGGCCACACCTTAGCTGGGCCGTAGATTTTCTTATGGGCTCGGCCCACTCACCAGAAAACCTAGCGCAACCCTCAAATCTTTCTATAAAGGCGTGAGGTCGTCCCCGCCTCTTCACCTTCCAAAAATTCCCCTTTTCACAACACTGTTCATCAGTTCATTACGGAGAACCCTAGACTTGTGCGCTCCCAAATCCATCCATCAAGGAGCTCGCTTTCTGCAACAACCAGCTTCCGCAGCCAAATCCCTCACGCTCCCCTATCAAAATCCCCACTTTTTCCGTCCAGATCCACTTCCCATCAACACCACTCTCATGGCGGAGGAAAGAAGGATCCCGTTTGACCAATGGGCCGCATCGGACGTGAAGGAAACCACTCTCAAAGAGATGGTAAAGCACGGCGTGCTTCCGCCAAAGGAGATCGTGGGATGGCGCCCGGCGGCGGGGGAGGAGTTCCCGACCCCGAACACCGGTGAGCTCGTCGTTTTCACTTCTTTCTTCTATTGCGGGTTCAGCCTTCCCACCTCCGAGTTCTTCCGGGGGCTTCGGGATTACTATGGGCTTCATCTCTACCATCTGAACCCCAACTCGATGCTTCACATCGCTCCCTTCATTCATGTATGTGAAGCCTTCCTTGGCATCCTCCCCCACTTCCATCTCTTCCGTCGCATGTTCTATCTCAAACCTCATTCGAACAAGGACCAGCCTTGCGTTGTTGGCGGGGCAGGTTTCCAACTCCGCGGATCTCTCCGCAAGGAGTATTTTTCTCTTCCTTTGAAGTCTTCCAACAAGGGATGGCACGCGGGCTGGTTCTACATTAGCAACCTAGAACCCAGCCTGCCATCTTTCGTCGGCCTTCCTCCTGTCCCGTCCATCATGGAGCACCTTCAAGCCCAAGATTGGGATGAGGCCAACGAGCTGCTCGCGAAGATCCGGCGATGAAGCAAAGGGGTCTTCGCGGGGAACAAATCACTCGGCACTTCATCGAGTGCCGGCGCTCCGATCAAGGAACGGTCAAAGCCGCCTTTGAGTATGAAGGCGGAACGGACCCCAATCGGGAAGACCCGGATCCACTCAGGTACGAGATCCCGAAGATCCGGATGTACAAGCTCTTCTCGACCGGAATTGCAGTTGAGCGGGCCCTCATTCTGCCGATTCTTCCCTTCAGCATCCACCGACCTCCTCCTCCGGTAAGCCGATTGGTTACTTCAGAGTATCTTTCTATCTTGACATCTTGTCTCTTAACATTGTGCACTCTTCTTCTGCAGGAAAACGCCTCTATCACCTCCAAGCCATACAAGGTGTCCCATGACGACGCGCCGCATCGCCCCGCCAAGAAGCCGGCTGGCGGGATCAAGATCCAAGGCGACCCGGTCGGGAAGCGAGCGGCGCCGAGTGAAGACTCGAACAAGCGTGCAAGCAAGAGGAGGCTAATTATAGAGGACTCGGATGATGACGTCCCGGCTCCTCCCACCGAGACACCACCTTTGAGACGATCGCCGCGGACGGCACCGAAGATCCGCCGGTCATCCAGGTATGCTCTGAAACCGAAGTCTGAACTCTTTTGTTAAAAACTTCTCTTTATCTTTATCCTTGCTGTGTTCGCTTTCGCAGGAGGCCCCAGGACATAGATCCTGCCGGAGGGGGTGAAGGACCGACTCCAGCTGCTGCTCCCGAGGTGCCAAGGCCAGCAGAGCCAAAGCCCCAGAGCCCACAACCAAGTGTGAGCGCTCCGGGGAAATAACCTTCACTTCCAAAGAAGGATGCCCCGAGGAAGGAGCCCCCAGCCCCCAGCCGGGATATCCCGACTGGAAACCAGTCAGCGGCCGGGAAGCCTGAGGCCATGGCTCAAGCTCCCCCGACTGAGGGTCACTCGGCGCGGAGTCGGAAGAAGGAGGCCAGCCGGGCCACTCCGCCTAAGCAAGCGGCCGCCGAAACCGGTGAGATTTGTTTCGAAGTTCTCTTTTACTCTTTCAATTTGAATCTTTCATGTCCTCATTTGTCCTTCCTGCTTGCCGACCACAGTGGAGGAGATCCCCAGGTTGCAGTCCTCTGAAACCTGGGTTCCTCCCATTCGGATCGAGTGGCGGGACTCGGAGGGCGAGAGGCAGGGCATCATCTTAGACTGGCAAGCCGAAAAAGATGAAAGGGATGCCCTTGTCGAGAGCCTGAACGAGGCGACCCGGCTGCTCAACGTAAGCCTTTGTCTCTCTCTTAAATTGTATCATCATTGTCTTTCAATCGGTCACTCTTCTGCTTTCGCGCGCAGAAGGAGTATTGCCGCTCTATGGCAAAATCTGAGGTGCTGGAGAAGCTGGTCCCCCACTTAAACTCCTTGGAGGACGTTCAGCGACAGCTGAAGGCCACTCGGGAGGAGGCCGCGTCAAGGGAGGCGGCTTTAAGGAGGGAGATCGCAGAGCTTCGGGAGGCGAATCTCGACCTCCGAGGATCAATCGGGAGTAAGCCCGCCTCTCCAAGTTTCTTCATGATTCTTATGTTGATCTTGGTTGTTGACGATCTTCTTTTGTTGTAGAAAATTCTTCGGAGGTCCATTCGCTTCAAGTCCAGCTAGAAGCGGTCAACCTCGACAAGGCCGAGATGGAGGCCGAGTTTGAAGGTAATCTTCTTTGAAGTGAAACTTCTTGTGCTGCTTTATTTCCGAGTGCTTTGAATGATCCGGGACTTTTGGCAGCTTACAAGGTAAAAACCCGAGCCCAATACGACGTCTTGCTTGGGCGGATCAAACGAAGCGACGAGATGCGGGAAGAGGTCGCCAACGCCGCCATGCCGATCTTGCTGTCCTTGTTCGATCAAGGAGTTGGGGCCAGCTCGCTGGAGCCGATCGAAATATTCGACAAGCCGCGGCGGCTCCCGACCGATACCCGGCCAATATCACCGAAGCAGCCAGCATGGGGCTGGTCCGCTCTTGCACGACCAAGTCCTTTACCCCGAGTGGATATCCACTCGGTTGGAGAAGGCTTTGCTGATGGAACGACGGACGAGCAGGCCTTGGACATGCTAAGTGAGGCGCAAGAAGCGGCGAAGAAGATATCCCTTGATGTAGTAAACAACTTCAAGATTTAATTTGTCTTTCTGACTTTTGTCTTGTAAATGTCGCATATCCGTAACATTCTAATGTAGAACTTGTGATATTTTTAGTTTATTTATGTTAATGCCTTGATTCAAGCTTTTGCATGAAATTTTTTAAGTAGTTTTCGTCTGGCTGTCATCAAGCCTAGGCTCGATTAGGTCATCGGAAAACTCTCAGTCCTTAGACACTGAGCTCGAGTCGAAGGACATTAAACAATGATAAACCAAATTATGCACAAAAGTTGATGAGGAAAACTTGAGCCTTATTGACATGTGTACAGCGCCCGACTGCTAACTCAAGAAGTCATCTTGCTTGAGGTTGGCAGTCAAGGAAAACATGAGGCCTTAGCCAAATTAGGCATAAAATCGTCGAAGATGCTCGATGTTCCAGGAGTTCTCCACCATAGACCCGTCTTCGCGCTTTAGCCGGTATGCACCGGGTCGAGTCACTTCAGCGATTATGTATGGTCCTTCCCATAAGGGAGATAACTTGTGTCGATCTTTGGTGGTCTGGATCTTGCGTAGGACCAGGTCGCCAACAATGAAAGCTCGTGCTCGCACGTTGCGACTGTGGTATCTTCTAAGCCCTTGAAGGTATTTGGCCGACTGGATGAGGGCTGCCTCACGGGCCTCTTCCAATCGGGTGAGGTCATCCACTCGGTCAGGGTCGTAGCGTTCATTGTTGAAGCTGCGGACCCGGAGAGACTCATACTCCATCTCGTTTGGCAACATGGCTTCTGCGCCATAGACCAAAAAGAAAGGAGTTTGGTCGGTAGCCCGACTGGGTGTGGTTCGCAGCAACCATAAAACCGAGGGAAGTTCTTGGACCCACTTGCCAGCGTAAGGGTTTAGGCGGTCGAAAACGCGGGCCTTGATGCCTTGGAGGACTATGCCGTTGGCTCGCTCAACTTGTCCGTTGCTTTTGGGGTGAGCTACGATGCGTAGCGATCTTGATTCCGAAGTCTTCGCAGAATTCCTTGAAGATGCCTCCCGTAAATTGAGTCCCATTGTCGGTTATAATTCTGTTTGGGACGCCGAAGCGGTGCACGATGTTGAGGAAAAGTCTCGTGCTTTGTCGCAGTAATTGTGGCGACCGGTTTGGCCTCAATCCACTTGGAGAACTTGTCAATTGCGACGAAGAGGTGTGTGAATCCTCCTGGAGCTTTTTTGAAAGGGCCAACCATGTCCAGCCCCCATACCGCGAACGGCCAGGAAAGTGGGATTGTTTGAAGCTCCTGGGCCGGGACATGGCTTTGTCGGGCGAAAAACTGGCAGCCTTCGCAGGTTCGTACAACTTTATCCGCGTCGGAGACCGCAGTAAGCCAGAAGAAACCTTGTCTGTAAGCTTTGCCAACTAGAGTGCGTGCTGCTGCGTGGCTTCCGCATATGCTCGAGTGGATGTCTTGGAGTAACTGCTTCCCTTCTTCGGGTGTGATGCACCTCATTAGAATTCCGGAGGGGCTTCTCTTGTATAGATCGGAGTCAACAATGACGTATGCTTGGCAATGACGCCGGACGCATTCCGCTTCATCCCGGTCATCCGCGCTCTTCTTGGGTTAAGAATTTGATGAGCGGTGTCCTCCAGTCGGTATCAGTCATGGCGACTTCGTTCGTGGTTTGCTCGGTAAGAGTTGTCTTTGCCGTGATGGTTGGTTCGTAGAGATGTTCAACAAAGACGTCTGTTGGGGTAGCTTCGCGCTTAGATCCGAATTGTGCCAGCTCATCGGCAGCTTCGTTGCTATGTTTCAGGACATGAGAGAGTTCGAGTCCATCAAACTTGTCCTCAAGCTTGCGGACCTCTTGTCGGTAGGCCTCCATAGTGTCGTTTAGGCAAGACCAGTCTTTCATCACTTGATTGACGACCAGCTGGGAGTCACCTTTCACAATAAGCCGTCGTATCCCGAGTGAGACTGCTAGGCGCAGTCCATGTAGAAGAGCTTCGTACTCGGCAACGTTGTGTGAAGCGGAGAAGTGGAGGTGAAGGACATATCTTAGCCTTTCCCCGGTCGGGGAAATCAGCACAACTCCTGCTCCCAAGCCGGTGATCCTCTTGGATCCGTTGAAGTGCATGGTCCAGTGTTGGAGGTCTTCTCGAGGCACGTTCTCTTGCTGTTCAGTCCACTCGGCCAGGAAGTCCGCCAAGGCTTGTGACTTTATGGACGTTCTTGCCTTAAAGGTCAAGTCCAGCGGCATTAGTTCTAGGGCCCACTTGGCGATGCGTCCGGTTGCCTCGCGGTTGTGGATGACGTCGCCGAGTGGGAAAGAGGTAACGATGGTGACCGAGTGACCCTGAAAATAGTGTGCTAATTTCCTCGTGGTTATTAGAACACCATAGAGCAGCTTTTGTACCTGAGGGTAGCGAATTTTGGCTCCTGCCAATACTTCGCTAACAAAGTAAATTGGCCTTTGAATCTTCTGAGTTCGTCCTTCCTCCTCGCGTTCGACCACGAGGACCGTGATGACCACTTGGTGAGTGGCTGAGACGTACAGCAGCAGAGGTTCCTGGGGCTGAGGCGAGGCCAGGACGGGTGGCGTGGTAAGGAACTCTTTGAAATCTTCAAAGGCTTGGTTGGCTTCCGCGGTCCACTGGAAGTCGTCTGTCTTCTTTAGCAGTCTGAAGAAGGGCATGCCTCGTTCGCCGAGTCGGGATATAAAACGGCTTAATGCCGCCATGCAGCCAGTGAGCTTCTGGACGTCTTTCTGGTTACTCGGGGGTTTCATGTTTAAGATGGCGTTGATCTTCTCTGGATTTGCTTCAATGCCGCGATGTGACACCATGAAGCCGAGCAGTTTGCCTGATGGAACACCGAAAGTGCACTTCTCCGGGTTTAACTTCGTTCTGAAGGCCCGGATGTTTGCAAAGGTTTCTTCTAAGTCGGCGATCAGGTCTTCTTTCTGCTTGGTCTTGATGACAACATCGTCGACGTAAGCTTCAACATTCTTGCCGATCTGCGTCTGGAAACATCTTTGGATCATACGTTGGTATGTGGCTCCGGCGTTCTTCAGGCTAAAAGGCATGGTGATGTAGCAGTAGGCCCCGAACGGCGTGATGAACGATGTCTTCAGGCAGTCGGATTCTTTTAAGCTGATCTGATGATAGCCCGAGTAACAGTCCAGGAAGCTCAGGAGTTGGCAGCCGGCTGTTGAGTCGACGACTTGGTCGATACGAGGTAGCCCGAACGGATCTTTGGGGCAGGCTTTGTTGAGGTCGGTATAGTAAATGCACATGCGCCATTGCCCCGTCTTCTTGCGGACCAGGACTGGGTTGGCTAACCAGTCGGGATGGAGGACTTCTTTAATGAAGCCGGCAGCCAAGAGCTTTGCGAGTTCTTCTTTGATAGCGTCTTTTCGATCATGTGCGAATCTGCGTAATCGTTGTTTTATCGGTTTGGCGTCGTCTTTGACGTTCAAAGAGTGCTCGATCACCTCCCTAGGAATTCCAGGCATATCGGATGGTTTCCAAGCAAAAACATCTTTATTATTTCGGAGGAAGGTGACGAGCGCGCTTTCCTATTTGGGATCTAGGTCGGCGCCGATTACAGCAGTTTTCGAAGGATCAGACGGATCAAGGGAGATCTTCTTGGTCTTGGCGTCGCCGGATCCTGATTTGGCTATCTTCTTCGCGGGGACTTCGCCCTCTGTCGAAGTCGATGCAGCCAATCGGACTTCTTGTTGGCCACGTAATCTCTCGCGAGATTGGGCCATGTCGCAGCTCTCCTTATCGCAGGTGAAGGCTTGCTTCACGTCGCTGCGAAGAGTAATGACGCCGTTGGGACCTGGCATCTTCATGCAAAGGTAGGTGTAGTGAGGGATCGCCATGAACTTGGCAAGCGCAGGCCTTCCGATGATGGCGTGATATGCTGTTTCGAAGTCGGCCACCTCAAAGGTGACGTTCTCCGTTCGGAAGTTCTCTCGGGCTCCGAAGGTGACTGGGAGGGAGATATGCCCGAGTGGTGTTGAAGACAGCCCTGGGATAACTCCGTGGAAGGGGGCTGAGCTTGCTTTCAGTTCGGCCCTCGGGATTTGCATCTCATCCATGGTCTTGGCAAATAAGATGTTGAGGGCGCTGCCCCCATCGATGAGGACGCGCTTAAGCCTGATGTTGCGGACCACGGGGTCCAGGACGAGTGGATAGCGCCCCGGGTGAACCACTCGGTCAGGATGATCCGAGCGGTCAAACGTGATGGCCACTTCCGACCATCGCAGATATTGAGGGACTTCGGGTTGAGCCGCGTTGACCTCCCGGTCAGTTAGCTTTTGTTTCCTCTTGGACTCATAAGCTAGCGGACCTCCGAAGATGTGGTTGAGCTCCCCCACTGGGTCTTGAAAAGGTTCGGCATTTTTAGCCGCGTTGTTCTTTTTGGCGCCAGACGGGCCAGCCTCGTCAGTCGGCTTCTTGCTGAGCTGCGCCGCGTACTGTTCGGCGAACTGCTTGTAGATAAAGCAGTCCTTCGCCGCGTTCTTATGATTCGGATGATGGGTGCACTGGGCGTTCATGATTGCGTCGTAGGCGGCGACTCGGGGACGGCGTTGAGTGTTGGAGGTTGCGGCGACTAGGTCCTCAGATCGGCGCTTGCGATCTTTCTGGGCCTGGTTACCGTTGTTGCCGCCATCCTTCTTAGGATTGCGGCTTCCTCCCGCTTGCTTGTCTTCCCTTCTATCGGGCCGGTCTTGACGGGCGGCCTTAATGGCGTCATTGGATTTGGCGTACGAGTTCGCCGTCTCGAACATTTGCTTCACCGTCTTCGGTGGTTTGCGCCCGAACTTCCCGATGAGCAGCTCATCACGGACTCCCTTCTGGAAGGCGGCGATGATGATGTCGTCGGTGATATTCGGGATCTTGTTGCGTTTCTCGGAGAAACGACGAATATAATCCTTCAGGGGCTCGTCCGGCTTCTGGATGACGTTGTAAAGGTCAAAGTGTGTGCCGGGCCTCTCGAAGGTACCTTGGAAGTTGGCGATGAAGTGATCCCTCAGCTCGCTCCACGAGCCGATTGAGCCTCTTGGCAGGCTCGTGAGCCAATTTCTGGCTGAGTTTGCGAGGGCCACGGGCAGGTAATTGGCCATAGCTTTGTTGTCGCCACCTGCAGCTCGGATGGCAAGGGTGTATACGGTTAGCCAAGATTCAGGGTCGGTCTTGCCATCGTATCTTTCAATCCCTGTAGGCTTAAAGCCACTCGGCCAGTGCACTCGGCGGAGTTCCCGAGTGAAGGCTGGTACTCCGTCGTCGCCGCTATCGGGTGATCCCCTCCGATCTTCCCGAGTGCGTCGGTCGCGCTCCTGGTAGCGGCGATCGAGGACCTCCCGCAGATCACTCGACGGGGTCTTCGGTTGGCTGGTTGGATAGCCGGAACTGTTGCGGCGGGCTCGGTGGTGGACGGGTGGATGTCCGTGTCGTTTGTCGCGGGAGTCGGCCGTCTGCTCCTGGTACTTCAGCGTGGACTCGCGAGGTGGGCCTCTTGGCCTGGTTGTCGACCGATCCGGCTCGGGCCTCTTATAGTCTCCTGACCTTAGAGGTGGAAGCCGGCTCTTGTCTGGCGTTTCGGCCACAGATTCAGTCGGTCTTCGTGCCGAAGTGGTGGGATGGCCGTTCGCCGTGGCAGCGACGATGGTTTTGATCTTGTCGAGTATAGGAGTCACGTTGGCAGGAGCCGTCTCCATGACGGTGTCCAAGAGCGTGAGTGCGGCGGCGCGCGTTACGCGTGGCGTCGGAAGATATTGGTGTTGCGAACCCGTGTTTGGAGTATGGCCTCTGGGCGGATCGTCCGCCGCACGTAGATCCTGCTTCCTTTTGTCGGCCTCGTCCTTGCGTTGTTTCTCCTCCTCGGCTGTCTTGCGCTCGAGCTCCACCCTGGCTCGCTCTTCTTCGGCAAGCCTTCTGGCCATGGCTGAGTCGGACTCGTCCGGCTCGGCCATGAGGACGTCAAAGCACTTCGGCTCACAGTCCATGCGGCAGTCGGAGTTGTCGGCTTCGTCAGAAGGGATGCCGTAGAGGTTGTCGAAGCCGACGGAGTTGAGGTATCCATTAAGCTCCGAAGATGAGCAGGAGCCGAATGATGGGAGAATGACAGCGACCTCCCTTGATCCTGGGTAACCCGGATCTGGATCGTTCCAGTCCGAGTCAGAGCTTGGAGGTGTGGGCTCCTCCGAGTGGGTCGCCGCCGACTCGGGGGAGAGAAGTTTGCTGAAAATCTCGGCGACATTTGGTAACCCAAACGGCACTGAGAGGTCTTCATCTGAATAGATCGCTTCCGTCGGGGAGGCGAGAAGATTGGCGCAGATTTCGGCGGTATTCGGTAGTCCGAATGGTGCCAAGTGAAGTCCGTTGTCGGAGAGAGTAGATCGCATCTTGGTCTTCAAGATGTCGTCGAAGATCTCGGCACTGTTGGGGAGCCCGAACGGCGCCGAGTGGGTCTTTCCTTCCGACTGGTTTGAGTCCGAGTCGAAGGAGGAGTCGCCGAAGAAGTTGTTGGCGGCGAAGTCGCCGAATCCTGAAGGAGATCCTATCACGCTTGTCGGCGAGATTGTTGAAGAAGTCTCGACGCGCGGTCCCCTACCTGGCGCGTCAACTGTCGAAACTTGGTTTCGGCGATATAATTTCTGGGGTCGCAGTCGAGATCGCCAAACACGATGGGTTGAAAGAAGAAGAAGATTTAGACAGGTTCAGGCCCTCTCGTGAGGTAATACCCTACTCCTGTTTCGGTGGATTCGATCCGTCGAGTGTTTTTATTGATCTCGTGTATCTAAAGCTCTTGCTTGTGAAATCACATATCCCTAAAGGGACGCCCCTCACCCCCCTTATATAGTCTTGGGAGGAGGGCTTACAGATCGAAAACCCTATCTTATTCTAAGTTGGTTTCCTCAATCTTACCAAACCGTGACTATAGGCCGATTGCCTTATCTCTATCAGCAATCGTAACACCCAAGTCATGTTTGGCTTACAGATATGGCAGGCGCAATCTATCCCTACCTCCAGTCGGATAAGCTTGCCATGTATATACCCGATTGCCACAATTTCCACAAGGTTGTACTTTGTGTCATATTTATATGAATATAGCGTCTAATTATACTAAGAGTATGTTAAATATGTGATCCAAATTCAGATTAGTTTAGTAGCACTCTATGTCGTATTCTATTAGGAGTCTTTTCTTTTATCTTCTATATATACTCTAAGCCGTACGAAAAAAAGACGCTCTTATTATTATTTCTTTATATTTGTAATCAACTTTTTAACAGTAATCATTACCGGTCGATGCTCGTGATTTTTCATGTAAAAATTTTTCACGTAAAATTTTATATCTTTGTTACGTATTTAATTTTTTATAACAAGTGGTAAGCCTAGTGGAGATTTCATCTGCTACCCAGTTGCGACGGTGTTCGGTTTAATCTGTCGGCGAGATGGCCGAGTTCTGCCGATTTTATATATTCGACGATATCGATTCATCTGTTCAGATCAAGTTGCTACAGTCTAAAGCGGATTCTACATAAATCAATTTTGTTTCGACATCAAGACTCAATTCAGAAACGGAGACGTGGAGTCAAAACCTGAACAGTAGAAGGGACGGTAGAAGCGCAGGCTATCTATAGTTCCACTCTAGCTCTGCGCATCTGCCTCACACAATTCCCGAGGATAATCAACCAAGCCAGGTTCTTCTCTTTTTCGTTCTGTGAGGTTCAAAATTCATCCACACAGCCATTGTACAGGAGAATTCCAAAGCATCACTATTGTCTTCAATCCAATTCACATCGAAATTGCTACCCACATAGCAGGAGTACAGTAGTTCGTTTAGTGCACACGAGAAATATATCGCGTTCTGTTAGGTTTATTTTAATTTTTTATTAATAGATTTAGAATTAATTTTTATAGCGAGTTTGAAGAATGATCTGCCCCTCCTGGACCAAGACACAACATTCTTCCTATGACAAGTAAAGATGTGAGTCGTTCATGCTTAGCAAAACCTCGATGATGAGCTATCTGGATTTGACCTTACGGATTGGTCTAACGATGAGAAGAAAATGGATCGTAAGGTTATGACATATATTCATCTTTATCTATTTAATAATATTTTGTAGGGGGTTCTTAAGCAGAAGACAACCGTTGAGCTATGGTTAAAGCTGAAGTAGATATGCATGACAAAGGATCTGATCAGTAAAATGTACTTAAAGTAAAAGTTATTTTTGCATAAGTTGTAAGATGATGAGTCTGTATTGTATCATCTCTTCACTTTCAAGTAAATTGTTACTGACTTTAAGTCTATGGAGGTAAAGTACGATGAAGAGAATTTAGGCCTTATTCTAATGTATTCGTTGCTTAGCTCATATGCAAATTTCAGAGATACTATACATTACAGTCGTGATACTCTAACTTTGAAACAAGTTTATGATGCTTTGCATGTCAAAAAAAAGATGAACAAGATGGTACCCTCTGAAGGTTCAAATTCAGAAGCAGAAGGTTTGGTTGTATGGGGCCCTGCTCGTAAGACATCTTTTGAAGGTGGACTATCGTTGATGATTATTCGTGAAAAGTCTGGCCTTATTTCTTGAAGCACAAATATCAAGCTTTTGGTGTGTTTAAAGAGTGAAAGACTATGGTTGAAAGACAAACTGAAAGAAAGGTGAAAATACTTCGTACTGATAATGGGATGAAATTCTGTTCTAAGATATTCAAATCATATTGCAAGTCTGAAGGTATTGTGCGTCACTACACCATTTCTCATAGACCTCAACAAAACGACGTAGCTGAGCGTATGAACAAGACAATTATATCAAAGGCCCATTGTGTGTTGTCTAATGCAAGTTTGCCTAAACAGTTTTGGGCGGAAACCGCTTCCATAGCATGTTATCTTATTAATCGATCACCTAGTTATGCCATTGACAAGAAGACTCCAATTGAGGTATAGTCTGGTTACTCAGCAAGTTATTCAGACTTAAGAGTATTTGGTTGTACTGCTTATGCTCATGTTGATAATGATAAATTGGAGCCTAGAGATATTAAGTGCATTTTTCTTGGTTATCCATCTAGTGTGAAAGGCTATAAGTTATGGTGTCTTGAAACAAGAAAGGTTGTGATTAGTAGAAATGTTGTCTTCCATGAATCTGTTATGTTACATGAAAAACCATGTACTAATGTTCCTGTTGAGAGTCAGCAGAAAGCAAGTGTGCGGATGGAGCACTTGATCAGTTCAGGGCATACACCAGAAAAAGAAGATGTTGCTATTAACCAAGATGCACCTGTTACTGAAGATTCTGATTCTTTTACTGTTGAGCAGTCGCCAAAACATTATATTGCATAAGATAGGCCCAAAAAATATTAAACGACTCAAAGATATACTGAAGAAGCGAATATAGTTGCTTATGCTTTGAGTGTGGCAGAAAAATTGGAGGTATTGCATAACCTTCTTCATACACTGAGGCTATTGTTTCTGATGATTGTAATAGATGGATAACTGCTATGCATGATGAGATGGAGTCCGAAGGAGAAGAAACCTATCCATTGGAAGTGGATCTTCAAAATAAAGGAATGTATATCTTCAAGTGATCAGGAAAGATACAAAGCAAGGTTAGTTGCTAAATGTTATAGTCAAATTCCAGGTATTGATTTCAATGATGTTTTTTTCCCTATCGTGAAGCATAATTCAATTTGCACTTTACTCAGTATTGTTGCAATGCATGGTTATGAACTAGAGCAAATGGATGTTAAAACTGCATTTTACATGGGGAGTTTGAAGAGGATATTTATATGGAGCAACCTGAAGGTTTTGTTGTTCCTGGAAAAGAGAACCTAGTCTGTAGGTTGAAGAAATCTTTTTATGGGTTGAAGCAGTCACCTAGACAGTGGTATAAGAGATTTGACTCTTTTATGCTTTCTCAAAACTTTACAAGATCTAATTTTGATAGCTGTGTTTATCACAAAGTTGTTGATGGTTCAACTATATATTTACTTCTTTATGTTGATGATATGTTGATTGCTGCAAAAGACAAATCAAAGATAGAAAAGTTGAAGGCACAATTGAGCAGTGAGTTTGAGATAAAGGATTTAGGTGCAGCGAAGAAAATTCTTGGTATGGAAATTACTAGAGAAAGACAGCCTGGCAAGTTATATCTTAGTCAGAAAGGTTATATTAAAAAGGTCCTTCATCGTTTCAATATGCATGATGCAAAACCAGGGAGTACTCCTTTAGCTGCACATTTCAGATTATCTTTAGATTTATGTTCGCGGTCCGATTATTATGTTGGGTACATGTCTAGAATTTTGTATTCAAGTGCAGTTGGTTCAGTTATCATATGTATTTAGTGTTGTCAGTAGATACATGGCTAATCCTGGAAAAGAGCATTGGAAAGTAGTCAGTGTATTTTCAGATATCTGCATGGTACTTCTATTGCTTGTTTGTAGTTTGGAAGATCTAGAGATGAACTTGTTGGTTATGTGGATTCAGATTTTGCTAGAGATTTGGATAGAAGAAAATCACTCACATGATATGTTTTCACTATTGAAGGTTGTGCTGTTAGTTGGAAAGTAAGTTTGCAAGCAACTGTTGCCTTATCTACTACTGAAGCAGAGTATATGGCTATTTCTGAAGCTTGTAAATAAGCTATTTGGCTAAGAGGTTTGTACACTGAGCTTTCTGGAGTTATATCTTACATTAATATATTTTGTGATAGTCAAAGTATAATATGCCTTACAAAGGATCAAGTTCCATGAGAGAACAAAGCACATTTATGTGAGATATCACTTTATTCGAGGTGTGATTGCTGATGGTAATGTCAAGGTATGCAAGATAAGTACTCATGATAATCCAGCTGATATGATAACAAAGCCAATTTCAGCTATTAAGTTTGATCTTTGCTCAAGTTTGGTGGATGTTACAATATAGTCCTAGAGACTATTTGGCGTGCGGTGATTTTACCTACATGAGGTATTTTTTGGTGATTGATGTTTTTATGCTACAAGAGAAAATTTATCTGATGGTGGAGATTGTTAAATATGTGATCTGAATTTAGATTAGTTTCTTAGTAGGACTCTACGTCGTATCCTATTAGAAGTTTTTCCTTTTATCTCCTATATATACTGTTGTAAGCCGTACGGGAAGAGAGACACTCTCATTGTTATTCCCCTACGTTTGTAATCAACTCCTTAATAGTGATCATTGCCGACCAGTGCCCATGATTTTTCCCACAAGTGTTTTCTACGTAAAAAAATGTATCTATATTGTGCATCTATTTTTCATAACAATTCATCAGTGGTATATATTTGATTTACTACGTACAAGAAGCCATTCATTTTTCGTTACTATATTGCTTTCGTAGATAAGACATATTAGTTCAACTTTCACAATATATAATTGGAAATTATTTTCTGAGTTGGAAAAGTAGCCATATTATGTGAAAAATTACAACTTTAGAATTTAATACTACATTTTTTTGAAACCAAATAGTATAAATCTAGAGTTTAAGTTTTATTTATGTATTGGCATTGCGGTAATGGACAGGAGCACTGCACTACTGGAGAGATGATATTTGCTTCATTGGTCAAAATTCACAATAGTCCCGGTTGCATAAAAACCAAGACTAGAAAACGTTTTTAGTCCCGGTTAAAAATTGCAACGGCTCTCTAGGATCTTTAGTCCCGGTTGATGTTACCAACCGGGACTAAAGATCATCTTTAGTCCCGGTTAGATTCTTGTCAGAATCTGTCAGGCCGATGCCCATTTTTAGTTTTGGTTTGTAACACCAATCGGGACTAAAGATCCAATCTTTTGTCCCAGTTGATGTTACAAACTGGGACTAAAGATCTAAATGATCTTTAGTCCCCGTTGTTAACACCAACCGGGACTTAAATAAAGGTGCTTTTTTTAACTTTCCCAGTTAAAAATATGGTATGTATATAAAGAAATGGACATAATTTTGCTGCATGGTTCAAATGACATGAAATTAATTTAAGAGAATATGTAATTGAAAAGGGGGTGGTGTTGTGTGGGGATGGATGATTGCGAGATAGAAAAAAGCTTTAATCATTACATTGTAATTATAAATTACAGTATTGTTATTAACTAATTATTCTCAATATAATTTTTTTGAAATTATTTTGATGATAATATACAAATCAGAGGGATCTACAATATTGATAAGAAGATCACTTCTTCGGATACACACAACATTCCTTCACTGGACATACAAGGTCCAATCACTATTGCTTATGTTCTTCGTTGCACTGGCAGGGATTAACCTTATTGGCGAGGTCAACTGAGTCTGTGTCTCGGTTGATAACCAGAGGAGTTGTGGTGTTAAGATTGTAGGCATGGATCTTTTGATCTGAAGCCGGATCAGTGTGTCACTAAAACATTCAGTGCCATAGCCTTTGTATATTTCAGTTTCAGAGTCCGTCGTGTCAAGTTTGTGTCCTAGTCAAGGTCTTGTTGCTGGTTAGATCGTGTTAGAATTCAGTTCGTGTGTTTCCCCCTTTGTTTCCATCAAAACCTATCCATCGCGTCTAGTTTGTGCGCGTGTAACAAGTTTTTGCACACATTGTTCCCGTTTTGTCTTCTAACTCGGAGTCGGTTTTTAAAACGGTCATAACTTTCGCATACGGACTCCGATTAAGACGTTGCATATATGAAAATTGATCAGAAAATTTTTTTGGATCTGTTCTTCCCCAGCTTTGCCGGGTTTGGTGATTTTATTTTTCCCAAAAACTGCTCGAAGATTATTTTTTTCGGCTAGGAAACTTTTTAATTTTGAGCACGTCTTTTGAATTTTGTTTTCCCAAGGAAGCTTTTTCACTTGTTTAGGCTCAAATTTTCTGTGCTTACCTCTCGTGTGCTCCTAAGTCAAGAAAAATATAAAAAAAGAAAAAGAAAAAGTTGAATTTTTTTTAAAAAAAGTCAACAGTAGATCAAAAGGAAAAATAGAGAGGGGCAAAGGAGGAACAATATCTAGAGGAGCACATAGAGAGGTGCAGTGTCTAGGATTACCAAGTAAACTCTAGCTTCCAAAGGAATATATTAATTACAATTTAAAATAATTTTATATCGACATATGTTTATTATATATCATTGTAACAATTTAATAACAATTTTAAACTATTTTAAATGTTTTCTCATTAATTTTGTGATTTGATTAAATTTTAATGCATTACATATTATTGTTTTAAACCTATATGTAATGAAATTAACTTGGCCCAATTTAATGGATTATTTAATTTTATATCGGTTGTTAACTCTAGTGGGAAAAAAATTAGAAATAGTGGGAAATTATCTTTAATTCCTATTGGTGGCTACAACCGGACGAAAGATTAATTGAAAATAGTGGGAAATTATCTTTAGTCCCGGTTGATGGCTACAACCAGGACTAAAGTTGAATTGGAAATAACAAAAAATTATTTTTAGTCCTGGTTGGTGCCACCAACCGGGACTAAAAACTGGATGTTAAGTCCCGTTTGATGCCATCAACCGGGACTAATATATCTTTAGTCTTGGTTGTTGGTACCAACCGAAACTACAGATCCATATATATATATATAAATATATATATATATATATCATGGCGCGCATCGTCTTCTCCACCGATGCAACACTTAGCTGTCTCTCCCTTTCTCAGCTCTCTCTCCATCAGCTCTCTCTCCCTCTCTCAGCTCTCTCTCTCGCTCCGGCGACGACGGTGGGAGGGGTGGAGATGGCGGTGGCTCGGAGATGGCGACAGCGTCCTCCCCTCCGCAAGATCCGGTGGAAAGGGAGGTGGTAGCGGCTTGAAGATGGCGGTGACTCGGCGGCTCGGAGGTGGCGGCGGTGCCTTCTTCCTTTCCTCCTCCTCTTCCTCGTCCTCTCCAGGAGCGACGGGCGGCGGCGGGCCACGAGCGGGGACGGGGATGGGGGCGGCGGCGTCTCCTCCGCTGGATTCGGCGTTGTGAAATTTTTTTTTAGAATTTTGTGATGTTGTATACTCGAATTTTTACTCGGTATGGAGGAGATTTGAGGATTTTAATTTGATATGTGAATTTGATTTCGGCGAAAAAACAACGAAAAACAACTAAAAAACAAAAAAAATATTTGGGGATGAGCATAATATGTAAACAAGCAGCAAGAGCAGAATTAAAAAAAGAAAAAATTTAGTTCGGTTGGTAACACCAACCGAGACTAAAGATAGCGGAGCGGACATATGACGTCGTCATCTTTAGTCCCGATTGATGTTATCAATCGGGACTAAAAATGGACTTTTAGTACCGGTTATTTCAACCGAAACTAAAGAAAGGCATCTTTTGTCCCGATTCCATAGTCCTGGTTTAAAACCCGAGACTAAAGTGGGTTACAAACCTAGACTAAACCCGCTTTTCCCAGCAGTGTTGGATAATGAATAAACTTGCAAACATAATAAACATGTAAATTGTTAATACATAACTAGGTTTTTGGTTTTAATAAAAGAGCATGGCACTATTTGGAACAATTGAGAAAATATCATCTTTGTTCATAGTGAGAATATGCACAAGAAAATGTTGGAGATATCACAATCAATCTGAACCAATGAGTATACCGATGATGATTTGGATGTTGGATATCGAGAAAATTGTTTGTCGTACTCAAACATACTCAAACATACTGCACGACAACGACAGTGTACGAGGGCCCAAATTAAACTTGAAATCATCTGATATTGGCAAGGTATGTATAATTCGGAGTTAGCTATTTCCGATTGGCGCTAAACCACGGCAAGCCCCGAGGAATTTGCCTCCAAAACAGAAAGTACACTTGAAACTTGGAGCAATGAGAGTAGGAGGTTGTCCACCTCGACAGATGCTTCTAAGCATAAGAGCTAACCTTTCACCAGCACGTCTCGCATGTCCTTCCCTGCTGAAAAAATTCTATATAGTCTCGGTTTACAACAGTCTCAAGTTACAAACCAGAACAACCAAATCGACACTAAAAATCCATCTTTAGTTTCGGTTGATATTGTGACGTCATGTGATCGGCTCTGTCATCTTTAATTTCGATTGGTAACACCAACCTGGACTAAAGATGACGGTACCATGTAACCGGCTCCGCTATCTTGAGTGCCGGTTAGTGTTACCAACTAGGACTAAAGCGGTTAGTGTTACCAACTAGGAGGTTTTTTCTTTCTTTTTTTTAAAAAATCTGATCCTGCTGCTTGCTGCTTGTTTATATTATGCATATATATTTATAAGTACATATATATGCATAATATATAAATAGACAATAAATGGTTTTGCTTGCTGCTTGTTTATATATTATGCATATATATGTGTAAATACATATATATGCTATATATATACATGTATATGCAGTATGCATATATATATACATATATATGCAGTATGCATATATATATACATATTTTACACACACACATATATATATATGCATTTAATTAAATAAATATATAAATGTATTGCCAAAATATGTATACATATAAATATAGACATATATTATATTTATAATTAATTTGTAATGTTTTATATCGTATATTACAAAATTTAATGTATGATGTGGAATCAGGGTTAGCACCCCAATCCCAGTAGAACTCTCCCGCACGATCAATAATCTCCCCATTGATAAATCTCATCAGTTCTTCTTGAACAGCCTGTATGAAACTCGTGTGGGGAGTTTGTCCCTCATGCTACAAAATCTATGATTTGAATAAATGAGAAATAAATTTATAAAATCAATAAGAAATCAAGACATAATGTATAAATGAGTGTTATACGTACTTCTAGATCATGAGAACATTTGGATTGGTGAACTAGGCAGTGAATATAGTCACAGACGTAGTAGCCGCACAAGTTCATTCCCTGCGCCTGTTTTGCACACTAAAGGAGAAACGATGATAAATTTAATATACATTTCTATTTTATAACAAATTAATGATTCAATATAACTTTGGAGTATGTTACTCACTGGAAATTTCATCCTCACAGCAAGCTTTTCTTTCCAAGTCCCACGAACCGTCTCACGAAGCCGTGCCCATGCCTTACGTGCAATTGCAAGCTAGTGAGTATATCCGAGAACAGCATATATGCAATAGCAACTAAGATGACATTACCTGTTTAACACTTTAAAAATATTTGTGAAGGTAGACTCTGGTTTATCCATTAAGTCGTAGACATAGATCTACGAGTGGCCAAGGTCAAGTAGGAAAAGGACCCAATAAAATATGAAAATTGCGTGAGACGACATGTATAAAACTGTATATGCGTATGGGATGGAAATTGGTATGACAGGTAGTAAAAACTTACGCTGTGTTGAACGGCAGAAGTATCCAGGACTTGTAATGCTGTTGCACCAGCATATGGACGATATTGTCCTATGTTTCTGCCGGATATTGTTCTAACATCTACGTGTTAATTTTTCGGGGGGGGGGGGTCCATGAATCCTATTTTCATCCATCCTCGCTTCTTGCACTCGTGGATCCCCATTCTACAATGGATAAAAGAATTTTAGTCAGCTACATACAAGGAGCTAAGGAACAAAATAAATTTAACTGAACGATCCCTACAAAACAAGCGTGGCTATAAGAGAGACGTCGAGGGCGTCCTGCTGGTATAGGTCGAAGATGTCCTCAAAGCGGAGCCACATGAGTGTTGATCCCAGATCATACCAAAGGTTTGCTGACTTGGAAAACCGCTCACTGACCCGAGAGATTTGCTTTATTCTAGTGCAGGTCCAAAGTATTGCTTATTAAGTTTGTAGGCGTGCCAGTTGATTTGATCCTGCAATCAACAAGAAACAGAGAAACAAGTGCTAGTCTGCAAACGATAGCCGATCAGCTGGTGGCCGATGACGTATCGTCTGGTGTTAAGCCGATGCGGTGTGCACTGAATTGGCTATGGAAATTAAACCTAATTGATCGGCTGAAGATATTCATAATACATATTCTAAATATCAGGATATATTTAAACTAAGTGATTGGGATAGATCGGTAGTGAGGATCAAAGCTGTCATCCTCCTCCTACCTGTCATATCTTCTCTGGGACTTGGGCTGCCGATATTTTTTGACGACCTTGGCAGAAGACGGTAATTCCCTATCTATGAAATTCTTCATGAATTTGACCAAGCTATCCATCTCCAGGGGCTCACTACCTGTTGGCCTGCCACTGGTGTAGACCATGTTGACAGGGAAGGGTTTTCCATCAACCTTCATCGGCTTCTTTGGGTCTTCAAATTTAATTTTCTCGGCCTCTATAGCCGATTGAATGTGTTGTCAAAACACTTGTCAATCGTTTGTGCTGCGAGACCCAATGTTGTGCCATTTGTAGTACATTATTTTCTTCAATTCCTTAGCCGATGGAATTTCGTGACCGGTTGGCAGCTAAATTTGCTTCTCTCGAAGTAGAAGATCAAAAATTTTGTCGGCCTTGGTGATATCAAAATCATACTTTTTTCTTTGGCTGAATTCTTGACCCATTGGCAGGTGATAACCTTTTTGTTCCTAGCCCAATCGGCTGCTGCCACATCGGAGTCGTTGTCTTCGTCTGATTCAGAAGAATATGTAACATGGTCAATCTTTTTAAGAGCTTTCTTGGCCTCATGGAATCTTTGTTCATGTGCCGATATTTTCTGGGGCAAGTGAGCTAAACTCTCGAAATCTTGATTCGAAAACCTTTCCCTTATTGGTGTTAATAGACCCAGGAAAGCGAGATCAGCTAGCTGGGAGTCTGACAGAACCAGGCTGTAACATTTGTTCCTCATATCTCTGAATCTTTGAATATATGTTTCTGCCTGATGGCTGTCAGATCGGACAGTTTTATTTCATGAACACCGCTGTAAAAATATCTATGAAACTATTTCTCTAGATCGGCCTAGCTTTGCACATAGTTATAAGGTAGAGATAAAAACCAGGTGAAAGCCGATCCAGAGATAGAAACAGGGAATAGCCTAACCGTCAGGGAATCAGTAGCCGATGCCTCACCACATTGGGCTAAAAATCGGCTAACATGTTCATTTGTAGAAACATTATCCTGCCTTGAGAATTTGGAGAAGTCTGGAACCTTGTATAGGCTAGACAGTGGAACCCTCTCAAAATATTCTGGATAAGGGTACCGATACATGTTGCCAATGGCCTCGGGCTTCAGGCCAAATTGTTCCCTCATAACATCTGTGATCATATCTGCCCAAGGTTTCTGCTGCTCTGCTCCTTGCACCTACTGTTGTATCGGCTCGAATTGATTAAACTGAGGTGGTGCCTGCCGATACTGCATCCGGGGTGAATGAGGCTGATATTGAGAATGAAAATTGCCCCCCATGTGATGCTGAGGATACCGATGCGCCCCATGAGTGAGCTGAGGATGTTGCTGGAAGTTTGGCGCGTATGACCCTATCGGCACTCGTGGAATTGGCTCCACCGGTATCCGATTTGTGTTGAACATGGCTGCAACCTGGTCTGGAGTGACTTGGGGGACACCATGTCCCGTATGCTGAGGTTGCAGCCTAGTCAGAAGTATAGGACTAAAATCTGGCTGCTTTTGGGATGATGATGATACAATCAGCTTGATAGGAGTCGATGTTGATGGCATCGGTTGTTCTGGGGGTATAGCAGCGACAGTTTGTAATCCGTCAGTGACCAAGGTCCTATACGATAGAAATTTGCCATCAGGAAGGAAAATTGGCCCCTTGGCCTGACGCTCAGCGATTCTGGAGTCGACAACAGAGCTGATCATGTTATTGAGGGTGTTGACCAACACTCCAGATTGGTTGATCAAAGCCTGGTGGACAGCATAGTCGATCATGTCCTGTAGATTATTGAATTCTGGGCCCTCCTCCTGCTTGACGTCTTGAATTGTGGTACCTTTGCCAGAGCTTGACTCGGGTTCGTCATCGGCTGGTAGTTTTATGTTTTACCTCTGGACGACGGTGCCCGACCGAGTTTGGGCAAAAGAATGCAGATACTGGCTCTATAGCTTGTTCATCATGTCTTCAATCTCGGTCTTTTGCTCTGGTGTCAGCTGGTCCAATGTGACCGGGATGATGTTTTACTCGTCGATCTCGGAACTCTTGATATCTACCATTGTGTTTGGCTTGCCAAAAAAGCATGCCAAAAAAGAGTCCCACCGGGCGTGCCAAAAAAGCATGTTGATCCCAAATCGTACCGAAGGTGTGTCGACTTGGAAAACCGCTCACTGGCCTGAGAGATTTGCTTTACTCTAGTGCAGGTCCAAAGTATTGCTTCTTAGGTTCGTAGGCATGCCAGTTGATTTGATCCTGCAATCAACAAGAAACAAAGAAACAGGTGTTAGTCTGCAAACGATAGCTGATCGGCTGGTGGCCGATGACGTATCATTTGGTCTTAAGCCAATGCGGTGTGCACTGAATCGGCTACGAAAATTAAACCTAATCGATTGACTGAAGATATTCATAATACATAATGTAAATATCAAGATACGTTTAAACTAAGTGATTGGGATAGACCGGTAGCGTACCGAGACATTATAAATCACTTAAATCCAAATGTACCTTAATATGCAAATTATATATATTTATAGCATAGCCGATGTCATAGATTTAACGTGTATCGGCTAGTACTCCGATACCACTTTATATTAAGATATCATTATAAACTAAATACATTAAACAGGAACCGATCAGGTGTTAAGATGACCTAACAGATCGATAACAAGCTTAACATATTTAATTATAGTGAGATCTAAATATAAAGGGCAACTTTAACATATCAAGTAAATATAAAATATACAAGACAGTTAAAATAGAAAAGATCAGCTGAAACCCCGATACTATCTCTAGTAGTGATCATAAAACAAGATAGATCCTTTATGATTCTAAAAATGACTTAATAGGTCGGACCTAACCGATGCAGCATTAAGTATAAAGAGAAGCATAAGATCTAAACAAATCTATGAAAACATTTCGAGATGGTGGATATACCATATAATCTAAATCGACGATGAGATCTAATTCTATAGGTTGTTATCTATTAACAGACTAGCCGATTAAGATTAGATCACACTATCGATCTAGGTTATATGGTATATATGATAACTCGACGATTTACACAAACAGAAGTATCATAATGATGAAAGCACTAATCCCGAGAGCGCAAGCCGTCATAACAAGCTTTACCTTTTCGTCGGAGATCGGATTTGATGTAGCCTAACTAGAAGCAAGAACTCGTCGAAATAAACGAAAGTAAAAGGTGGTGATGCGCCGATGGTGTATTGAACTGATTGTTGATAATTTACATGGTCCTGGGTCATATTTATACCCAGATACAAGATAAGTCCGTGGCGGACACGATTTCCATCTCTATTATAATTTGAATTACAGATATAATTGCCTAAAACAAACTCTCACCGACATTATCTATAAGGAAACTATTTAAAATATCCTAATTAATAGATACAATTGTATTTTTAGGACTTTATCCGTGTACGGCAATCTCCATGAAGGACTTCAAACTGAATCTAAAGATGACTCCAACATTATTGCACTGGGATCGGCCATGCCAGCTATCCTTATCGGAATCGGCCGCATCAACTATCCTTGTTCGATTCGGTAGCAGCCGACAGTCACCTTAGCCGATTTGATTACCAGCCGATGAACTGCTCAGCCGATTCGGTCTTGCACTTGGTGCACGCTTTTTCTCCGAAACAACCTGATTCCCTCCAAATCATCTTCGGCCTTAGTTCCAAACTTGATAATTTGCTTACCAAATTTGGTCGTTAATGAAGGGTTACACGGAAGCTACGCTAGTCGAAAACAAAAATTTTCTACCGCTCAAACCAGGAACACTTGCAAGTAAGGGCCGATAGATCGTTACCGATTGGAGTGTGCAGCGGAAACAGCCAATCAGGGCTATCCGATCCGGAACAGTGTAGCCGATTCTTGCAAGCCGACAACCGATACCTGGGGACAACCGATTCGCCAATCAGACGATTCGCAGATGCCGTAGCCTATCCGAGTCGTCCGACCGTGTTCTCGCGCCTCGCTCCGATGCGCCCGACCGCACTGATCCGGCCGATGAATAGCGCGCAACGAGCGCGCTCTACCGGTATCCACACGTCCGGGGACAAAACGCCGTACACCCGTGTGCTAGCACGCGATGCAAGGCTAGGGTTTGGCTCGAAAGTGGGGAGGGTTCTGTTGCACGCGATGCAATTTACATGCCGCAGCTGAACCTGTAATGTGTACACAAATCCCTTTGCCTCACGATACCAATTAAGCTATAAGCAAGATGTGTGCCATCCCTTCAATAGCTTAACCATTCACTCGAACCGTATTGGATTATCTGTCTGTTGATTGACTCCTCAATCAACCATGCATTTCCATAATCCATTACCTCGAGGGGCCCAGAGATATCTCTCCAAAGGAGGGGCAAATTCCATCTTGATCACTCACATCCCACTCCATGTTTCATAGCAAACCCGAAAACTACCTTTATAACTACCCAATTACGGAATAGCGTTTGGTAGTCCCAAAGTAGGCTACTACACATGTTGGAATCCATGGTGATCTCAGGTCTAAGGACTTTGTACCAACACTACCGAGACCAACTAATGGCACATTAATTCTGTAGTGTCTCATGGTGGGTCTATCTAACAATGTGTTCTCTAACACATGTGTCCATGTTTATTGATTTGGTATCTCCATACCCATGATCTATGAGACATGATCATCAATCAATAAACATGCCGATCTTAGAATCATATTAGTTTCAATAATATGATATATGATCGGGATCATTTAGAAATAGATTCATACATGTAGAGTCTCATAAATAAGTCACGTACTTATTGATCAATATAAGATGTCTATTTCATGGAACTCAATAACACTTTATTCATAAATACATAAACATTGACCATGATATCCAACATATCCATGTTGCCTCTAGGGCATATCACTAACAATCTCCCACTTGCACTAGAGTCAATCATGTAAGTATCTAATACCCATTGCTCTTGTGTGCGCCTCATGCTTCGGCGAGGGAGAGGTTTTGTCGGCGGATCGGCTATGTTGAGATCCGTGTGCACTTTGCATATCTTGACATCACCTCTGTCCACAATTTCACGGATGAGATGATATCGCCGAAGTATGTGTTTGGACTTCGATGTGACCTCGGCTCCTTGGCTTGCGCAATGGCTCCACTATTGTCACAATAGAGAGACATTGCACCGCCGTACTAGTCATCACACCAAGCTCGAAACGAATTTCTTGATCCAAACAGCCTCCTTTGCGCTTCCGGCAGCAATGTACTCGGCCTCCGTTGTAGAATCAACAATAGTATCCTGCTTGGAACTCTTCCAGTGATCGCGCCTCCGTTCGGCGAACATGAACCCGTTGCGATCTATAATCATCCTTGTATGTTTGGAAGCTAGCATCGGTGTAACCACTTACAACGAGCTCTTCTTCACCTCCATAGACTAGGAACATATCCTTAGTTCTTCTCAAGTACTTAAGGATATTCTTTACGGCATCCATTGACCTTCACTGGATCGGACGGTATCTCGCTCGTAGCACTCAAAGCGTACGAGACATCTGCGTGTACAAAGCATGGCATACATGATGGATCCAATTGCCGAAGCATATGGAACCATACCCATCTTATTCTCGCTCATCATGTGTCCGAGGACACCGATTCTTGCTAAGATTAATGCCATGTGACATGGGCAAGAAACCTTTCTTGGAATCATGCATGTTGAACCTTTTCAACACCTTGTCAATGTATGTACTTTGGCTTAATCCAATTAGCCTCTTGGATCTATCTCTATAGATCCGAATGCCCAATATATATGCTGCCCTAAGTCTTTCATGGAAAAACTATTTTTCAATGAAGACTTGACGGATTCAAGCATAGGGATATCATTTCCAATCGTAATATGTCATCCACATATAAGATTAGAAATACAATTGCGCTCCCACCGACCTTTTTGTAAACACAGGCCTCTTCTTCATTTTTGATGAAACCAAACCCTTTGATTACTTCATCAAAACGAATATTCCAACTCCAAGATGCTTGCTTCAATCCATAAATGGATTTCGTAGCTTGCATATCTTTCAGTGATTCTGGATCGACAAAACCCCGAGGTTGTATCATGTATACATCCTCGCTTAGGTTTCCATTTAGGAAAGCCGTTTTGACATCCATCTGCCATATCTCATAATCGAAATATGCAGCAATCGCTAGGATAATCCGAATAAATTTAAGCATTGCGACGGGCGAGAAGGTTTCATCATAATCAACTCCTTGAATCCGTTTAAAACCTTTCGCCACCAATCGCGCCTTATAGATGTGAACATTTCCATCCATATCGGCCTTTTCTTAAAAACCCATTTACACTCAATGGTTTTGACACCATCAGTGGATCAACCAAGTTCCAAACTTGATTGTCGTACATGGATTCTATTTCGGATTTCATGGCTCCAAGCCACTTGTTGGAATCGGGTCCCACCATCGCTTCCTCATAGGTCTTAGGTTCATCGTTGTCCAACAACAATATATCACGTTGTTCCGCACCTGTATACCTGTCAGGTGCACGACGTGATCTTTCAGACCTCCGTGGGGCTGGTGTATCTACAACTGGTGGCGCAACACTTTGCTCCTCCTGTTGTGGTTCTGTGGTCGCTGAAACGTTTTCTGGTGTTTCTTGAACTTTTTCAAGATGCACCCTGCTCCCACTAACCCTTTTTGAAAGAAACTCTTTCTCCAAGAAGACACCATGTCGGGCGACAAACACTTTGCCTTGTTCCCGATTATAAAAGTAATATCCCTTAGTTTCCTTAGGATATCCCACAAAGAAGCACTTGTCAGATTTGGGTGTGAGCTTGTCAGACTGTAAACGTTTTACATAAGCCTCACATCCCCAAATTTTGAGAAAAGACAAACTAGGGGGTTGCCCTGTCCATATCTCATATGGTGTTTTTTCAACCGACTTAGATGGAACTCTATTTAGTGTGAGCGCAATGTTTCAAGAGCATATCCCGAAGAATAACGGAAGATCACTTTGGCTCATCATCGACCGCACCATGTCCAACAAGGTGCGATTTCTCCGTTCGGACACTCCGTTCCATTGTGGAGTTCCTTGCGGAGTCAACGTGGAACAATTCCACAATCTTTCGATGATTACCAAACTCTTGGCTCAAGTATTCCCTCCACGATCCGATCGTAGAAACTTGATTGTTTTCCCTAAATGATTCTCAGTACTTCATTCTGGAATTCTTTGAACTTTTCAAAGGATTCGGACTTATGCCTCATTAAGTAGATATAGCCATATCTACTAAAGTCATCGGTAAAGGTAATGAAGTACGATAACCACCTCGGCCGTTGAGCTCATTGGTCCACATACATCGACGTACGAGTGCCAACAAGTCACTTGTTCTCTCACTGTGCCCCGTGAAAGGTGTCTTTGTCATCTTACCAAGTAAACAAGACTCACATGTCTCAAATGATTCAAAATCAAAAGAGTGAAGCAATCCATCCTTATGGAGCTTCTCCATGCGTTTCTTATTTATATGGCCTAAGCGACAATGCCGGATAAACGTGGGGTTTATATCATTAGAGAGTTGCCTTTCTCGTATTAATGTTATAGATGGGAGACGCTTCAAGATTCAAAACGTATAATCCATTCACCAATGGAGCATGAAAATAGAACATATCTCGAGATATATTGAACAACCATTGTCCATTGATCTAAAATCATATCCTTCCGCTTGCAAACATGAAGCGTAAATAACGTTTTGACATAGTGTTGGAACACAATAACAATTATTCAATTCCAAAACTAATCCGAAGGTAGATGAAGTGGTACGTGCCGACAAGAACGTAGCAACGCTTGCTCCATTGCCGACGCGCACGTTCACCTCGCCCCTTCTCAATCCTCTACTTCTTCTCATTCCCGCAACGATTTGCAAATATGAGCTACGATCCGATATCAAATACCCAAGAGTCGAGGTGAAGTAGCAAGATTAATGTCTATAACATTAATACCGGCGAAGTCGTACTTTGCTTCTTTTTGAGATCCTCCATGTACTTCTTGCGCTTCCTCTTCCAATGGCCTGTCTCCTTGCAATAGAAGCAAACGGCATCGATGCCGCCGACCCTTCTTGCCCTTCTTTGCATTGGAGGCACTCGCGATCTCATCGGGAGTTAACTTCCTCTTGGTGCAAAGTTTCTTGACAGTGGGTTTGCGCTTTGCCTTCGCATCATCATCACATGATGACCGTTTTTCTGGATACTCTCCTCACTGTCTTTAGCATCCCATGCAATTCAGCCAAGGTTCTATCTATATTGTTCATGTGATAGTTTAATATGAATGGCTCGAAGCTCGGAGGGAGCGACGGAGAATCACATCGTAGCCAACTCTTGGCTAAGGGGAAAACCTAGTTTTTCCGGACTCTCGATATAGCCAATCATCTTTATCACATGCGGACGACGGGATTCCCTCAACAAGCCTCGCACGCAAACAAGGACTTTCGGGTGTTGAACCTCTCGGCCCGAGCTTGGTTTTCAAATATGCCACGCAGTCCCGAATAATAGTGTGAGCATCACCGCTCTCATATTGCTTCAAGCTCGGGGACATTGTAGCAAGCATGAGACAGCTTATATCTAGGGCATCATTAGTGTGCTTCTCGTAAGCTCTCCGTGCGTTGCGTGGCATTATTTGGCAAATCCTCGGGATAGGGTACTTCAAGAACGTACTCCTTACGCTCTTGCTTGAGAACAATTCTCAAGTTGCGATACCAATCCATAATGTTTGTTCCATTTAATTTTTCCTTTTCGAGAATAGATCGCAAATTAAAGGTACTGGGTGTAGTATTAGCCGCCATTTATTCTACAACAGAAAAAGCAAAGTTTAGCACAATGTTTATGCTATGTCTATTGTTAAACAATTTAACATTAGACTCCCATTACGTATTTTCCACCTTCCCTCTAGGTTACGTATTGGGTCAAGATCCACATGTTAATTAATTTTCTAGTGAGCTTTGGCATCACTGCTAGAAAATAGTAACATCGGTAAGCAACACCTTGCTAATCACATCTTTATGTGACTCTTGTTGTTGGTGTGGCATCTCCATGCCCCGGCGCCAACCTATGCCCCAAGGCCCAAAACTGTTTTGATAGCCTTGTTAAGTAAACCAAATGCTCCTGCATGTATATGTCGACATATACCCCCTCGTGTTATGATAGAGAATGGCACTCGCTTTGGCAGACCCACCATTGACGAGCATAACGGTGACGGGTGCAACATTTGGAAGGGCATCATTACTACTTAATTTTGCGAGGGATGCTATCCTATCAAACAAACATATCACATATGAAAGCAAGAAGAATAGCATATAGTGAAATAGTATGGCCCCCTTCACATGGTGATCTCCATCTCCATGCCGGTGTACAGATCTCCATCTTCATCACCGTTCTTTCGAGTGCCGAATGCTTGATTTCTTCAAACTAAGCTACTACTATAGAAGCTCTAATTGAAGATTACATCGACTCGCAGTCGTGAAAGAATATTACAAGCATTGCACGTATGAAAGAATATTACAGGATTGCACATATGAAAGAATATTACATGCATCGCATGCATCTCATACATCTCATACATACAATAGGGCCATACCATCTCAAAGCATTCTCTGCAAAAACAAGTTAGGCGTAGAAACGTTTTCTACTTATCGCAGAGCTACGACATCGAGATGACCTATAAGGGTTACGCGGAAGCTACGCTAGCCGAAAACAAAAAATTTCTACCGCGCAAACCAGGAACACTTGCAAGTAAGGGCCGATAGATCGTTACCGATTGGAGTGTGCAAAAACAGCCAATCGTGCTATCCGATCCGGACAAGGTAGCCGATTCTCGCAAGCCGACAGCCGATACCCGGGGACAGCCGATTCGTCAATCAGCCGATTCGCAGATGCCGTAGCCTATCCGAGTCGTCCGACCGTGTTCTCGCGCCTCGCTCCGATGTGCCCGACCGCAGCCGATCCGAAGCTGATCAACAGCGCGCAACGTAGCAGCGCCTCTACCGGTATCCACATGTCCGGGGACAAAACGCGGTACACCCGTGTGCTAGCACGCGATGCAAGGCTAGGGTTTGGCTCGAAAGTGGGGAGGGTTCTGTTGCACGCGATGCAATTGACGTGCCGCAGCTCTCCACCCCTCCCTCCTTTATATAGAGTTGGCCGACTGGGACTAGTGGCCGATCAGGACTCTATTTTGAATCGGATCCTATCCGAATCTCACAGAGTTGGCTGCCCATACGTCGTAAGCCCATAGGACTCTATCCGATCGGATCCCTATCCGATCGAGCCGTATCCGAGTCCAACTCGAATGCCTATTCTTATCCCCTTAAGCGTGCGACCCTATAGGTTCAGGTATACTCGGTTTCGGTTATAGTCTAACTTAGCCGACCGTCGGCTCGAGTCCAACTCACCACCACAACACGGCGCCTAGCAGCACATATTTACACCATAGTATACAAGAATATAATATCGGCTCGAACCGTAATGTGTACACAAATCCCTTTGCCTCACGATACCGGTTAAGCTATAGGCAAGATGTGTGCCATCCCTTCAATAGCTTAACCATTCACTCGAACCGTATTGGATTATCCGTCTATTGATTGACTCCTCAATCAACTTAGCATGGCCATGCATTTCCATAATCCATTACATCGAGGGGCCCAAAGGAGGGGCAAATTCCATCTTGATCACTCACATCCCACTCCATGTTTCATAGCAAACCCGAAAACTACCTTTATAACTACCCGCATTTGAATAGCGTTTGGTAGTCCCAAAGTAGGCTACTACACATGTTGGAATCCATGGTGATCTCGGTCTAAGGACTTTGTACCAACACTACCTCGAGACCAACTAATGGCACATTAATTCCCGTAGTGTCTCATGGTGGGTCTATCCAACAATGTGTTCTCCAACACATATGTCCATGTTTATTGATTTGGTATCTTCATACCCATGATCTATGAGACATGATCATCAATCAATAAACATGCCGATCTTGGAATCATATTTGTTCCAACAATATGACATATGATCGGGATCGTTTAGAAATAGATTCATACATAAAGAGTCTCATAAATAAGTCACGTACTTATTGATCAATACAAGATGTCTATTTCATGGAACTGAATAACACTTTATTCATAAATACATAAACATTGACGTGATATCCAACATCTCCATGTTGCCTCTAGGGCATATCACTAACAGCTTAACACATGCCCCCAAGTCCGCTATATTGTTAATGTTGCGGATTTGCCGAATCTTATCTTTGAGAGATTTTAGGGCTTTCCGTTTCGGCCGTCATCACACTTCTTTAAATAACAACCACCGCCTTAGAGTTTTTCATGCCGTCACTTTTGCCTCCGCCGCCTTAGCCTAAAACACCTTCAATCTCCATCGGCGACCTCTCTGGCGCTCCTCGGCAACCTCGCAAGCATCTCCGTGCGGCGACGAACTCGTTCCAAGCGATGTCGACCTCGACCACCCCGTCCACAGCACGATCGGCTGAATTTCCAGAGGTAATCCCTGTTGGCTTTAGTCTCTTTCTTTTCTGCAATTTGGCTTTTGCTTTTCATAACCTACCGTTTTTCTTTCTTGTTCGTTGTAGCACCTTGCACACCAAATTGTAATTCCCAACCTGAACCATTCCAACCAATACCTCTTAGGGCCAATCAGCAACCTAGACCCCTAAGAGTTCATCAATGCCGAAACCAACCGGATCCCCTTTATGCTGTCGAACCCTAATCTGGCACATTGGAACGGAACTTTTAAATCATGGCCATCAACCAATAAGACTTGGCCAAAATGGTATAACAGGGTGTCGGCTAGCAAGTAGAACCATAGGGAAGAACTAGGGATAGCACAGTGCTTAGCCCTAACTATAGCCGACATGGCTAAAGATGAGCCCCTGCTGTCGGCTGCCAGCTACTTTTGGTCCAATACGCTGAATTCCTTTCTGTTCAACCAAGGACCGATGACCACCACTCTTTTGGACATAATCATGATCACAGGCCTTGACATCACATCATCGGTCAATCCTGTCGGCCTGAACACCAAGTGCCAGTACTCTTTTAAGACTAGAGCCATTGGAGGCTGGAACGGATTCATAAGCCAAAATATGGAACTAGGCCAGTGGACCCCTAAGAACACGCAGCTTTCCTTTTATGTGTTGATGAGAAATTTCTCTCACGCGCTGGCCCGGGAGATCCGCTTAGCTCCAGCAGCGGGTCCTTCTCGGCCGCTGTGCGTGGGCGTGCCAATTGGTTTGATCTGTTAACCAACAAGAAAAATAAAGACATATGCGTTAAGGGTTAAGTTAGATCCTACTGGATCGGCTGTGAGAGTCAATTTACATATATATGCTATCCCGAAGTGTATTTAAACTAAGTGACTAGAATAGATCGGCTATGCCGAGACAGTATTAACCACTTAATCCAAATATACAATGGGATAATAAATATATGCCTTAACAGCCTAGCCGATACCGTAAGACTAACTGTGAATCGGCTAGTACTCTGACTCATCTTATGAAAAGATATTGATCTAAGCTAAATGCCCTAAACCTAGATCACTCGGTTGTCGGCTGTGGCTGACAGGCTGATTCTGGCTTAGGGCATTTAACTAGAGCAAGGTTTTAATATAAGAGACGGCTTTAATAAACCTGATAATAAACATACCAAAAGGATATTAAACCAGATAAGGCCGGCTGAAACCCCGACACTGTCTCTAAACATATACATCTAGCCGAATAGATCATAAAAGCTCTAAAAATGATTTAATATGTCGGATTGATGCAACAAAGTATAAAAAGAACAATCAGATCTACTATAGCTGATGTAAAACCCCTCGAGACGGTGGATATCGCATATAATCTAGGTCAACCCTTAGATCTAGCTTTATCGGCTACTGATTCTTTATAAAAACAGGCCAATGTCAAGATAGATCTAAACATCGTTCTAGATTATATGTGATATATGATAACTAGAGCAGCATAAATCATTGAATTTAGAGTATCATAGCGATGGAAGCACTAAATTCGACGAGATACACCACTAATGACAAACATTTACCTTAATCGGGGATCGACACGATGCAGCCCGAAGTCGAATCAAGTGTTCGTCTAAAGAAAATAGGAGGCGATGTGCCGAAAATTGTATTGATTGTGTGTGTAGTTACAGGAGTCTCGGGTCCTATTTATACCCAAAAATAACATTATCCATACAAACCCTGGTTTCTATCTAATCTACTATTTGAAATACGACAATATCCCGGGATATGGTCCCACGCCGCATTACAATAGAAAAAATATACAAATCCCTATTTTACAGATACAATTGCCATTACAGGACTCTATCCATAGATGGCAATACCTTAACGAACATTTGGGAACCGAACCTTCCTTTTATCTTCAAGCTTCTTTATCGGAAACGGTTCCAACTCCTTCTCTGAATCGAAATCGGCTATCGGCTATAGACTGTCCTCATCCGATTCAACCTCAGCCGACTGGTTTCCGAGCCGATTTGATCGTAACTGATGCGGCCTCTATTTCTCCACAGATCACTTTCCCGATCCTATCCCGCTTCAAATTTGACCTTGAACTTAGGGATTTGGTTACCAAATTTGGTCGTTAACACATGCCCCCTAAGTTCGTGATCAGATAATATCGCGGATTTGCCGCTTTTTGAATTCCCGCGTGACTTCCGTCCTATTCCGTTTCAGCTGTTAAGAAAAACTCTTTAAATACAGCTTGCCCGACATCGAAACAAGCCACACCATCACTTTTATTCCTCAAGACCTAGCCAGAAAAACTCCCCTTCTTTCTTCAACGATTCCGACGAACCGAAGCAGAACCTCGCCGGCGATCTCCCTGCAACAGCAATCCTCTTCACCAATGGCGTCCTCAAGTAACCGCGTCGACGCAATCCCCACAGAGTACCCCGAGGTCAGTTTCTCGTCGGCTCACATCCTTTGCTTTGCACAATCTGATTTTTCTTCCTTTTGTTGATTCCATTATTCCTTCTTGCTATTTGTAGTACCTATCCCACCAAATTGCGATCCCTAGCCTTCTTCATCCCGACCAGCTTCTATTAGGGCCAATTGGTAACCTAGACCCTACTGAGTTCATCAACGCTGAAACCAATCGGATCCCCTTTAGGTTTTCTTCCCCAGACTTATCTTACTGGACAGGGACCTTTAAATCCTGGCCCTCAACAAACAAATCTTGGCCATTCTGGTATGCTAGAATATCGGCTAGCAAGCAAGCCATCTGGGACGAGATAGGGATCAACCAATGCTTAGCTCTGACTTTAGCCGACATGTCGAAGGATGAACCACTACTATCGGCTGCTAGCTATTTTTGGTCGGACACGCTGAACGTGTTCCTCTTTAGGCAAGGACCGATGATGCCAACTCTTATGGACATAGTCATGCTAACCGGTCTGGACATAACATCGGATGTTGCCCCCTCTGACCTGAATATCAAGTGCCACCACAATTTCAAGACCAGGAGCATCGGCGGCTGGAGTGGATTCATATCAATGAACATGAAAGACGGCCCAGTCTCCGACAGGGAACATGCAGCCTTCTTGATGATGTGGCTGGAGAAATTCCCCACCAACTGGCAACATGTAGTGAAGCATTAGTGGAGAAAAGGAAAATCCCCTTGGGGAAATATCTGCTCGGCTACTTGTATCAAATGCTGAGTGGTGTGCCAATGAAGCTAACTTTAAAACAATCTATCAACACCGGAGGGCCCTGGTGGCTGCTTTAGCTGTGGCTCAACCTGCACACCTATAAAGTTGCAAATTGGCCAAGCCTGTTTGAGGCCGATTTCCCCCTAATCGAGCCGAAATACCGTGATGACGAAGAGATAACCACTTGGCGTTGTATGTCATATGGAGAAGCTGCTTCCTCTTACTCGGGCTCGAAGCTGTCAACCAAATACTTCAAAAACTGGTTCAACAACTTCTACAACGGGTTCTCAGCCGATTCTACCATTTGGTTTGCGTATGATAAATTTAGCAAATTTGAGCTGCCAAACGATCTTCGGCTAGACGAGAGCAATTCTCCAAAGTTTGACAAGCCGAGAGAGATCTTAACCACTGCCATCTCTCCTTGCATCCTGCCGATCGGCATCCACCAAGGACGAAACATTCAGAAGAGCTACGAGTTCTATCATCCGATGGTAGCTACAAGGCAACTGGGCTAGGTCAACTGCCGATTGGGTTGTACTACTTGGACAAGATCCAAACCAGAGGCATTATTAACGGCGAAATCATGATGCTTCTGCTATTAAACCTTCCAAGCCCTCCTCTTGGCGCTTTCGGGATCATCGAGGCGGCCTCAAGGACAAGTGCCTTCACCGATGGTGGGCGAATTGAAATCACAAATATTCCACCAATCGGCTTCTATGTATCTTACCACCGTCGACCCGAACATGATTCCATCGGTAAGCCATTCTTTTCTAGTCCTTTCTTCTTTATCAGTTATAATATACATGTCTCATTACTCACGCCTTTGAACCTGTAGACGAACGATGTTTCTCCTCCCCGGGCCAGCCGATCAGGAGTGGCCATCAGTTATGGGCCCAGCGTGCTCCCAAGCGGCTGTGGGTTGGTGCCATCCATAATCGGCTTCAACTCGCCAAAGGTGTCAACCCTCCTCCACGGCCAAACCCGTGAACCTCTTCGTTGGCAAAAACGGGACAAGCCGGCTACCGCCACTTTGGTTGCGGTGAAGAAGAAACCTGCCAAGAAGCAGAAACCAAGCTCGGCCGACGATCTCCCCCATCGACCCGGATGTCGACGCCGTGCTTGATGAAGAGGTTCAGGATGAGGAGATGGAAAAAGCCCTTGATGACGCAGCGGCCGAATCAAGCTCCTCCGACAAGTACGCTCAAACTCCGTCGGCCGACGAGGCCTCTATGGAGAAAATGCCAAGTCCACCAAAACGCTCCGTCCATCCGACGCCGGTAAGCGACTTTCAATGCTTTTGGCCCCTTGACTTCTTTATTCATACTCGCCTTACTATACCCTTTACATCGGCAGAGGAAGAAGCTAGCTACCAGGAAGAAAATGGCTCCTCTTTGTTCAGTAAGTTATCTTGACTTTGCATACTTTCTCTTATTAGCTGATCTTTAACCTTGTACCCTTTTTAGCCTCCTCGCGCCCCGACACCTGCCCCCCAGGTATCCAGTGAACACACTCCGTCGGCTGCAGGTGACAAGAATGCCGATGACAAAGCTACGTCGGTCCCAGCAGTCCAAGTGAGTGTTACAACTATCTTTCCCGAAATCAGCTCCATGACCTCTGTCCATGCTATAACTGTTCTGTATCTGGCAGAGCATAGCTGATCTCCTGGGCTTCGACCTGTCGGAGTTCATCGACCCAGATGAGACAGTTGACAGAGCCCTGGTGTCGCTTGACGAAGACCTAAGGACCACGCTAGCCGATATCGCTAATCGGCTGGAGGGCTCATTAGACACGCTGGTAGCCGATTGCGGCTCTGTCCGTAATTGGTTCGAAGAGATCCAAGCCATGCTTCCAGACGAGTTGGCTGATACGATCACGCCCGCAACCTTTCTTGAAGCGCATCGGCATAAATACAAGCAGGCAAAGCAGTGCATAGCCGATCATCGAGAGAACAAATCACTAGCGGCGGCCATCAAATCCAACCAAGAAGAGATTAAGGCGAAGAAGGCCAAGTTTGATGCGTTGAAGACAGAGCTGATTGCCACACTCGATCGGCTTCGCGCACGACGGGACAAACTAGTAGCTGAACTTGTCCAGATTGAGACCGAGATCGCGATCCAAGAAGAATACGTCGCCGGCCTGCCGAAGGAGACAGAAGATTAATGATCCAACATCAAGGCGGTCGTGACCTATCTGACAGATCTGACGAAGGCGATGAAACCAGTGCCTAGGACCGATGCAGCCAACGTTAAGGCGATTGAAGACATCGACGGGATCCGTCGTAAAGCGATTTCGGCCATTGCTGAGTTCCGTAGGCGCTGAGTCGGCTGTAATAGTTGGGGCAAAACTTGTAAATCTTGTAATCTAACTGTTTCTTGTAATCGGCTTTCATTATCTCTTGTAACTGATTTGAATTATCTTCTGTAATCGGCTTGCCTTACTTGATCTCCACTTAATGCATGCTTGCCGATCACATTAAACTTGCTTGAAGACATCAAATATTTTGAAAAATTCACTCTGTCTCCTCGATATCATATTGTATTGTATATGCCCCCTAATTTTGTTGATGATGTTCCCAGAGTTAACAAAATTATCAAATCACATATCTTGTCGCTGTCGACTAAGCTGAGCCGATGTATATCGATTAGGGGAAAAACATGGCGTAAAAATATCCTAAAGGTAGTGCGTGCGTCACAACGCATCGGCTAACACGAATCGGCATAATCACAGCCGAATCATGAGTTGATCCATACACTTGGGTAATATTTCTTTAAATATTTGCCATTCAGAGCCCTTCCAAACACTTCTCCATCCAAACCCTCTAGCATATAAGCTCCTTTAGAGATACATTTGTGGATCTTGAAAGGCCCTTCCCAATTTGGTGACCACTTGCCGAATTTATTGTCTCTTGTTCCAATCGGCAGTATTAACTTCCAAACGAGTTCGTCCTCCTCAAAAGATTTAGGCACAACGTTCTTGTTATAGTGGCGGGCTACTCGCTCCTTATCCTTTGTTACTTTCTCCAAGGCCCTCATTCGTGATAAAACAAGGTCTTCTGACTCGTCCACCATCAGGTGATAATAATCATCGGCTGTGAGTTGATCTTGCAGCTGAATCCGTCTCGAGCCGATGATATTTTCCCATGGCAGTACTGCCTCGTGTCCATAGACCAACTTGTACGGAGGGACTTGGATAGATCCGTGGCATGCCATCTGATATGCCCAAAGTGATTCGGCTAATCAGCTGTGCCATTGCTTTGGGTACGCAGAAATCTTCCTTTTAATCAGTTTGATCAAACTTTTGTTTGAAGCCTCTACTTGCCCGTTGGCCTGTGCATAGTATGGTGAAGAATTAAGTAACTTGATCCCCATGTTGTCGGCAAACTGAACAAACTCGTCCAATACGAAGATAGATCCCTGATCTGTTGTAATGGTTTGTGGGACGCCAAATCGTTAGATAATATGCCCTTTAACAAACTCGATTGCATTCTTGGAGTCGACTTTCTTCAAGGGAATCGACTCCACCCATTTTTTGAAATAGTCTGTCGCTACCAGAATGAATTTATGCCCTTTGCTTGAGGATGGATTAATCTGGCCGATCATGTTGATACCCCATCCTCTGAATGGCCAAGGCTTTATGATTGGGTTCATAGCCGATGCTGGTGCTCTTTGCACTGCGCCGAATTTCTGACAATCCTGGCAACCTTTATAATATTTGAAATAATCCTCCAACATCGTCGGCCAGAAATACCCTGCTCTCTGAAGTAACCACTTCATCTTATGAGCCGATTGATGCATGCTGCAAATCTCTTCGTGGACTTCTCCGATAGCCACTTTGGCGTGATCGGCTCCAAGGCATTTTAGCAACACTCCATCGATCGTCCGATAATAAAGATCTTCGTCGAGCAAAACATATCTTAACGCCTTGTATCGCAATTTTCTTGAGGTCCATTGAGAAGGATTCTGTAGATAGTTGTAGACTTCAAACCTCCAATCATCGGCTGTGATGGCAGAAACTTCCACTTCAATGTTTCTTGTCATCGGCCTGTAGCCCGATGCCCTTTGAGCTAGATCATTGGCTTCAGTATTCTGCTCCCTGGGGATATGTTTTAGAGTAACCAGCTGAAAACCATCCATCAATTCTCGGCATTGTTGATAGTAGACCATCAGCGCATCGTTTTTGCATTCGTATTCTCCTGACAACTGGCTGATGATCAACAATGAATCTCCCATTATTTTGATGTCGTCGGCTTCAACTTCCTTGAGTAGATGTAACCCTTTGAGCACTACCTCGTACTCGGCTTGGTTGTTTGTAGCATGGGGGTCGATAGAAAAAGCAAATTCGAAGCTTGCCACCCTAGGGGAAATAATGACCAATCCGATACCTCAACCGTTGGTGCACACCGAGCCATCAAATGTCAATGTCCAAGGCATAATTCGATTGAGCCGATTGAGTTATCTCTGTGCTCCACGATAAAATCGGCTATAGCTTGTCCTTTAACTGCCCTGGGTGATTGATACCTCAGATCAAATTTTGTCAAGGCAAAAATCCACTTTCCAATCCGCCCTTTTAAAACCGGAGCTGATAGCATGTATTTGACGACATCGGCTTTACATATTATTATGCACTCGTTGGATAGCAGATAATGCCTTAACTTCGTACATGAAAAATATAGGCACAGACATAGCTTCTCCACTGGTAAATATCTTGTTTCTGCGTCCAACAGCCATCGACTGAGATAGAAGATAGCTTTTTCTTTAACCTCAATCTCTTGGATTAGGACTGAGCCGATTGACTTGTCGTTGGCTGACAGGTACAGCTTGAACGGTATTTCTTTTCATGGAGACATTAAAACTGGAGGCGAGCTTAAATAATTCTTGATATTGTTCAAGGCCTTCTGCTGCTCTGCCCCTCATGTGAATGCTTGATCGGCTTTAAGCCGAAGCAGTGGTGTGAACGGCTCCATCTTCTCTGTAAGATTGGCTATGAACCGCCTGATGAAGTTGATTTTGCCAATCAATGATTGAAGCTGCTTCTTGTCCCTCGGAGGCTGTATCGTCTTGATAGCATTAATGCTCCTTGGTGTGACCTTGATTCCTCTTTCATGAATGAGAAACCCCAGAAATTGCCCGGCCGATACGCCGAACGCGCACTTCAACGAATTCATTTTTAGGCCATATTTTCATGTTCGCTCCAAGACCTGCTTCAGATCGGCTATGTGGTTCTCCATCTCCCTGGATTTGACACCAACATCATCAATATAGATCTCTACCAGGGAGCCGATCATGTCATGGAAGATATAATTCATGGCCCGTTGATATGTTGCCCCAGCATTTTTCAGCCCAAATGTCATGACGACCCATTCATATAAGCCGATTGCTCCAGGGCATCGAAAAGCAATCTTGTGAATGTCTTCTTATGCCATGAAGATTTGATTGTAACCTACATTGCCATCCATAAAACTGATGATTTTGTGGCTTGATGCAGCGTCTACGAGCAATCGGCTATAGGCATTGGGTATTCATCTTTGGGGGTAGCCTTATTTAAGTCTCTGAAATCGATGCATACCCTAAGTTTGCCATTCTTTTTCAATACTGGGACAATGTTTGAGACCCACTCAGCGTATCGGCAAGGCCGAATGAATCCAGCATCGTATAGCTGAGTTATTTCGGCTTTGATTGCATCATACATATCGGCTTTGAACCTCCTAGGAGGCTGTTTGAACGGCCGATAGCCTGCCTTGATTGGCAGTTGATGAACAACGATAGATTGGCTAAGACCAGGCATCTCGAAGTACTTCGAAGCAAAACAATCTTTATATTCTTTTAACAAATTAATAAGCTGGGATCTACAATGAGAGGACAATTTTTTGCTGATATACGTCGGCCTAGGCCTGTCTCCAGAGCCTATATCTATTTCTTCTAATTCGTCGGCCGACGTAAAACCTTGCCCAAGCTTGCCATCGTCTTTATCCGCGGTGTCCATGCCATAGACGTTTGAGCCCTCCACGACGTCTTGCTCAAAGTAGCAGCTGCGGCTCATCATCTCCAATCAGCTGTATGGTAGAATCGGACACTTTTAGGAAATCGGCTTGCCAGATTTTCCCGGACAAACAATTAATGCCATCGATTTCCCAGAGTGGCAAATCTGTATCTGCGACGCTTACTGACCTGGCTGGTACAATCTTTATTTTGTCACCGTCCCATTGAAGCAGACACTGGTGCATGGTGGAAGGGACACAACAATTGGCATGTATCCAGTCCCTCCCGAGCAGCAGGCTGTAAGACCCCTTCCCGTCGATGACAAAAAAGGTTGTGGGCACGGTCTTGTTGCCGACGGTCAGCTCGACATTCAACACGCCCTTGGTCTCTGATGGGTTGTCGCCGAAGTCCTTTAGTACCAAGTTAGTCTTGATCAGGTCTTCGGCTCCCTTTCCCAATTTTCTGAACGTTGCATAGGGCATAAGGTTTACTGTAGCTCCCCCATCCACTAGCATCTTTGACATCGGTTTGCCGTTGACGAAGCCTTTTACGTACAACGACTTGAGATACCGATTTTTGGTCCCCTCTGGCTTGTCCAAAATTGCTTGATCCGGGGACAGTGCTAGTTTGGCCAAGGCGTCCTCAATGTTGTCTGCATCGGCCTCAGGAGCACCGAATTTGGCTCGCAATGTGAATACCATATTGACCGATGCAGAAACTTTTCCTTTCCCTTTGGCTGCCCTCCTGGCTTGATCGACTGAGCTCTCCCTGGCTTGTTCCTCGTCGGCCGTGGCGATTTTATTTTTGGGGATCCATCGCTTTTTGATTTTACCCAACCGACGGCGTTGTTCTTTGATCATCGGCCGAACTTCTTCTTCCCTTCCTTCACGCTTTAGCCTTTGAATTCTTCGTTTCGCGTTTTGGTGAAGAGGTCGAGGGGCACCATTGGTGGTTGGCCGATTCTTCCTCGTCGGCTTCTCCTTCGTCGTAGTAGTCATCGTTCTCGTCTTCATCGAAGAAGTCTTGATGGACCGGCCCTAGCCGATCGTGAACGGACTGCCGGTGCCGGTTGAGCTGTATGGCCCTCGGGACGAACAGAGTTGGGCTGGCGATTTGTTGGCTTCTGTGTTCGTCCTCGCGATAATCGCTGCAGGCCAGGCAATTATCTAACGCCGGCAGCCTCATCCTGGTTTCTCAGCAGTGCCTGAAAAATTCACAATGCCAATGAGGGTCGGCACCGCTGTGATTCCTATCGTAGCGGCGTCCTCGCGTCTCTGGCTCTTGCCGACGAAACCTTTCAAACCGAGCTTCTTCTTCCCGCCAAGATTGCTGTCGAAAGCGGTGTCGGCTGTTCGTATTGATCAGCCGTTGATCAGCCGATCGGGCAATGGGGCACACCATGTTAATTGGCGCAGCTTGATCTTCTGTTGGCTTGCCCTCTGCTTTGACCCCTTTTAACGTCTTGGCTAAACTGAATGTCATTCTGGTCTACCGATCAGCTTGCCCGGGGCCGGTTTGAACCATATTGACCGGGAAGGGGTTGCCGTCTACCTTCATCGGCCGAGTGGAATCGGCAAACTTGAGTTTCCTGGCCTCTATTGCCGACTAGATCTACTGCTTGAAGACTTTACAATCGTTAATGGCATGGGATGTAGAGTTATGCCACTTGCAGTACTTCTTCTTCTTTAGTTCATCAGCTGATGGGATCACATGGTTCTTGGGAAGCTGGATCTGCTTCTCCTTGAGTAATAAGTCGAAGATCCTATCGGCCTTGGTGATGTCAAAATCATATTTCTCCTCCTTAGCCGTCTTCAGCAGCCGTTGACAGACGATGGTCTTTTTATTCTTGGCCCATTCGGCTGCCGCCACTTCTGCGTCATCGTCGCTGGGATCAGAGTCTGATTCAATGATGACTTGAGTTATGTTCTTGACGGCCTTCCTGGTGTCTTGAAACGTCTGCTCATGGGGCGTCACCTTCTGTGCAAGATGCGCCAAGCTATCAAAGTCTTGCGCGGAGAAGCGCTCATGGATCGGCGCGATCAGGTCGTGGAAGGCCAAATCGGCTAGCTGAGCATCTGACAGCACTAGGCTGTAGCATCGGTTTCTCATCTCTCTGAAGCGTTGAATGTAGTCTTGAACTGACTCGTTGTGCTTCTGCCTAATACTGGTGAGGTCCAATAACTTCATTTCATGATTGCCGGTGTAGAAGTATCTATGAAATTGTTTTTCGAGATCGGCCCAGCTCTGAATTGAGTTGTAAGGCAATGAAGAGAACCAGGTGAAGGCCGATCCCGAAAGAGACAAGGGGAACAATCGAACTCTCAAGGCATCTATGGTCGATGCTTCGCCGCATTGCGCCAAGAATCGGCTGACATGCTCGTAGGTTGACATGTTGTCCTGCCCTGAGAATTTCGGAAAGTCTGGAACTTTGTATCGGTTGGGCAATGGAATCCGCTCAAAATGCTCCGGATAAGGATACCAATACATATTTCCCGAGTCCTTTGGCTTGAGGCCGAATTGATCGCGCATGACGTCCGCAATCAAATCGGCCCATGTCCGGTTGTCCTGCTGTATTGGCTCATATTGATCATATGGTGCGGGTGCTTGCTGATACAGCGGTGGCGGTGTCTAGGGCCTGTAGTGATGATCTTGATGAAATCCTTGATACTGGTACTGGAGTGGATGGCCAGCGGGAGGCGGCCGATTTGCCGGTGGCGGCGTTGGTGGACCCAGGAACAGCTGTCGGCCACCGGCGTTGTACTGTCCTTCCATGCCGATCTGGGCAACCGGCTCTAATTGCCGATTGTTGTTGAACATATTGGCGATCTGGTCCTGGGGAAGTGGTTTTTGTCGGTTTAGCATGGTGACCACCGATCTCGCAGCTGATCCGGACGGATTCGGCTGGTTGAGGACCCCTCCTGGCAGCCCTGGTTGTGCTGGTGGTGGAACCGGCCAATTTTGGGTGGCCAATGTCCTGTAACCAGGAAACTGACCGTCTGTGAAGTAAGTCGGCCCTCACTGCAGTTGTTCGGCTATCTTGGCGTCGACCACAGTGGCAATCATATTGTTAAGGGTGTTGACAAGAATGCTACTCTGGTTGACCAGAGCATGGTGCACGGCCGAATCAATTCGGTCCTGCAAAGTATACAAACCCGAATCATCTTGCTCTTGAGTCGGCTCCTCCGCCTTCTGTTTGTCCTTTGACCCGCTGGAGGAGGACACCTTGAGTTCGTCCATGCTGAATTTGTACTTCTGGTGCATAGCCCCAGACCTTGTCTGGGTAAACGACTATAGGTAGTTGGCTTGGAGCTCTTCTACCATCCTTTTGTAGTCGACTTGTTGTTCAGCCGACAGTTGTTCCATCTTCACAGGCACGATGTTTTCCTGAGAAACGCTGGGGCTCTTGATGTCGACCATCTTGTCAGCTGTGTCAATGCGTCCTAGCCGAGTTGACAGAGATAGTCCCATTGGGCGTGCCAAGAATCGTGTTGATAAGAAATTTCTCTCACGCACTGGCCTGGGAGATCTGCTTAGCTCTAGTGCAGGTCCTTCTCGGCTGCCTATGCAGTACAGGGCGTGCCAGTTGGTTTGATCTGTTAACCAACAAGAAAAATAAAGACATGCGTTAAGAGTTAAGTTAGATCCTACTGGATCGGCTGTGAGAGTCAATTTACATATATATGCTATCCCAAAGTGTATTTAAACTAAGTGACTAGAATAGATCGGCTATGGCGAGACAGTATTAACCACATAATCCAAATATACAATGGGATAATAAATATATGCCTCAATAGCCTAGCCGATACCGTAAGGCTAACCGTGAATCGGCTAGTACTCCGACTCATCTTATGAAAAGATATTGATCTAAGCTAAATGCGCTAAACCTAGATCAGTCGGCTGTCGGCTGTGGCTGATAGGCTGATTCTGGCTTAGGGCATTTAACTAGAGCAAGATCTTAATATAAGAGGTGGCTTTAATAAACCTGATAATAAATATACCAAAATGATATTAAAACAGATAAGGCCGGCTGAAACCCCGACACTGTCTCTAAACATATACATCTAGCAGAATAGATCATAAAAGCACTAAAAACAACTTAATAGGTCAGATTGATGCTAAAAAGAATAATCAGATCTACTATAGCTGATGTAAAACCCCTCGAGACGGTGGATATCGCATATAATCTAGGTCAACCCTTAGATCTAGCTCTGTCGGGTACTGATTGTTGATAAAATAGGCTGATGTCAAGACAGATCTAAACATCATTCTAGATTATATGTGATATATGATAACTAGCGCAACATAAATCATTGAATTTAGAGTATCATAGCAATGGAAGCACTAAATTCGATGAAATACACCACTAATGACAAACATTTACCTTAATCGGGGATCGAAACGATGCAGCCCGAAGCTGGATCAAGTGTTCGTCTGAAGAAAATAGGAGGCGATACGCCAAAAATTGTATTGATTGTGTGTGTAGTTACAGGAGTCTCGAGTCCTATTTATACCCAAAAATAACATTATCCGCACGAACCCTGGTTTCTATCTAATCTACTATTTAAAATACGACAATATCCCGGGATATGGTCCCACGCCGCATTACAATAGAAAAAACTATACAAATCCCTATTTTACAGATACAATTGTCGTTACAAGACTCTATCTGATAGGCAATACCTTAACGAACATTTGAGAACCGAACCTTCCTTTTATCTTCAAGCTTCTTTATCGGAAACGGTTCCAACTCCTTCTCTGAATCGGAATCAGCTATCGGCTATAGACTGTCCTCATTCAATTCGACCTCAGCCGACTGGTTTCCCAACTGATTTGATCATAGCCGATGCGGCCTTTGTTTCTTCACAGATCGCTTTCCCGATCCGATCCCGCTTCAAATTCGACCTTGAACTTAGGGATTTTGTTACCAAATTTGGTCATTAACATTATGTGGATGGAAAATTTTCTATTTTGTGGTTCAAGCTGTGGCCCCACAACTAAATAGCAACATATAGTCGAAGCTCTAGTGGAGAAAAGGTAGATGCCCTTAGGAAAATATTTTCTAGTGTACCTTTATCAGATGTTAAACAACACACCGGCTAAAATTGCCATGAGCTCGGCTATCGACACTGGAGGTCCCTGGTGGCTGTTGCAGATATGGCTAAACTTGCATACATACAATGTCGCTCAGAGGCCAGACTTGCAAGACGCCAGCTTCCCATTAGCACAGCCGACAACAGACGAAGATGGCGTTGAAATCACAACACGCCGATGTATCTCATTCGGAGAGGCAGCATCTACATACTATGGGTCTAAACTCACAGTCGATCCCTTCAAGAATTGGTTTGGCAACTTTATGATGGGTTCCCAACAACTTCACGGATTTGGTTTGCCTATGAGAACTCTAAAGACTTTGAACTCCCTAGTGACTTTAGATTCGATGAAATAAATTCTCAGAAGTTTGAAAAATCTAGGGAAGTCTTCACATCGGCTATATCTCCTTGCATACTCCCAGTCAGCATCCATCAAGGCAGACACGTACAAGTCTCCTATGAATTTTATCATCCCATGAGCGCTGCCAGACGACTAGGCATGGGACAACTGTCGATTGGTTTGTTATTTTGCCGATAAGATCGAAACCAGAGGAGAAATTGGCTCAGGTATCATGATGGATCGGCTACTGAATATCGAAGGCCCCCTACTTGGCAGTATAAACAACATTGAGTTGGCAATAACAAGAACTGCAGCCTTCAGCCGATGGTGGAGTGAATGGAAAAACACTTGTTTCACCAATCGGCTTCCATGCACCTCACCAACATATATCTTGAGCTGATCCCAGAAGTAAGCATTTTTCTCTCCTGTCATTTGTTATTTATTATCGGTTGTCTTTCTTCCATATTCAATAAACTATTTTCCCTTGTCCGTAGACCACCGATTCATCTCCTCCACACATCAGCAACACCGGAGTAGCCATCAACTATGCCATCGGCATCCTTCCTAACGGCTGTGGGTTGGCCCCATCAAGAATCGGCTACAATGCCTCGAAGACATCAACGTTGCTCCATGGCCAAACATGCGAACCACTTCAAAGAAAGAAGAGAACTAAACCATCGGTTGTCGATCCATCGGCTGTGTAGAAGAAATCTTCAAAGAAACAAAAGAAAACCACAACACATGATCTACCAGGCCTGGATTCAGAATTATAGGCCTTCCTGAATCAAGAAGAACTGGAAGAAGCCATCAATGAAGCCGCTGGTGAAGTAGACGAGCCGAGAGCAACCACACAGACACCACCAGCCGACGACCAAGCCCAAAGAACGCCAAGTCCCCCAAGATGTCAGCCTCAACCTCGATCTTAGCCAGTATGTATTTGTCTAAGATCCTCTCACTTTAAATTCATATGCAACCCCTCATTAAGATCTTTACCTTACAGAAGAATAAGTTGGTTTACAGGAAGAAATCGGCTCCCTCCATCGGTAATCTTGACTTTGAACTCCTTTCATTTTTTCTCTTTTAAATTAACCGATGCTTAGTCAAACTTGTCTTTCTTTGCGTACAGCCTCCTCGTTCTCCAACACCTACCCCCCAAGCCTCAAGCGAAAGAACTCCATCGGCTAGGGGCAGCCACAATATTGAAGCAGAAACAACATCGTCTCCTGTCATCCCTGTAAGTCTTTTCTCTTCATATCGTCTACTTTCGAGTTTTCATTGACTAACAGTCTCAATATTTATCAATTCCAATATTCTCTTTACAGGCTCTAGCCGATATGTTTCCTTTTGACATAAAGGAATTCATTGATGACGAGGAAGACACCACCGACAAGACTCTAACCTCTGCTGCTGATGATTTAAAATTGACACTACAAGATTTGGCTCGTCGGCTAGAGAGCTCTTTAGACTTCCTAGACATCGACTATGGAGCGATCAGAGGCTGATTCGAAGAAATTCAAGAGCAACTCCCAAAAAACATAGCCGACGCCATCTCCCAAGGCGTATATCTCGAGCAACATCGGTACAAATTTGAAAGAGCCAAACAACGGATAGCCGATCGACGAGAAAGGATGGCCCTTGAAGCTACAATAGAAGCCAATCGACGATCCATACTAGAAGACAAGGCCAAACTCGATGAGATGACAGCTGCACCAACTTCTAATCTTGATCGGCTGCGTAAACGGAAAGATGAGCTGCTAGCCGAACTCGCCAAGTGCGATGCTGATCTAGCATCTGAAGAACAAAGGCTTGCCGATCTCCCGACAATAATATCATATCAAAAATCCAGGCTAAAGGCTTCAATGAAAAATTTATCAGACCTTACTAAAGCCTTGAAGGTGATGCTCGGGAATGATGCAGCCGACCTCAAAGCCATCGAAGAAGTTGATCGAATTCGGCAAAGAGCAATATTGGCAATCAACAGCTTCATATCGGGCTAAGCTGATTTATATAATAGGGCAAGAACTTGATCACTTGTGAACTTCAACTTCTATAATATAACTTTTGTATTGACCCTTTTTGTGAACTCCTGCAATGTTACTTGTAATATAATCTTGCAATCTGTTATATCTGTCACGCATTGAAAATTTTTCGAAGTCCACAAAAATTCTAAAGTCCACTTGTTGTTCACTTGTGTGTCAACCGATCATTGATAAAATTATAGCTCAAGGACGACATCACACAAAGTTGGCCATCATGCATTAGCAAAATCATAACCGATTATGATAAGAATGAAATGACTAAGGGCGATATAACTTGTATCGGCCATCACATATCAGCAGAACACAACCTATTATGATAAAGTTGAAAAGACTTAGGGCGACATGAATCATATCGGCCATCTAAAGGCGATGTAAACACATTGGCTACCATGTATCGGATTATCACAGCCGAATCATGAATTGATCCATATACTCGGATAATAATTTTTTAAGTATTTTCCATTGAGAGCCCTTCCAAAAATTTCTCTATCGAGCCCTTGCAACATGTAAGCTCCTTTGGAAACACACTTGTAGATTTTAAAGGGCCCTTCCCAATTTGGTGACCACTTTCTGAATTTATTGTCACGATTACCAATCAGCAAGATCAACCACTACTAGAAAAACCCCTTGTAGCTATGCCAGATTTAGAATTAGACACGCTTTATTTTGTCTCTATGTCAATGTAGACACGTTTTCATAAAGCGTGTTAGAAGCGTCTTCGTACGTAGCGCGTCAGGCCTTGTAGATATGAATTCTTTAAGTGTTGCTATGAAAGAAAGAGACATTTCATAAACACGTTATATGCATATCTAAAAATATAGATACAATTTTGCAGACACATGTATAAAACGTCTCTAGTGGTGTAGTTACGTAGTAATGTAACGCTTCATTGCGTGTTAAGAAACATAGACACAATTTATAGATACATGTACAAAACATGCCTACTAATATAGACGCATTTTGCAACGACGCCTTATAACGCAGCAATTATTGTACAGACGATTTAGTAGAGCGTTACAGATGACATGGCACGTGACATGGCGGATGATGTGGCACATGACATGGCATGTGACATGGCGAATGATGTGGCGGGTGATGCAGCACGTGACATGGCAGGTGATGTGGCACGTGACGTGGTAACACCAAAATGCATATTAACAAAAGTAGAAACAATATTGTACATACATTTTTATTACGCGTCTATGGATAAAGACACATTTTATAGTTACACCGTATTGTGTATTAAGAATTGTAGAGACGATTTATAGATACATCTATTTTCGTGTGTACTAATATATAATGATTCTTTTATTTGCATTTATAATTGTAATATATCTTTATATTTTCTAATTGGCTAATAATTTATAAATAAATGATCCATAACATTGCATTGACAATCAATTCTTTGCTTCACCAAAAATAAACTGAGTACTTTGAACCAACAAGTATAGTACTTAATGTACCTTGGACATGATTGTCTTGATAAAGAAACACAAAAAGTGGCAGTAACATACAAATAGTTCAAAATTTTGCACTAACAAATAAAACCTATGCTTCATTGTCCATTCTTGCCCTTCTCCATCGCAGCTTCACTTCTCCCTTGAGAACTTGTAACTTTCTTCACCTGCAACATGACATGGGGTTAGATAAATGACACGATTTGAAGAAACAATGAAACTGTAGTTTTAATCTTTTCAAAAAAACTTACATGTGAACGGGGCCAAGGAATAGTATAGCCAATAGCATCTAGTAGTGTACGAATCTCAAAAATAGGCCTAGGTATCAGCTCATCTCTTTGATTTCTAATGTCAATGCTTTCAAGTCTTTCAACATAAACCCCAACATATTCCTTTCCAAGCATGGTTCCTCCAATCTCTCGTCTGCAATCATTAGTCACTAACTACGCTTTGGCCACAATTCTTCCTTTGTTTCTTAGGGAAAGAAGATAGACTGGATAATGTCTCTACCATTTTGCAAAACATGAAGATAAGAGTCTTGTACATTTAACTAATTTAATTACAAAAGAAACAAACAGAATAGAACCATACCGATTCTAACGGTTTCAAACTATTGGCTTTAATTCTTCGAGTCCTCTAGAATAGGCAGAACTTATATTAATCAAAATACAACATCACTAAAGCAAGTTAACTCATTATAAACAATATTGCAATGTTAGCTTAGACATACCATGTTTACCAATATTGGATCTTCTGGAAAATTTGGGGCTGCATTACCATTATCTTCATGAATTGATCTATGAAAATGTGCTTCCGGCAAGAAAAGGTTGAGTCAAAAACCAGTCATGGACATTTCGATTGTTATAGATTGACATATCGTGTGGAGTCAAAAACCGCAAGAACAATAGCTCGAGTGTTATAGATGCATGTTTTCTGTATTAGCGAGCGTGATTAGTATTGAAATATTGCACTTAACTGTGCTTGTTTTGCTTCGATTGCAAAAACTAGTCATATATATAGCATGCAATAGTCAGTATAAAAATGCATCCCTCTAGTAATAATATAGTTTCCATTCACATTGCCATGTTTCCTGATAGGTTATACAATAGAAGGATAAACATGCTACAGTAATAATGCTAAGGGCATTAAGCTGTAACATGCACACATGTATGTCTAAAATACAACAAAATATAACATGCACATGTATGTCTAAAATAGAAGCACATTTAACTTGGTCTACAACATGCAAAATGAAAGATTACCTTGGCAACTGTTTGCTCTCTAGGTAAAGACGTACGGGCTTCGCTGGATGTCTCATGCTACAAAGTGTCATCGGTCATATTACATAATACATTAGCAAAAACTTTAATATTATTACTGTAGCTGAGTACATTAGAAATAAAGTATGTATTCTATTACCTGCACTTCAATTGTGCGAGAGTGCACATTACCAATTGAGTGTGTAGGGCTGTGATCAGTATGACTTTCTAGTTCTACAAGTTCATCCTTGAAAAAAATTAAGAGAGAGAGAGGAATTACTTCTAGGTGGTAGGCATATATACAGTTCATTGTAACATGAAAGGTCACATATATGTAAAAGTAATAGATTGAACAATTAAGATGTTTAGAACATAATAGCATATCTAATCATTGTTATCAATGAGAAAAAAGATGTAGTTGTCATTCTCAAGAAGGAACGGATGCTTACTTCATCATCATGTAGATCCGCTACCATTTCCTTTATGAAATCCTCTTCAGGAAACTTTTCTAACATGAAACCAAGCCAATGCTTCATGATACCACCCATGTGTTGCATCTTATTCTCCCTTTCATTCACTTTCTCTTGGTAGCTCCTTTCTTCCGCATTTTGAGTGACAAAAGTTAGACCTTGAGACAGTCGAACTTCACTCCAGTACTTATCATCATAGTACCCCCGTGCTTTTAACTCCTTAGCAACTATCTCATTGAACACCTCATTAAAATCTTGAGTTGAAAGACTACCATTGTTGTTTTGTTGCCTTTTTTCTAATTCCTCATATGATGCATTCTATAGAAATAAAAATGGTGCACTGTCACAAAATGGTAAACAGAAATTCAGAGCGAATATAAACGCTTAGGATCAGAAAATATACCATTACTGCATCCACTTTGTGGGTATTGTAACTGCCATTCTTTTTCTTGTGAGAAGCCTCCCATAATTCAAGGCTATTAATCTTCCTTTTATGGTTATCTTCCTGCACAAGAGAGTAAATTGAGGCTCATTACAAATCTCAATTAGATGATTATGAATAAAATAATTAACTTCAGATGAATATATTTCACCATCTCTTTTTTCAGCCTAGCATTGCTTTTTCTGCCTGATGTGTGTGTATTCTTCTGTTCTTTTGCGATCCTAGAGTTTGTCGCACATAGTTTCTACAAGGATAAAAGAGTGATGAAGTGTTGTTACACTCGTTGATTTGAAACTGCATATAAATAGTAAAGAAAATGATGGCACCTTATGTGGTTCTCGGCACCAAAATCCGACAAGAGCTTTCCACTAAAGTTCACTTTGTTTGGTTTCTCATTTATGATTTCATCTAGAGATCTCTCTTCACGATTGAAATATTTTTTATTCAACTTCGATTTGTAGGATCGCCACCTATTGTTAACAGTCCTTAGCACCCAGTCCCTTGTAAGGTTCAGTGTTTGGCGAGGGAACTGAAAGTGTTCCTATAAAGAGTAGAGGTAGATGTTACTGGATGGATGAAACTTGAGGTATTTGATTGAACTAGGTACTAAGATTAAATTTACCTCCACATCCTTGATTATTTGTTGCTTGTGAATATTGAACATATCATTGTCCCATCTTTCAATGTGTAAAGGAGCTAATGATGGTTTTTCTGCTATCTGTCCAAGGTACTGACCAAGAATGGAGGCTAACCTTTCATTAGGGACACCATTTTCATCAGTCCCTACAATTACCTTTCCTCCTTGTAACTCCACTAGATTTGAAACTCTGAAATCCCCTAAAACTTGTCTCACCTCTCCATTTGGCCCTACATATAGGAAATAGATTGATTTGACACTGCATTTCGATATGAAAGAAAAAAACATGAACTTACATATTATCTTAATGGGGGTTCGTGTCTGTTGGCTTGGGAGGCTGGGTAATAAGCCATCAACATCAAGAGGACCTTGTAGGTCATCATCCTGCTCATTCTCTGGTAAGTTGCCCTGCCCATTCTCATTCTCTGATATGTTCTCCTGCCCATTCTCAGTAGGTTCTACATCATGTTCTTCTTGAAGGTTCAAGTTCCTTAACCGTCGAAGTGGTTTTACCATGATTTCTTCTGCATACACATAGAAGAATAAAAACCTTAGCTTGCTAGTTAGTTGGCATAGGACAGGGACAATATGTAGATAAATATAAATTCATTACTCCCTTGAGCAATAGAAAAACTATCTACTATAGTACAAACAGTTAACAGACACACTATATATATGCTGCTCCTCAATGAGAAAATGAGACATCAACAGAAATAACTTTTATTTAGGCCACCCATGATAATTTTTTAGCTTTCTATACAGAGATTTCGTAAAGCCTTCTGGGACGATCGAGATAGGTGATCTGCAATTTGGAGATGCTCCTGCAGTGGCTGGAACTGTAGTTGGTCAGCTGGTAAGATTATTTACTCTTGTGTGGTGCTTTGCCATCTCCAAATTATCCTGCTCAATTTCCAGCCCATTAAATTGTTGCCTTCTATTTCATCAATACAAATATATGATGGCACAATATTGCTGGAGTTGTATAGTTGTAGGTCATCACACTTCATACTGGCACAGCTGCACATTACAGAGAATGGAAACAGATTTTGGTAGCAATGGGCATGCCTAAGAAAAATAACAATGACGTATGGATATTAGGGATTATTGGACGTTTGTGTTGGTTGAACTGTAGGTAGGCTCAACATCCTTCTCTTTCCAAATAAGAAGTAATGCAGATGTCTAAATGGAAAATAAACTATTCTTAGTTTGGGAGAAACTATTCTTGATCGAGGATCCTCCATAACAGAAATAGACCCATGAAACATTATGATTTGTGCAAAATTATCGAACTGCTGTATATTCTGATTTTATTAACTCTGATAGTTCAGTTCATTGATGCACATTGATACTTGATAGTTTGGATATGCTGTATAATCAACAGTTCAACACTGCATGGTGAATTAACCAGGAAAGTGCAAAATCTTGTGCTTAATTTTCTTTATTTCTGTAGGCTATCTCAAAAGGAAGGCAAGGCAGAGAAGCACAGAATATTGTTCGAGTGAGTGCAAAGGAGGCGACGATGATGAGGCGTACGGCGAGGTGGACCGTATTGTGTCCAGTCGCACCATCAAGAATCCGGTGTTCGCGGAGGATGGCTCAGCCACCACAGTCACTTTCTACCCAGAATAACTCTCGATCATTCATACCATACAGGTGCTAAAATGGGTTATTAGATACCTATCCTTGCTGGTACAGGAATAAAGAAATTGCATCAGAAAAAAAACATGCATGAACAGAAATCAATACATCGGATCAAGAAGAAGCGCAGGAGATAGCAAAATCGGCGACGACAGTGCTATGTCGTCGGGAGGAGTGGGGAGGAGGAGGAGGAGGAGGAGATGGGGAAGGGGATACTGCTCCGGCGGCACAGGAGATGGGAATTTTCGGAAGAGGTTTCTGCAGGAGGTTGAGGAATTTTGGAAGGGGTCACGGGTTTTCTGGACTGCCGCGTGCAATTTAGCATTTAGATCTGCTTGTTTCTGCTCCGCACGCGGCCTGACGCCATGGCCAAATAATTTCAGGATTGGTAAGACGCAATACAAATATAAATAAACTGTCATATTTTCAACTAGTGTGAAAAAGTGGCGTAGTGGTTGGACTGCTGAGACTACAAGCTCTCAACCTGAGATCGAGTCCTGAGGTTGCATTTTTCCCCTGATTTTACTATGTTTTTTTCCTTGCTCAATGTTTTTTCCTATTTTTAATATGATTTTAGCATACAATACAAATTAAAATTGGCTATTATATCTTAGCAAACATTACACAAATTAAGTTCAAAATATTAATATGCATTTTTTTAACATTCCAACATATTGTTTTATCATCCTTTGTATTTTTTAAATTAGTGCCTTAATATTTATAAAATTTTATCACCATTGTGAGATAAAACCATATAAACCTTTTTATTTTATATGACCTAATGTTTTTCCCTATTTTTACTATGTTTATGTTTTTAGCCTTGCCTTTATTATTTTCCTTATTTTTAATATAATTTTAGTATGCAATACAAATTAAAAATCGAGTATTTTATCTTAGCAAACATTACACAAATTTAGTTTGAAATATTAATATGAATTCTTTTAACATTTAATTTTTAATATAATTTTAGTATGAAATCATATATATTCATGCCTTTATGGACCTAACGGGAGTATATATATGGGCTCAATTAATGTTTATTGGACGCCTTTATCTATATTATAGTTTATATAGTAGCGGCAACAACAAACGTTCTACGAGCTCATCAAGGACGGTTGCGGCCTCGAGAAGGTCTTGCTTCGCAGCGCGCGTGGCTTCTCCGCTAAGGTATCCGCCTCTGTGATCCGTGCTGGGCTTCGCACGAATTCGTAGAGGACTCGTGGTTCACGGTGCGCGATTTCGTCTAGTTCCCCCTCCTGGTCTTGGTGGGGATGATTTAGTGGCACATTTGCACGATCCGCAATCTAATCTGAAAATTAATGGAGGTGATATCATAGGATTTGTTTAGTGATAGTTGCTCTGTTTATCGGCGATATAATTTGACAAGGACAAGGGATATAATACTGTATGTATAGATGGAATACATTGTTTCTCACAAATTTAGATGTATGTTTTGATACTGTTTTGTTTTGTATATATATTTAGTCGTGTACAACTGAATTAACAAAAACATAAATGTTGCGTGCTCCTGAACCGAACAAAAATATATTTAGTCGTGTACAACTGAACCGAACAAAAATATATTTTTGGGCAGGAGGCGGCACGGTGGAGATCAAATCAATTCAAGTAAAGGTACCCAAAACTCTAATCTGCAACAAGGATGGAAATTTCAACGGAGAAAGTTTGGTACAAACTTTTAATCTGAAACTTAATCAGTGTTTTAACCCTAACCAGCATCGGCACGCAGGCTAGAGAAAAGAACACGCGACGGCGGCGGCGTCGTCGTGGAGCTTGGAGTCGGGGCGGCGGCGGCGGCCGCGGGCAGCCGGGGCATCGGCGGCGCCCGCGGGGAGCCGGCGCGTCGGCGGGACTCGAGGGCGGCGGCGGCGGCCACAAGACTGCACGGCGTCTGCGTCGCCCGCACGTAGCCAGGGATCTGCATCCTCTCCAGCTTGATTAGTTTGCTGCTTGATTAGCTTGATTAGTTGCGCTGGTTGATTTGCTTAATTAGTTGCTTCCTCCGGCAACACACTAACAGAGCAAGGCAACATGTCCCAACCAGAGCAAGGCAAGTTACTGCTCAATTTTGTTGCTTGATTAGTTACTGCTCAATTTTGTTGATTGATTAGATGGGATTGGTCTGATTTCAATATTTGTGTTGGAATTTTGGAAAAATGCTGCTTCTGCCTATAAAATAATTAAAATGATGAAACCTTTCCTGGTATTTCTAAATTGCTCGCCGTCACCGAGTTTTTCAAAGCTAGCCCCATTAAACATGTGTGTTCGCTCCTGCCATTATATTGCCATGTGTGTTCGCTCCTGCCATTATATTGCCATTATATTGCTATTATGTTGCTGCTACTGCCATAATTTTGTGAATAAAATTTTTGTGAAGAACTGAATATTTGAAAATTTTACAGCTCCTCATATGGTGATGGATCGAGGTTGGATGCAAAAATCAAGACGGGAGACTGCATATGAAGATGGTGTTGAGGAATTTTTGGCTTTTGCTTACCGGGACCTTCCACATGATAGCGAGATATTGTGTCCGTGTAAAAAGTGCAAGAATAGAATAAACCAGAGTCGTGATGAGGTCAGGACACATTTAAGGTGTGACGGTATTCTTCAAGGTTATACCACTTGGGTTCATCATGGTGAGAATTATGACATACCATCAATTGCATTTGTTGATGTGCCAAATATGACAACAATGCCTGCTTCGAGTATAGTACAAGGTCGTCGGGATGGAGAATCAGATAGCATGCAAGAAATGCTACAGGTTGCATTTGATAGGGCTGCAGGCATGTCTGAAGGTGAAGCAGATGATTTTCAGTCAGGTATGGAACATAATGGCCCAGAGGATATTAATGTGAATCCATCTGAAGGTGATGATTCGGGGAGGGATCAGAATATGTATGCAAGGTTCTTGAAGGATGCACACATAAGGTTATACCCTGGTTGTAAATACTCAAGGCTGTCATTTTTGGTTCACTTATATCACTTGAAGTGCTTACATGGTTGGTCACAAGAATCATTTGCAGCATTACTGGGTCTACTATCTGCAGCGCTACCTCCTGAAGCAAATCTGCCTAAGACATTTTATGAAGCGAAGAAAATCATCCGTGGATTAGGTCTTGATTATGTGAAAATCCATGCTTGCCCCAAAGATTGCATACTATTTCGAGGCGAACATGCCAAAAAAGATGTTTGTCATGTGTGCGAGAGCTCTAGTTGGAAAGTTGTTTAGGAGAATGCCTCATCAACTAAACCTAAGGGGAAAAGAAAACCAGCAAACGTGTTGCGGTATTTTCCATTGATACCTAGGATCCAAAGGTTATTTTCCTCTACCAAAACTTCAGATGATATGCGATGGCATGAGGAGGCCCGTACGAAAGATGGAAAACTACGACATCCAGTAGATGGTGAAGCTTGGAAAGACTTAATGATAGGCATCCTGAATTTGTAGAAGATGCTCAAAATGTATGCCTTGGTCTTGCAAGTGATGGATTTAACCCCTTTGGGAATAAGAATTTGAAGCACAGTACATGGCCAGTAATGCTCGTTCCTTACAACCTACCACCTTGGATCTGCATGAAGCAAACATCTTTTATGTTGTCGATGATCATCCCGGAACCAGATTCTCCTAGCAATGATATCGATGTATATTTGCAGCCCCTGATTGATGAGCTTTTACTGTTGTGGAATGGAGTTGACACATTTGATGCCTCCTCGAAAAAGGAATTCCATCTCCGAGCTACACTGTTGTGGACTATAAATGATTTTCCAGCATTAGCTTATCTATATGGATGGAGCACAGGTGGTACATATGCATGTCCTTCTTGTGGTCCAGCGACAAAATCATTTCGCCTGAAGAATGGTAAAAAGTTGTGCTACATGAGTCATCCCAGATGGCTGCCAAGAAATCACAAATACCGAAGGCAAAGGATGCAGTTTGATGGCTCGATAGAGATTGAACCTGCACCTGAAACAATGAGTGCCAACACTGTTCTTAAAATGTTAGAAGGGAGAGAGTTTGTGCTAGGGAAAAAGGCATGCACAACAAAGAAGGACATCAAGAAAGGCAAGAATAATGAAGGTGGTGGCTGAAAGCGCTAAGAAACGCAAGCGTAAAACAAAAGGACAAAATAATGAGTCAAATGGGAGTGTTTCTAAGGAGGTGAAGGATCCCAGAGATTGGTTGAAAAAGAGGTATGTGTTCTTTAATCTACCATATTGGGAACACAACAGATTAAGACACAATATAGACGTAATGCACTTAGAGAAAAATGTGAGTGACAACTTTATCTCGACTTTGTTGGCTATTTGTCATAAAACGAAGGATGACCTTAATGCACGACTAGATTTAGTTGAGCTTGGAATTCGGAAGGATCTTCATCCTGTTGTAGATAATGATGGAAAACAGTCGCTTCCTGATGCACCTTTTACCATGTCTAGAGAGAAAAAGGAGATCCTTTGCTCAGTGATTAAAAATCTTAGGACCCCTGATGGATATGCATCAAACTTATCTAGGTGGGTGAACATGAAAGACTTTACATTGAGTGGACTAAAGAGTCATGACAATCATGTTTTACTACATGACATTCTTCCGGTGGCTCTTCGATCCTGTTACCCTAGCAAAGATGTCATGAGGATAGTTGTTCAATTATCTAATTTCTTCAAGATGCTGTGCTCCAAGGTGATAGATGTGGATGAGTTGGGAAAGCTTCAAGAGAGTATTGTGATGACACTATGTGATATGGAGAGAACTTTCTTGCCATCATTCTTTAATGTGAGCGTGCATTTGATGGTGCATTTGGTAGAAGAAGTTAAACTTGGTGGCCCTGTTCAGTACCGATGGATGCACCCCATGGAGAGGTACGCAACTACATCTAGTTTGCACGGTCGTTGTCAATATATAATTTTTACAACTTACACTTGTTTATAATTGCATATTTGCATATAGATTTTTTGTTCGGCTAAAGGCACTTGTGAAGAATAGAGCTCACCCAGAAGGATCAATTGCTGAAGGATATTGCATGGAGGAGTGCCTGGACTTTTGTGCTAGATTTTTTTAGAAGGACCTACACGTTTTACTAGGCCATCTAGAAATCCTGAATCTTCTGATGAAAAAAAGGCCTGTACTTGTTTGATACTGCCGGTGAACCAACTGGAAAGTGTACTACGGTCAACCTTGATAAACATTTTCTTATTCAGGCACATCGATACGTCTTGCGACATTTCGATGAACTTGAGGATTTACGCAGGTTTGTTCATATAGTGCTCCATGTTATGTTTATTTTTGTACTAGCTTGATGACATGACAATGATTCGATTGTTGTAGAGAATTCTTGGAAGAGGAGAAAAGCGAATGAGACCATCAACAAATTTGACACCTTGTTCCATTGACAAGTTGACCGATGAACACTTTCCGATTGGTTGGAGCAAAAGGTGTGTAAATCTTATATTGATGCATTTCGGACATACCATATAATAGATGGAATGGATATAATATAATTCTTTATACAAATAGGTTATCCTAGGGGATGGAACTAACTTCACGCCAAAGATTAGAGCATTGGCTACAAAACCTAGCAGATTTGGTGTGAGATGCAGTGATTTCAGTATTAATGGTTTCAGGTTCCACACTATGAGCAGTGAGGCTGCACGCTTGACACAAAATAGTGGCATAGTGAACATCGCACATGATGGTGTGAATTATTATGGCAGATTGTCAGATATAATTGAATTGTCATATGCAGAGTACAAGGTAGTGCTTTTCAAAGGTGAATGTTATGATGTTCATCATCAAGCTGGGTTACGTCAAGATGAGTTTGGATTTATCCTTGTGAATTTTTCTCGAAAGATACACACAGGACAAAATTTAGAGCATGATCCCTTCGTCTTCTCTCACAAGTGCAACAAGTCTTTTATGTCCAAGATCCAAAAGCTAAAGCATGGCACACCGTGGTGAGAGTTATACCACGTGATAATTTTGACATGGGTGCTGAATTTTTGGCAGATGAAACAGATTAGAAGTCGCAGCAAAATACATGTAGGTATAATTTTAACTTAAACTACTTTGCTATCCAGATGAGTGCAACAAGATTAGCTTCAAGGTTCAAACTACTTGGTTGTTGTATAATGAGGGTATATGTTAGTTTTTGGCGATGATATTACTTGGTTATAGTTGACTTCGAAGCCCAAGCATTTGATTTGTCATTTTTCTTCCAGTGATAATTTAGGTTGGTATGAATAGCATAGTTGACTTCGAAGCCCTAGAACTTGTAGCTGCAAAAGTTTCCAATATCCTTACATTTGCATCATATACGATCCGCACTGCACCGCAAATTGCTCATAGCTAGGTTCATCTTATGCTATTCATCTAACCAAGAACTTCTATTTCTTAATGCAGAAACCTATAGTCCCTTCGATTTATACGAACTATTCGGATACGCTACTTGTTAGATTGACAGGATACTCCAAGCAGGTCTAGCTACCAGACTCATTTACTTCATTTTTCATAGTTTTAATAACAAATAGTTTAAGAACAATGTTCTGCTGATCCATATCCTAATTAATGGAGTCTTATGTTCAAATCTCACATTTCTTTATCTGAAATTATCTGGATTGGATGGCATTGTATTGCTGAACAATCTTTTCATTTGACAGAAGTTTACTTTCTCTTTGTTCTTTTGTCAGATTCCAGCTGAGAAGGATCAAATTGATGTTTGAGGGGACAAATTATCTTTTGCTGAACAATCTTTTCATTTGACAGGAACTCTAGTTTAAGCATTTCATTTCCCCTCTTGGTTGAAAACTTGAGATATTAAGAAACGAATGTGTTCATTTTTCTGTTATGTTATATCTGGAAAATTAGATATGCTGCTCTTGACACTTTGCTGCTAAATCATTCTGGGCATACGGTTAACGCCAAAATTTGGTAATCCCCGAAGTCCTTATCGACTAAGGGTTAGTATCGGCTCGAAGCAAAATCAGCTGAGAGTTTTGCGTCAGCCGATGGAGGATCCATATCTTAAGCAGTCGGATTCTTGTTAAATTCGGTTTGACAAGATCTTATCCAGAAGAAACCGAGTCTAGGGAGGATACGGCTTATATCTATTAATTTGGAAGAGATTGTTAGTTTCCTAGTTTATCTTTAGGAAAGTTTGTTTTGTAATCTGTTAGGATCTTTGTCACCCTACAGGTATAAATATGTAAGCCCAAGGTTCATGTAAATCATCTCTCGATCAATACAATTCGGCGCATCGCCACTCTTTTATTCTTCATCTTTGTTCAACATCCGACGGAACTTGGCATCCAGCGCTGGGCTGCATCGGTTAGGTTTGACCTCCAGCAAAGGAATAAGTCCAACATTCTGTCGGATCAGGCGATCATATTGACTACATCGACGTTGTCCAAGGCTGCATCAGTGCGTTCGATCTCTTGGATTGCTCCGATTTAGTTAGCATGCTTGCCTGACTATTTATCATATGTCTATATTAATCTAATCTTAGCATTTCAGTTTAGCCCTATCGGCTGTCTCTCGTTTTACGGTCTCTGTCGTTATTGGCTAAACTATTTACTAGATTAGATTGGTTTAGACATCTACCACCCTAAAAATCAGCCAAGGGCTTGATTGTCTAGATATTGCTTTTCTTTTCATACTTAGTGCTGCATCAGTTTGAATCTACTAAGTCGTGATTAGAACCACAATATCTAGCATACCTGTTGACTGCCACTAAGGGTTTCATCAGGGTTTCAGCCGGTGAGTTATCTGGGTACTGCATCGGCTTGCAAGGATTATGTACAAGTTGGATCTTGCCGATTGCAGTGGAGGCGTCATTGAATATTCTATCATTTGGATTTTATGATATCGGACTTCCAGCCGATATGTGCTTTAATCTTTAAATCAATATCTATTTCATCATGTGATTGGTTCATGCAATGTTATATATCATCACGTTATTGTCGGCCGATCACCTTTATATATGTATGTTAAGCGTACAACCAATGGATTCAAACCCTAACACCATCGGCTGGCATCGGCATCGGCTGAAATTGCACCATCGGCTTATTAGCTGATCAGTTAGTTTTTGGGTATCGGTCTATCGGCCGATATGATTTATGTTCTGCTGTTTTGCATAACTTGTCAGTGGCAGGATCAAACTGACTGGCACATCCGCGCTTTATCTATTCTAGGACCTGCACTGGAGCTAAGCAGATCTCCCAGGCGACGTGTTGATTTTTCTCGTCAACACATACAATGTCTGAACATTTTTGGTGGAAATTTTCTTTCAGGGAATGAGTATTTTTTCTGTTTGTTGGAACTTTTGTGTTTGGGAATGGAAGCTGGAAAAATAGTCTGTCCGTTCATCAGGTCCGAGAGGCATGCTATGATTAGGAAATTGGTTAAAAAAATTAAATGGAGATTGTGGGTTTTCTTTGTGTGCTGATCTGTGTGGTTCATGATATATTTTAAGGTTGGCTAATTAGCTAGAGAATCTGTTTGCACGTGTGTTGCATAGATATATATGATGCATATTTACACTGATCAATTATGAAATTGACACATTCAGTTTGGTCGCCAACCCCTTTCTACCAACTTCACTTTCTACCAATTACATTCGCCAAAATAGATGAGTGTATATGCATGCTAGTTACATTTTTTCTGGATCACCAAACCAAATATACAGGAATATGCTAGCTTCTACACACACTTTGTTGATGTGTAACATCCCTGAATAATCCTACCCTCTAATGCTAAGGACTAGATATTTGTTTCAGGATTAGTCTACCTAGCTATGCACCTATAGCTAGAATTGTAGATAGCTAGAGAGAGAACAATCCACCCATTTGGTCTAAATATAAAGTAGAGAGAGATAACGATCCACTTCATCTTAAGCTAATACCATTTTAATTATGTTAATCTAGTGTCTCAACAAGCTATAGCTTGGCAGACAACAGCTTTGACTCATGCATGCATGTTGCATTACCAAGGTAGCAGCCATTTCTAGTTTTGACAACAGATATTATTGTTAACACTGCAATGTTGAAAAATCAATTAAGTCTCAATTCATGCTTGATGTATCATCATTTGGCATCTTGTTTCATCTTATAATTGGTGACCCTACTTCATGTTGCCCAAGCGTACGTATACCCAGGTCAAGTATGCCAGAATCAAAATGTTCTTTTGCATAATGTTATTATGAGTCGCCTAACATGGCAATTTTATATGAATACATCATGAAACCAAAGTCATACTTCACCTATAGCTAAGCCTCTACTAAGTCCTCACAATGCATGCACGGTTTTCAGAAGAATTCATGTGGTTCATGGTGGGATTTGGAGGGGAGGTTTGGTGGCTAAGCTTTACATAATCAGATTTACCTAGTCAATCAACTTCAGATCTTTCTTTTTCAAAAGCAACACTTCATATCTACATGCTATTCACTGTTCAAAGCATGTTAAACTTTATATCAATTCAATACGTTTTTCTAATCAAGTCAGAAAGCATCTACACCTGGGTATAAATAATTATTTGATATGCTTTACAATGTGTCTATGGGATAATGACGCTTCAAAGCGTGTCTAACTCTGTGTCATTTTCTATTGATGGTTCGTTGATACATTTTATGACGTATATACATGCTATTCACGGATCAAAGCATGTTAAACTTTGTATCAATTCGATACGTTGTTCTAATCATGTTAGACAACATCTATACCTGGCTAGAGACAATTGTTTGATACTCTTTACAACGTGTCTATGAGATAATGATGCTTCAAAGCATGTCTACCTCTGTGTCATTTTGAGATGACTTCAATAACGTCTTAATAAAATATCTTTATAGGACTAGTAACACTGAAAGCGTGTCTAATATCGTAACAGTCTGACACGTTTTCAAAATCGTGTCAAAGAGCATCTTTACGTGTTGAAGTAGAGACACTTTTAGACTGCGTTACTATTACAACATATCTACAGGGGGGTTTTCTAGTAGTGAACTTCCAAACCAACTCGCCTTCCAAAAAAGATTTTGGCACAACCTTCTTGTTGTAATGATGAGTGATTCTTTCCTTATCTCTAGTCACCTTCTCCAAAGCATGCATCCTGGATTGAACCAAGTCTTCCGATTCATCTACCATAAGATTGTGATAGTCATCGGCTGTCAACTTATCTTGCAAATCAATTCTTCTAGAGTCGATGACACTTTCCTGTGGCAAGACGGCTTCATGCCAATAAACTAACTTGTAGGGAGGAACTTGGATCGATCCGTGACAAGCCATCCGATAGGACCACAATGCTTCGGCCAATCGGCTATGCCATTGCTTTGGATATCAGATATCTTTCTCTTTATGAACTTGATCAGACTTTTATTGGATGCTTCTACTTGTCCATTAGCCTGCGCATAATATGGTGAAGAATTCAGCAATTTGATCCCCATGCCCTCTACAAACTGGACAAACTCATCGGATACGAACATAGATCCCTGATTGGTTTGTTATTGTTTGAGGAACACTGAATCGATATATGATATGCTCTTTGACAAAATGGATCGCGTCCCTAAAATCAACTTTGTTCAAAGGAATTGCTTCCACTCACTTTGTGAAGTAATCGGTTGCCACCAATATGAATTTATGTCCTTCACTCGAGGGTGGATTAATCTGGCCAATAATGTCAATTCCCTAACCTTCGAACGGCCATGGCTTGATTATGGGGTTCATAGCCGACACTGGTGCTTGTTGAATCGCTCCAAATTTCTGACAGTCTTGACAACCCTTATAATATTTGAAGCAATCTTCCAGCATCGTCGGCCAAAAATACCCAGCTCATCGAAGCAGCCATTTCATCTTGTGAGTCGATTGATGAGTACCACATATACCTTCATGCACTTCGCCCATCACAACTTTGGCTTGATTGGCACTCAAACATTTCAACAGTACTCCATCAATCATCCGATAGTATAGATCATCCTCGAGCAAAATATATCTCAAGGCCTTGTACCGTAATGTCCTTGAAGCCGATTGAGAAGGATTCTTGAGATAATTATAAACATCATACCTCCAATCATTTGCTGTGATTGTAGCAATTTCAACCTCGATGTCCTTGACCATCGGCTTGTATCCTGATGCCCCCTGAGCCAAATCATTAGCTTCAGCATTCTGCTCTCGAGGAATGTGTGTCAAAGTTACCAGCTGAAAATTTTCCGTCAACTCTCGGCATTTTTAGTAGTAGGTCATCAACGTATCATTCTTGAATTCATACTCTCTAGCTAGCTGATTGATGACCAACTAGGAATCACCCATGATCTCCACGGCATCGGCTTCAACTTCCTTCAAGAGTTGCAATCCCTTAAGAACCGCTTCGTACTCGGGTTGGTTATTGGTAGAATAGGGCTTAATTGTGTAAGCACACTCAAAACTTGCCCCCCAAGGTGATATGATGACCAAGCTAATACCACAGCCATGAGTACAAACCAATCCGTCAAAAAAAAGTCCAAGGAACTATGTCAACCGAGCCGATTGAGTCATCATGATGCTCAACAATGAAATTGGCTATGGCCTGTCCCTTGATTGCCTTGGGTGATTCATACCTGAGCTCGATCTCTGTTAAGGCATAAATCCACTTGTCAAATCTTCCTTTCAGTACTGAAGCCGATAGCATATACTTGACAACATCGGCTCTGCATACTATCGTGCATTCATTGGATAACAAATAATGCCTTAAGTTCATGTAAGAAAACTACAGGCATAAACATAACTTTTCCACTGGAGAATACCTTGTCTTAGCATCCAGAAGTCTTCTGCTCAAATAGAATATTGATCTTTCCTTGCCCTCGAACTCCTGGATCAATACCAAGCCGATTGACTTTTCATCGGCTGACAAGTATAACTTGAAAGGCACCCCTTTCTGTGGAGGAATCAATACTGGAGGGGCACTCAAATATTCCTTGATGTTGTCTAAGGCCTTTTTGTTGCTCTGCCCCCAAGTAAATTGCTGGTCAGCTTTCAACCTTAGCAAAGGTGTAAAGGGCTCCATCCTTCCAGATAGATTGGCAATAAATCTTCTAATAAAATTCACCTTCTCAACCAATGATTGCAATTGCTTCTTGTCCTGTGGAGGCTGAATATTTTTGATTGCATTGATGCTCCTTTCATGGACAAGAAAGCCCAAAAACTGTCTAGCCGGTACGCCAAAGGCACACTTCGTAGGATTCATCTTGAGGCCATATTTCCTTGTTCTTTTCAATACTTTCCTCAAATCGGCTATAAGGTGATCAACCTTCTTTGATTTTACGACCACATCATCAATGTAGATTTCAACTAGTAAGCTGATTAGATCATGAAAAATATAATTCATAGCCTCTGATACGTAGCTCTAGCATTTTTTACACCGAAAGTCATCACAACCCACTCATATAAGTCGATCGCAGTAGGACATCTGAAAACAGTCTTAGTGATGTCTTCTTCTGCCATGAAAATTTGATTATATCCAGCGTTGCCATCCATAGAACTTATGATTTTGTGCCCTGAAGCAGCATCCACCAACAAATCGGCAATCGACATTGGGTATTCATCCTTAGGGGTAGCTTTGTTTAGATCTCGAAAATCTATGCACACTCTAAGTTTGCCGTTCTTCTTGATCACTGGAACCATGTTAGAAACCCATTCAGCATATCAGCAAGGCCGAATGAAACCAGCATCATACAGACGAGTGATTTTGGCCTTGATAGCATCATACATATCAGCCTTAAACGGCCGATATGCTGTTTTGATAGGGAGCTGATGTTCAACAATCGATCGGCTAAGTCCTGGCATCTCAAAATACTCCCAAGCAAAACAATCTTTATATTCTTTCAAAAGTTCTATAAGCTTCGTTCTAAACTGAGAAGATAAATTTTTACTAATGAATGTCGGCCTAGGCCTATCTCCTGGACCTATATCGACTTCTTCTAAGTTATCGGCCGACATGAAGCCATGTCCTAGCTTGCCATCAAGATCATCTACAGTGTCCTTTATGTAGAAGCTTGACCCCTCCACGATGCCCTCAAAGCAGCAGTTGGGGCTCTTCATCTTCAATTGGCTGTATTTCAGAATCGGACACTTTTAGATAATCGGCTTCCCAAACCTTGCCGAACAAGCAATCAATGCCATCCATCTCCGAAAGGGTTAAATCGGCATTGACAACGTTAACTGACCTGTCGGCTTGCACAATTTCAACCTTTGCAGGTCCATGGTCTCGTCTTCATCTTCATTATCATCATCTTGGAAAAAATCTTGATGAATTGGACCAAGCCTCTGGTGAACAGGAAGTTTCTTCTGTGGTAGCCGATTTCTTTCGATCGAGATCGGCTAGACTCCCCAACGTAGTCGGCACTACGATTGCTGCAAGCTTGATAGTCCTCAATCAACGGCAGCCTCATCCCCTCATTCCAGCAAAATCAGAAAAATTCACAGCCCCAGTGAGGATCAAAGCTGTCATCCTCCTCCTACCTGTCATATCTTCTCTGGGACTTGGGCTGCCGATATTTTTTGACGACCATGGCAGAAGACGGTAATTCCCTCTCTATGAAATTCTTCATGAATTTGACCAAGCTATCCATCTCCAGGGGCTCACTACCGGCTGGCCTGCCACTGGTGTGGACCATGTTGAGAGGGAAGGGGTTTCCATCAACCTTCATCGGCTTCTTTGTGTCTTCAAATTTAATTTTTCCCGCCTCTATAGCCAATTGAATCTGTTGTCGAAACACTTTGCAATCATTTGTGCTGTGAGACCCAGTGTTGTGCCATTTGTAGTACGTCATTTTCTTCAATTCCTCAACCAATGGAATTTCATGACCGGCTGGCAGCTGAATTTGCTTCTCTCGAAGTAGAAGATCAAAAATTTTGTCGGCCTTGGTGATATCAAAATCATACTTTTCTTCTTTGGCCGAATTCTTGACCCATTGGCAGGTGAAAACCTTTTTGTTCCTAGCTTAATCGGCTGCTGCCACATCAGAGTCACTGTCTTCCTCTGATTCAGAAGAATATGCAAAATGGTTAATCTTTTTAAGAGCTTTCTTGGCCTAATGGAATCTTTGTTCATGTGCCAATATTTTCTGGTCCAAGTGAGCTAAACTCTTAAAATCCTTAGCCGAAAACCTTTCCCTTATTGGTGTCAATAGACCCTGGAACATCTGTTCCTCATATCTCTGAATCTTTGAATATAGTCTTGGACAGATTCATCATGTTTCTGCCTGATGGCTGTCAGATCGGACAGTTTTATTTCATGAATACCACTGTAAAAATATCTATGAAACCGTTTCTCTAGATCGGCCTAGCTTTGCACATAGTTGTAAGGTAGAGATGAAAACGAGGTGAAAGCCGATCCAGAGATAGAAAGAGGGAATAGCCCAACCCTTAGGGAATCAGTAGCCGATGCCTCACAACATTGGGCTAAAAATCGGCTAACATGTTCATATATAGAAATATTTTCCTGCCCTGAGAATTTGGAGAAGTCTGGAACCTTGTATCGGCTAGACAGTGGAACCTCTCCCAAAATATTTTGGATAAAGGTACCATACATGTTGCTTGTGTCCTTGGGCTTGAGGCCAAATTGTTCTCTCATAACATCTGCGATCATATTTGCCCAAGGTTTCTACTGTTGTGCTCCTTGCACCTGATGCTGTATGGGCTCGAATTGGTCAAACTGAGGTGGTGCCTGCCGATACTGCATCTGGGGTGAATGAGGCTAATATTGAGAATGGAAATTGCCCCCCATGTGATCCTGAGGAGACTGATGCGCGCCATGAGCGAGCTGATCGTGAACGAGCTGAGGACCGATAGGATGTTGCTGGAAGTTTGGCACGTATGACCCTATCGGCACTCGTGGAATCGGCTCCACCGATGGCCGATTCGTGTTGAACATGGCTGCAACCTGGTCCGGAGTGACTTGGGGGACACCATGTCCCGTATGCTGAGGCTATGGCCTAGTCAGAAGTATAGGACTAAAATCTGGCTGCTTTTGGGCCGATGATGATACAATCGGCTTGATAGGAGCCAATGTTGATGGCATCGGTTGTTCTAGGGGTATAGCAGTGGCAGTCCATAATCCGTCGGTGACCAAGGTCCTATACGGTGGAAATTTGCCATCAGGAAGGAAAATTGGGCCCTTGGCCTGATGCTCAGCAATTCTGGAGTCAACAACAGAGCTGATCATGTTATTGAGGGTGTTGACCAGCACTCCAGATTGGTTGATCAAAGCCTGGTGGACAACATAGTCGATCCTGTCCTATAGGTTATTGAATTCTGGGCCCTCCTCCTGCTTGACGTCCTGAATCTTGGTACCTTTGCCAGAGCTTGACTCGGGTTCGTCATCGGCTGGCAGTTTTATCTTTTACCTCTGGATGACGGTGCCCGACCGAGTTTGGGCAAAAGAATGCAGATACTGCCTCTGCAGCTTGCTCATCATGTCTTCAATCTTAGCCTTTTTCTCTGGTGTTAGCTGGTCCAATGTGACCAGAATGATGTTTTACTAGTCGATCTCGGAAATCTTGATATCAACCATTGTGTTTGGCTTGCAATCGAGTCCCACCGGGCATGCCAAAAAAGCGTGTTGATCCCAAATCTTACCGAAGGTGTGCCGACTTGGAAAACCGCTCACTTGCCTGAGAGATTTGCTTTACTCTAGTGCAGGTCCAAAGTATTGCTTCTTAGGTCCGTTGGCATGCCAGTTGATTTGATCCTGCAATCAACAAGAAACAAAGAAACAAGTGTTAGTCTCCAAACGGTAGCCGATCGGCTGGTGGCCGATGACGTATCGTCTGGCTGATGCGGTGTGCAGTTAATCGGCTACGGAAATTAAACCTAATCGATCGGCTGAAGATATTCATAATACATAATCTAAATATCAAGATCGTTTAAACTAAGTGATTGGGATAGATCGGTAGCATACCGAGACAGTATAAATCACTTAAATCCAAAAGTAGCTTAATATGCATATTATATATATTTATAGCATAGCCTATGTCATATATTTAACGTGTGTCGAGTAGTACTCCGATACCACTTTATATTAAGATATCATTATAAACTAAATACATTAAACAGGAATCGATCAGGTGTTAAGATGACATAACAGATCGATAACAAGCTTAACGTATTTAATTATAGTGAGATCTTAATAGAAAGGGCAAATTTAACATATTAAGTAAATATAAAATTCTTAACGCCAGAATTTGGTAAGCCCTGGAGCCCGAATCGGCTAAGGTGTCCATCGGCTGATACTGAATCGGACAAGCCAAGCCGATGTAGCCGATTCCGGTACGACAACATTGGAGACATTGTCGGATCAAGATGATGTGCTTCATGAGGATTTCCATATAAGGACAGAGTCCTAAAAAGGCAATTGTATATATTAATTAGGAAGAATTTGTTAGTTTCCTATTTTATCTTTAGAAAAGTGTATTAGTGTCCAATAAGGACTCGGTTTGTTTCCTTTTTATCTTTAGGGAAGTTTGGATTGTAATATGTTAGGATTTTTGTTAGCCCGTGGGCATAAATATGTAAGCCCGGGGTTCATGTAGGATATCTCTCGATCAATAAAATTCGGCGCATCGCCACTCTTTACCTTTTCTACTTTATTCATCACCCGGTAGGATTTGGCACCTGACGCAGGGCTACATCGGCCTTGATCTCCAGCGAAGGGGTAAGTCCAATGTTCCGTCGACCCAGGCAATTGTATTGGCTACGTCGGCGTTGTCCAAGGCTGCATCAGTACATTCGACCTCTTGGATTATTCCAGTTTGGTTAACATGTTTGCTTGCCTATTTATCATATGCATTTGTTAATCTAGTCCTGGTATTTCAATTTAGTTCTATCGGTTGTCTCTCGCTTTAGGGTTTCTACTGATACCGGCTAAATTGTTTAATAGATTAGATTAGCTTAGGCATCTACCACCCTGAAAATCAGTCAAAGGCTTGATTGTCTAGATATTGTGTTTCTTTTCATACTAGTGTTGCATCAATTCAATTTGACCTACTAAGTCATGATTAGAACCATAATCTCTAGCCTCCCTGTTGGTTGCCACTAAGGGTTTCATCGGGGTTTCAGCCGATGAGTTATTTGGATATCACATCGGCTTGCAAGGAATGTACACAAGTTTGATCTAGCCGATTGCAGCAGAGGCTTCATCGGATTTAATGACACGGACCTTAGCTGCATCGGCTAGCGTCAGTATCGGCTGGGATCGCGTCATCGGCTGATTGGCCGATCGGCTATATTGGTTATTGACCTATTGGCTGATATGCTTTACTTCTGGCTGCTTTGTATATCTTGTTAGTGGCAGGATCAAACTGACTAGCACGTCCGCGCTTCATCGATTCTAGGACTTGCACTAGAGCTAAGCAGATCTCCCAGGCCGGCGTGTTGATTTTTCTCGTCAACACATTTTTGGCACGCCCAGTGGGATCGTGTTTTGGACATCATATCTTTTTACATGGCTCGGCGGACCCATGATTGCCGCAAGATATCTGATAAAGGAGTCAAAGCCGAGGAAGAACAATCTCCCAAGCCGATGAATGAAGACAAGGAACAATCACGAGCCGATGGATGACGAGACACTTCAAGAGATGATTGATAACATCATTCATCGAGCTGTGTTCGATCAATCTGGAGTTTTGATGAGTACATTGCATGGTTTGATCGAGGAAACAGTTCCCAGGGTGATTGCCTTAAGAAATCAGCATGGGGGGCAAATTGGTAAGCAATCCCAGCATCATTGGCAACAGCAATATTGGCTCGGGAGGCAAGTTGATCAATATCAGTATGAAGAGCCACATCAGCAATATCCGCCAGAGGAAACAAAGATATATGTCCAAAGAGGATTGGGCCAAAAAAATTGCAAATGTGATGGAGGAGCAGTTTGGAATTAAACGCAAAGATCAAATTTCTGTGTATCGGCTGCCATATCCTGAGTGGTTCGATAGGGTTCCACTTCCAACCCGGTATAAGGTTCCAGATTTCTCTATGTTTTTAGGGCAGGATGGTGTCTCTACAATGGAGCATATGTGTCGATTCTTAGCTCAATGTGGTTAGGCGTCGGCTGAAGAAGCTCTGAAAGTTAGATTTTTTTCCGATGTCTTTGACTAGATCGGCCTTCACATGATTTTCGTCATTACCACCAAATTCTATCAGAAGTTAGGCCGATCTTGAGAAGCAATTTCATATGTACTTTTTTGCTGGGATTGGTGAAATGAAGCTTGCAGACTTGGTATTGGTTAGACAGCAAGAAGGGGAATCGGCTAAGGAATACTTTCAGAGGTTTCGTAATGTTCGCAGCCGATGTTATGGTTTGAGTCTAAGTGATGAGCAGCTAGCAGAACTCGCATTCCAAGGGTTGTCAATACCAATCAAAAATAGATTTTTCTTCCATGACTTTGATAGCCTGGCTCATCTAATACAAAAGGTATTGGCTTACGAGAGCCGATGTCAAGAAGAAAGGAAGAATCGGTTTTGGGGTGATCAAGACAACGATAATTTTGAAGCATGACTTCTCATACTCCAAAACTGGGGGCATGTGTTAACACCAGAATTTGGTAAGCCCTAGAGCCCGAATCGGCTAAGATGTCCATCGGCTGATACCGAATCGGACAAGGCAAGCCGATGTAGCCAATTTTGGTACGACAACATTGGAGACACCTTCGGATCAAGATGATGTTCTTCATGAGGATTGCCATATAAGGATAGAGTCCTAAAAAGGCATTGTATCTATTAATTAGGAAGAATTTGTTAGTTTCCTATTTTATCTTTAGAAAAGTGTATTAGTGTCCAATAAGGACTCGGATTGTTTCCTTTTCATCTTTAGGAAAGTTCGGATTGTAATATGTTAGGATCTTTGTTAGCCCGTGGGTATAAATATGGAAGCCTGGGGTTCATGTAAGATATCTCTCAATCAATACAATTCGGCGCATCACCACCCTTTACCTTTTCTACTTTATTCATCACCCGGCGGGATTTGGCACCCGACGCAGGGTTGCATCGGCCTCCATTTCCGGCGAAGGGGTAAGGCCAATGTTCCGTCGGCCAAGGTAATTGTATTGGCTACGTTGTCATTGGCCAAGGCTGCATCAGTACATTCGATCTCTTGGATTATTTTGGTTTGGTTAACATGTTTGCCTGCGTATTTACATATGCATCTGTTAATCTAGTCCTGGTATTTCAATTTAGTTCTATCAGTTGTCTCTCGCTTTAGAGTTTCTACTGATACCGGCTAAATTGTTTACTAGATTAGATTAGCTTAGGCATCTACCACCCTGAAAATCAGTCAAAGGCTTGATTGTCTAGATATTGTGTTTCATTTCATACTTAGTGCTGCATCAATACAGTTTGACATACTAAGTCGTGATTAGAACCATAATCTCTAGCCTGCCTGTTGGTTGCCACTAAGGGTTTCATCGGGGTTTCAGCCGATGAGTTATTTGGATATCGCATCAGCTTGCAAGGAATGTACACAAGTTGGATCTAGCCAACTGCAGCAGAGACTTCATTGGATATTTAATCATTTGGATTTAATGACATCGGACTTCCAGCTGATGTATGTTTTAATCTTTAAATCAGTATCTATTTTATCATGTGATTGCTTTGTGCCATATTACATTGCTATATCATCATGTTATCATCCGCCGATCACCTTTACATAGATGTTTGCTCAGCGTACAGCCAATGGATTGAAACCCTAGCTGCATCGACTAGCGTCAGTATCGGCTGGGATCGCGTCATCGGCTGATTGGCCGATTGGCTATATTGGTTATTGACCTATTGGCTGATATGCTTTACTTCTAGCTGCTTTGTACATCTTGTGAGTGGCAGGATCAAACTGACTGGCACGCCCGCGCTTCATCGATTCTAGGACCTACACTAGAGCTAAGCAGATCTCCCACGCCGACGCGTTGATTTTTCTCATCAACAAAAATATACAAGACAGTTAAAATAGAAAAGATCAGTTGAAGCCCCGATACTATCTCTAGTAGTGATCATAAAACAAGATAGATCCTTTATGATTCTAAAAACGACTTAATAGGTTGAATCTAACCAATGCAGCATTAAGTATAAAGAGAAACATAATATCTAGACAAATCTATGAAAACCTTTCAAGATGGTGGATGTACCATATAATCTAAATCAACGACGAGATCTAATCCTATCGACTGTTATCTATTAACAGACTAGCCGATTAAGATTATATTGCACTACCGATCTATGTTATATCGTATATATGATAACTCGACGATTTACACAAACAGGATAAGAGTATCATAATGATGCAAGCACTAATCCCGAGAGTGCAAGCCATCATAACAAGCTTTACCTTTTCGTCGAAGATCAGATTTGATGCAGCCCAACTAGAAGCAAGAACTCATCGAAATAAATAAAAGTAAAAGGTGGCGATGCGTCGAAGGTGTATTGAACTGATTGTTGATAATTTACATGGTCCTGGGTCGTATTTATACCTAGATACAAGATAATAGGAAACTATTATAATATAAGGAAACTATAAGGAAACTATTTATAATATCCTAATTAATAGATACAATTGTCTTTTTAGGACTTTATCCGTATACGGCAATCTCCATGAAGCACTTCAAACTGAATCCGAAGACAATTCCAACATTATTGCTCCGGTATCGGCCATGCCAGCTATCCTTATCGGAATTAGCTGCATCAGCTATCCTTGTCTGATTCGGTATCGGACGACAGTCACCTTAGTCGATTTGATTACCAGCCAACGAACTCCTCAACTGATTTGGTCTTGCACTTGGCGCGCGCTCTGTCTCTGAAACAACCTGATTCCCTCCAAATCGGCTTCGGCCTTAGCTCCAAACTTGATAATTTGCTTACCAAATTTGGTCATTAATAATGAGGTCACCTCCATCAAGGAAATAGTCGTTTGTGTTCCACGTCGTGATCATATCTATACCTTTGCTTGACGCTTCCATGTAGCACTTCTAGAAGCGGTACATCTGTGTAGGTAGATTCTTGAGCTGATCAGGCTTGACAAGAGTCGCCCCAGTGTAAACTTGTATTCAGCTCAACCTTCTCGATTTTGGCACCTCCTAGCATTTGGTCCCTCGTTATTCCTGCATCTTCCATAAATTTTCTTAAGTCAGCTCTAGCAGGTTGTTGCAAGGACCCAAGGGATTTTGAGGCTAATTCATGAGCTACGGGACATCTCTGGCCTTTGTTGTCGCCTTCCTATGCGCCTTCCTGATCGTCTTGTCATAGTCCGACTGCGGTTCTAGTTTAGCCGGTGGTGTACAGTACATCTTCTTGAAGAATGCCTTAGTCACCACATCGATTGGAATAGGCTTCTCAGGAGACTTACGATTGAAATGTGCCTTCACTTTCGCTTGGACGTACTCATGCAACTTCTCGGGAGTCATGTCGTACGCAATTTTCTTTGGGGCTCACGGGAGCCGATCAAGTCTTGCCATCTTGCTTCTTTGTGAACTGGTTGACCTTGACAGTGCGGCTCGAGCTCTGTGCTTAGGAGGCGACGGAGGAGGTTGGGGAGTGGCAAACTATTTAGGAGTCGTGCTCGTGGAGGCGACGGAGGAGGCGGAGGAGGCTGGGGAGTGGGAGGCTGTTTAGGAGTCGGTGCTCGTGGAGGCGACGGAGAAGGTGGAGAAGGCAGAGGAGACGGTCCACGCGGAGGAGACGGTTCACGTGGCGGAGACGGAGGAATGGAAGCCACTTCTCGCCCGGGAAAGACGATGAAGGGCTTTCTCCATAGAATGATCCCATAGGCTGTGTCTCCTAGTGTCGTCTCCTCCGGGTATATCCAGCTCGAGACCTTATAATACCTAGGTGGAACGGACATGCAGTGATAGGTCTCGTATTGTTCCGTTGGTATGGCCATGCCCGACGCCACCTTCACGAGAAAGAGAGTTTGTTAATTAGTAATCAACCTTGATTGACAAGTACTTGAAGGGAATATATATCATAAAACTACGAGCATACCTTGATTGACATGTTCTTGAATGGAATATGCAGCTCACAAGGTGTCCGTTGCATGATCTCGTCAATAGGGCACGGTGGTACTGCTAGAGCTTCTAGGGCCTGTTCAGCTACATGGCCTGTAGATGCGCAGTTGCTATGCTGCTGCCGTAGTTGCGCTAGATCTGCTTGGCTCACATGCTGGCTCCGTAGTTCAGGCATCTATTCGGCCACCCACTCTTCCACCTTTCTTGCCACTATGTCATTGATCTGTGCGAGTCGGAGCTTCATATATGCTAGCTTCGCATCCGTATCTCACTTTCTCATGCGAATCCAGTAACTTTGGATGTCCTCTTGGAATCTGTATTTCTAGGAACGACACCTTCTTCTCGCGTTCGTCCCAGATGCTGAGGGTTTTGCAGTGCGAGCGTAAGCTCGTCCTTCTCTCTGTCGAGCTGGAATGAGCTCGAGGCAGAGGCCTCCACTACATCGCCCAATCTTCTGGCGGCTTCTCGGATTGCATCGTCAAAGATTACAGAGCCATCAACAGGATTGAGCGATCCGCCGTGAGCGTAGAACCAATGCTTTGATTGTTCCAGCTAGTTGGCTGTGGCCAGAGCGATATCTCTGGCTAGAGGTCAGCTTCCATCTGCTCCCATCTCGGCACGGCCTTCTGATAGCCGCATGACCCTAGCTTGTGATGATACTGTTTTTGTTGTGTTGGCCTTGTTCTTCTCAATGAGTGTTTGCGCTTGCTCTCTTGTCTTGTATTGTACAAAAGCCTCTTAGTGATCTCGCAGCTTTGGGAATTTGTCAAAGTCTAGGTACTGGCCCTTCAGGACATACTTCTTGTGTAGTTCCTTCTTCAAGTTTCAGAACAGCTCGACCATCTTTTTAAGCGTCCATTCCTTCACCCTGGCATGTTCTGTCTTATGGATGGTGAAGGGCTCCAACATTGTGGACCATAGCATCTCCTTCTTTGTGTCCAGGAGATAGCTTTGCACATCCCCTCCTGTCCTTGTTCGCCACCAATTCACTACGCTGATGCGCACGTGATCCCTCACTACCCATCCGCTGTGTGCCCCAAACTTTCTTGCGGTGTTGGCTGGGGCACATGGTTGACCGTCCTGTGCCACTTCCGTTATGATATGCAGACCCTCAATTTTCTTGCTGACACCGCGTTGTCCACGTGCCCTCTTCTCTCCAACAGCTGGGGTGCTCTCATTCCTCTCAGCATTGCCCTCCTCGTTCCCCTCCTTGTTGACGTACTGGTTGAGATCCTCATTCCCCTCCTCAATGAAGTATTGGCTGCTCCCTTTTGCGATCTCTTCGAAGAGGATCTTTTCATCTGAGCGATCTGCCATTTGATTGTTTCACTTGGACGACTAGATCAAGTAATTCTGACAAGGAAAAAATTATTCAGTTAATACATGTATGATGTTCCTAAGTCTGATATTCAGGTAATGCATATAGTCTGTTCGTTCGGTCGTAAAAGTTGTTTTCACTAAGTCATTCTCTAAGTGGTAAAAGTAGTTTTCACAAACCATCCAATATGTCATTTTCACTAAGTCATAAAAATATGCATGTATGATGTTCCTAAGTCTGATATTCAGGTAATGCATGTACTTTGCTCGTTCGGTCATAAAAGTCGTTGTCTAAGTTTTCACTAAAACATTCTCTAAGTCATAAAAGTCGTTTTCATAAAGTCGTTCTCTAAGTGGTAAAAGTCGTTTCCACAGTCCATCCAATATAAGTCGTTTTCACTAAGTCATCAAAATATGCATATGCATTTGAATATAATTTAAAATATTTAAAATCATATGCATATACATTTTGAATGAAAGTGTGTGTTCATACTATATACATTCACTTAAATGATTATGGTTAAATTCAATTTTGAAATACAATATTCATGTCGCACTTTGAATTAAATTTTTCGTATCAAAATTATTCCAACATGTTATGTTTGTAACCAAAGTCTATTTGATTTATTTGATTTTAAAAATAGATTTATTTGATTTTTAAGAAACTTAATTCTATATGAAAAGTTTCTTTTTGAAAAATGCAGCATTTAATCGTTTAAACAACGTGCTTGTCGATGCGAAAACACACACATCCCTAAGAGATCTGTTTAACTCTAGTCCAGGTCCGTAATCTTGCTTTTGGGTTTCAAGGGCGTGCCACTTTGTTTGATCCTGCAACCAACAAGAAACTAGAGAAAGAAAACATAGTCAAATCCATAGACGATAGCCGATCGGCTAATGGCCGATGACATATCGTTCAATATTGAGCCAATGCAATATGCATGGATCGACAAAGGGAAAATTAGATCTATTCGATCAGCTGTAGATATCAATAGTATATAATCTCGGTCTCAAAATACCTTTAAACCAAGTGACTGGGATAGATCGGCAGTGTGCCGAGACAGTATAAATCACTTATGTCTAAACGTACTTTAAAACAAAGATTATATGTATTTATAGCATAGTCGATGTCATAAATCCAACAAGAATCGGCTAATACTCCGATATCACTTTATACTAAGATATCAATATAGATTAAATAGATTAAACAGAAACCGATCAAGTGTTAAGATGACCTAATAGATCGATAATGAGCTTATATATTTTATCACAGTGAGATCTTAATATAAAGGACAGATTTAGCATATCAAGTAAACATGTAGGAAACAAGATAACTAAACCAGATAAGATTGGCTGAAACCCCGATTCTATCTCTAATAGTAATCATGGGACAAGATAGATATTATGATTCTAGATAATACTTAGTAGGTCAGACTTGACCGATGCAGCACTAAGCATAAAGAGAAGCATAAGATCTTAACAAGTCGATGAAAACCTTTCAAGATGGTGGATACACTATCTAATCTAGGTAGACAGATGCTAGCCGATTAGGGTTAGATATCAATATTGATCTAGATTATATAGCATATATGATAACTCAACGATTTACGTAAACGAGATTAGAGTGTCATAAAGATGTAAGCACTAATCCCGAGAGTGCAAGCCACCATAACAAGCTTTACCTCTCGTCGAAGATCGAACCCGATGCAGCCCACGAACTCATCGAAACAAACGAAAGTAAAAAGGTGGTGATGCGCCGAAGGTGTATTGAACTTATTGTTATTTGATTACACGGTCTTGGGCTATATTTATACCCAATGACAAAATATGTCCTTGTCAGACACGACTCTTATCCCAATTACAATTCAAAATACAAATAAGTCCCTTAGGCGGACTCTTACCAACACAATCTATAAGGAAATTACTTACAAAAACCTAATTAATAGATACAATTGCCTTTCTTGGACTCTATCCACATATGGCAATCCTCATGAAGCGCTTCAACCTGAATCGTTGATGATTCCAATGTCCTCTTACCGGAATCGGCTACATCGGCTTACCTTGTCCAATTCGGTATCGGTCGATTGAACACCTTATCCGATTTGGTATCAGCCGATGAACTCCTTAGTCGATTCGGTCTACAACTGGTGTGCACTCTATTTTCGAGAATCCTAATTTCCTCCAAATCAGCTTCGGCCTTAACTCCAAATCTGATCGGCTAATTCACCAAATTTGGTCGCCAACACATGCCCCCCAAGTCCGCTATATTTATAATATTGCGGATTTGCCGAATTTTATCTCCAAGAAAATCTATGGCTTTCCGTCTCGGCCGTTACCGCACCTCTTTAAATAATAATCACCGCCTTGAAGTTTCTTCACGTCGTCGCTTCCGTTTTCACCGCTTTATCCATAGTCATCCCAAATCTTCACCGGTGATCCCCTCGGAGCTCTCGGCAAACCCGCAGATGACTCTCTCACGGCGACGACTCCATCTCTGGCGATGTCGACCCCTGACAACCCATCTGGTGCGCCATCGGCTTAATTCCCAAGGTAAGCCCTATCGGCTATAACCCTTTTCTTGTTGCGGATTGGTTGTTCTCTTCATGATTCGCTTTCCTCCATTGTAGCATCTCTCCAACCAAATTGTAGTCCCTAGTCTTGTTCATCTAAACCGATTCTTCCTAGGACCAATCGGCAATACAGACCCCACTGAGTTTATAAATGCAAAGACCAATAGGGTTCCTTTTAGATTGACAAACCCTAGTTTGGCTCACTGGGTTGGACTTTCAAGTCTTGGCCATCCACCGATAAAACCTGGCCGGCTTGGTACAACAGAGTATCAGCTAGCAAGCAGACCGACTGGGAGGAACTTGGAATAGCGCAGTGTTTAGCCCTGACCATAGTCGATATGACCAAAGACGAGCCCATGCTGTCGGCTGCCACTTATTTCTGGTCCAACACTCTGAATGCTTTTCTGTTCAACCAAGGACTAATGACACTAACTCTCCTGGACATGGTCATGATCATGGGTTTGGACATTACATCATCGGCTAATCCAATGAGCTTGAACACCAAGAGCCAATTTTCTTTCAAGACCCGTACTATCGACGACTGGAATGGATTCATCTCGCAGAACATGGGAACTAGCACAGTAGGCCCTAGGGAACACGCAACCTTCTTGTTGATGTGGTTGGAAAAGTTCTTATTTTGTGGTCCAAGCTGCGGCCCCACCACCAACTGGCAGCATATAGCAGAAGCCCTAGCAGACAAGAAGCAACTTGCCTTGGGCAAGTATCTACTTGGATATCTTTATCAGACCTTGAATTCTGCATCGGCTAAGATTGCCACGGACTCTGCTATTGGCACTGGCGGCGCTTGGTGGCTATTGCAGATTTAGCTCAATTTGCACACTCACAAGGTTGCTCAGAGGCCAGAATTAGTGAAGGCTGATTTCCCATTAGTGCAGCCGACCACAGATGAGGATGGTAATGAAATTACAACCTATCGATGCATGTCCTTTGCAGATGCGGCATCTTCATATGCTGGATCCAAGCTATCGGCTGACCTTTTCAGAGACTGGTTCGACAACTTCTATGAAGGATTCCCAAGGGACTCAAGAATTTGGTTTGCATATCAACACTCTGAAGATTTTGAGCTCCTGGGAGACTTCAGATTTGATGAGATTAACTCTGAGAAGTTTGAAAAATCCAGAGAAGTCCTCACAGCTGCTATATCCCCCTGCATACTACCCGTTGCTCTCCATTAGGGCAGAAATGTCCAAATTTCATATGAATTTTATCATCCAATGAGTGCTGCCAGACAACTAGGCATGGGTCAACTGCCAATCGGCTTGTACTTCACGGACAAAATCCAAGCCAGGGGGAAATCACTTCGGGCCTCATGATGGACAGATTGCTAAACATTCAAGGCCCTCCGCTTGGCAGCATTGACAATATTGAGTTGGCCATAATGAGGAGTGGAGCTTTTGACCGATGGTGGATAGAGTGGAAGAAACTTCTTTTCCATCAATAGGCTTCGATGTACTTGAATACTATGTACCTAGAGTCGGTTCCACAAGTAGCACTTTTCCTTTTGTCAAATTCTCCATTATTTGCTAAAATTTTTCAATATTTGACCACGTCTTTCACTTTATTTGTAGACCACCGACTCCTCTCCTCCTCGTGTCAGCCAAACTAGGGCAACTATCTGCTATGCTGTCGGAATTCTTCCCAATGGTGGTGGCTAGCCCCTTTAAGGATTGGCTATGATGCCCCCAAGACGGCATCCCTACTCCACGGTGAAACTTGCCAGCTGATTCCTTTTGAGAAAAGAAAAAGAGTCAAGCCATCGGTTGCCGATCCATCAGCTACAAAGAAAAAGGCCTCCAAGAAGTAAAAGACTGTTGCAGCCAATGATCTGCCTCCTCTAGACACAGACGTGGAGGAGTTTCTAAACCAAGAAGAGATGGAGGAAGTCATCGACGACGCTGCAGCCGACACTAGTGAAACAAGACAAACCACGCAGCCACCGTCAACCGATGAGCCAACCTCGCAAAAGACTCCAACTCCTCCAAGACGCCAACCTCGTCCTCCTTCGGTATGTATCTTTCTAGAGTTTACTTCCCTCAAATGTTCACATTTCAATTCTGACCAAACTCCTTTATTTGCAAAAAAAGAAACTGGCCACCAAGAAGAAACCTTCTCCACCTCCATCGGTAACTCTAAACTCAAACTCTTTTCACTTTTCAATCAACTGATGCTTATCTAAACATGTCTCTTTTGTTTTTGTAAAGCCTCCTTGCTCTCCAGCACCTGCCCGGCATGACTCCAGTGAGCATACTCCATCGGCTGTGGGCAGCCATCATGTAGCAGAAGAAGCAGCTCCTATCATCCCTGTAAGTATCTCCTCTAAAACCCCATATCGATTGTTTTTGAATCTTTCAACACTTAACAATTTCACCATCCTCTTTTTCAGGTTCTAGCCAATATGTTTTCCTTTGACATAAGGCAGTTCATGGATGAAGAGGAAGATACCACAAGCAAACCCTTCGCTCCCCTTACCGATGACCTGAAGACCAAGCTGCTAGATATTGCTCATCAGCTAGAAAGCTCTCTGGACACTCTGGTTGATGATTGCGGGCCGATCAGAGCAAGGTTTGAAGAGATCCAAGATCAAATCCCAGACAACCTGGCTGAGATCATCTCACAGGCAATATTCCTTGAAGAATATCGACACAAACTGGAAAGGGCGCGGCAAAGAATTGCCGATCGGCGAGAGAGAAAAGACATTGAAGCCACCATCCAAGCCAATCGACAGTCAATCACCACAGACAAAGACAAGCTTGACGAGATGACCACCGAGCCAAGCTCCATTCAAGCTAGCATTGATCGACTAGAAAATCGCAAGGCGGAGCTACTAGCCGAACTAGAGCAATGCAATGCTGACTTAGCATCAGAAAAGCAAAAACTTGCCGATCTCCCTAGGGCCATTGAAGAACAAAAATCCAAGTTGTAGACATTTGTCAAACACTTTTCAGATCTAACCAAGACCCTGAAGGTGATCCCTGGAACCGATGCTACCGACGCCCAAGCCATAGATGAAATAGAGAAAATTAGGCAAAGGGCTATATCGGCTATCAACAAGCTTGTATCTGGATGAGCCGATTCTATAATAGGAGCATAGGAGCTGGAAACTTGTGAACTTTTGTGAACCTCTGTAATATAACTTCTGTGAAAAAAATTTTAGTCCACATATTTTTGTATGCATGTGTGCCCCCTAATTTTATAATGCCAACCAAACATTGATAAAATTATAACTTGACTAAGGGCAATATCACTTATATCGGCCATCACACATCGGCATAACACAACAGATTATGATAAGTTAAAAATACTAAGGGCGATACAACTTATATCGGCCATCTAAGGGCGATGTCAACACATCGGCTACCATGTATCGACATAACACAGCCGAATCATGAATTGATCCAAACACTCGGATAATATTTCTTCGAGTATTTTCCATTGAGAGCCCTTCTAAAATCTTCTCCATCAAGCCCTTCCGACATATAAGCTCCCTTAGAAAAGGACTTGAAAATCCTAAAAGGCCCTTCTAATTCGGTGACCACTTGCCGAATTTATTATCACGAGTTCCAATCGGCAGAATCAATTTCCAAACCAACTCGCCTTCTGAAAAAGATATTGGCACAACTTTCTTATTATAATGATGAGTGATTCTCTCCTTATCTCTTGTCACTTTTTCCAAAGCCCACATCCTAGATTGAACCAACTCCTCCGATTTATCTATCATGAGATTATGATAATCATCGGTTGTCAACTCATCTTGTAAATCAACCCGCCTTGAGCTGATGACGCTTTTCCATTGTAACACAGCTTCATGTCCATACAGTAGCTTGTAAGGAGGAACCTGGATCGATCCATGACAAGCCATCCAATAAGACCACAATACCTCGGCCAATCGGCTATGCCATTGCTTTGGAAAGTCAGAGATCTTTCCTTTAATCAACTTAATCAAACTTTTGTTGGATGCTTCTGCCTGTCCATTAGCTTGTGCATAATATGGTGAAGAATTTAACAATTTAATCCCCATGCTTTCTACAAATTGGACAAACTCATCTAATACAAAGACAGATCCTTGATCGGTTGTGATAGTCTAAGGAACACCAAATCGGTATATAATATGCTCTTTAACAAACTGAATTGCATCCCTAGAATCAACCTTCTTCAATGGTATTGCTTCTACCCACTTTGTAAAATAATCGGTTGCCACCAATATAAACTTATGTCCTTTGCTCGAAGGTAGATTGATCTGGCCGATCATATCGATTCCCCAACCTCTGAACGGCCATGGCTTGATTATAGGATTCATAGCCGATGCTGGTTCTCTTTGAATTGCTCCGAATTTCTGGCAATCTTGATAACCTTTATAATATCTGAAGCAATTTTCTAACATTGTCGACTAAAAATACCCAGCTCGCTAAAGCAACCACTTCATCTTGTGGGCCGATTGAGAGTACCACATATACCTTCATGTACTTCTCTCATCACAACTTTGGCTTGATCGGCACTCAAACATTTTAGTAATACCCCATCAATCGACCAAATCCCTATTTTGTTGACGACCAATTTTGGTAACCAAACCCCCGAGTCTGGAGCGGAATTGAAACAGAGATTGGAGCGGAATCAAGAAGAACGCGCAATCTAAGGAAACAGAGGCCATGTCGGCTAAGTCCGAATTGGCTACGGAGCCAGTCGGCTGAGTAAGAGTCCGAACATGATAGCCGATAGCCGATTCCATGTGAAGACGGAAGTGGAGCCAATCCCGGAAGGAAAGGTTAAAATAAATTATTGGATTCGGTTTCCAAAGTGCGTTAAAGATATTGCCATCTATGGATAAGGTCCTGCAACGGCAATTGTATCTTTTAAGTTAGGATATTTTGTATAGTTTCCTTTTGAGATAATATCGGTTTGTTTAGAGATTTAATCTATAATAGGAATCATGTCTGTTATGGACTCATTGTATATTTGGGTATAAATATGACCCGAGACCTTGTAAAACAAACAACACACATCAATATAACTTCGAGGCATCACCAACCTTTTCGTTTTATGTTTTCTCGACGAGTTCTTGCTTTGCTCTCAGGCTGCAACGGGTTCGATCTCCGAACAAGGTAATTTCTTGTTACAGGTGGCTTGTATCGTCGGGGTTAGTGCTTCCATCATCATGATACTCTAATTCTGATGTATCATATGCGGCATATAATCTAGATTAATGTCTAGATCTATCTCATGATTGGCTAATATCTCTTTGAAGATAGCAGCCGACAGAGCTAGGTCCAGAGGTTGATTTAGTTTATATGGTGTATCTACCATCTTAAGGAGTTCTCATTAGCCTAAATAGATCTTGTACCTCTTTTTGTACTTAATGCTTCATCAACTGGATCTATTAAGTCGCTCTTAGAACTATACAGATCTATTTGGTTCACTGTTTACTATTAGAGATAGTGCCGGGGTTTCAGCCGGTCTTACCTGTTCTAATCATTTTTATGTATTATTACTGCTAGATGAATTAGAACCGCCTTTTGTATTAAGATCCTAATCTACTTAAATGGGTTAAGCTCCGCATCAATCCATTAGGTTATACTAACAGCCGATTGATCTTAGTTTAACACATTTAGTTCAGATTAATATCTTTTTATAAAACATATCGGAGTACTAGCCGATTTACATTAGATCTGCGACATCGGCTAGGTTATGAATATATATAATTGTGTTCCTAACGTACTTTTGGATCTGAGTGATTTATACTGTCTCGGTATGCTACCGATCTATCCCAATCACTTAATCTAAATGTGCTTTGGGATAGCAATTGTATATTTGTTAATATCCATAGCCGATCGAGTAAGATCTAACCCTAGCCAAACACCTATCTTTTGTTTCTTGTTGGTTGCAGGATCAAACCAACTGGCACATCCTCTCTATCACCAGAGGCGACCAATTCGGACCTGCACTGGAGTTAAGCAGATCTCCCAGGACAGTGCGTGTAAAAAATTCACACCAACACACTTTTGGCACGTCTGGTGGGACCACATCTTCCGGATCCAACGCAATGGTGAACATCATATCGGCTGATCTTGACTAGGAAAACATCATCCCAGTGATTATGGACAAGCTTTCGGCTAAACAAAAGGCTGAATATCAGCAGATGATTGAGCAGCTGCAAGCACACTATCTACAATCTTTTGTCCAGACCAGATCTGGGGCAGTCCTCCAGAAATTCAAGTTTAGCATTGAAGACTTTGATACTTCCTCCAGCGAGGACAAGAAAGGGAAGAAAAAGATGGAGGAAGTCAAGCAGGAACAGGACGATTCAGGGCTCCACACTCTGCAAGACCGGATCAACTCGGTTGTCCACCACGCACTTATCAACCAGTCAGGGATACTGGTGAACACACTGAACAATATGATAAGCACCGTGGTTGATTCAAAGTGAGTCGAGCAGCTGCTAAGAGGGTCGACATATTTCACCGATGGCCGGTTTCACCGTACAGACACTTTGTCAACCCACGGTTTGTGTAACACCACGAAAATCCGGAGTTTTAAAAAATCGAAATATAAAAATCAGAACTTGCAAAAATCTTTTGATTGATTGCATCTTGTCGTATTTAATTGCCTTTTATTCGCGAGTCTTTGATGCCAAGTTAAAATAAATAAATAATTGTTTTGAAAGGGATAAGGTTGAGAGCAAATTCAAAATGCTAAAAGGAAAAGAGTAGTTGCAAGAATGAAATAATTAAAATAAAATTTTAAGAAAAATAAATTAGGGAGAGATATGATCTAATAAAACTTGCTTTGGGAACAATATTAAAATATTAGAATAAAATACCAAAAATTTCTAAATATAATTAAGAAGAAAAATGTACATGTGAATATACATATATATACATACAAAATATACATATGGATATTTATATATATGTATAGATATAAAAAAAGTAGATGAAAAGGGGTGAAAACATATTTTACAAACTAATTTTAAGTGTGCTACAATTTATTTTAAATTTTAGAGGTGAAGGGAAAAATAAATGGGAAAATAGGAAATTTAATTCGGGAAAATACGAAATGTCACTATTCATCGATCGCCAAGTGTTTGACGCCGTACCAAGGACCCCGGACCGCCTCGCCGCTATGCGCCGCGCGTCGCGCTCGCAGCGCCGTGCCCCACGGCGCCGCATTGTGCCCGCGTCGAGCCGACGCCAGCCACCCTCGCCCCCTGTCGTCCTCGCGCGCCCGCGCCGCGCCCGCGCCCGGACCCCTCTCCGAGCACCGCCATGCACCGCTCGCCGCGTCGGGCCCCGCCGTCCTTCGCACCCACGCATCTCACGCCGTGCCCGGCCCCTCCTGAGCACCGCCACGCGTCGCTCCTCACCCTAGGCCCCCTCTCCGGCACTCGCCGCACGTCGCCGTGCCCCCCACGCACGCGCGCCATGGCCGCCGGCCTCGCCTGAACCAAAACCGACGTGGAACCCCTATAAAAAGGCCCCGACAGATCAAACTTTGCATACCAAATATCTTCCTCATCACTCCCTCTGGCTTTCCCCCAAGTTTCCCCCCAAATTCCCCACACCGCATCGCTCGAATTTTGAAGGAATCCGACGAGATGCCGAAGAACCCTAGCGTCGGCCGCCCGAAGCAAAAAATCCAAAATTGGTCGCCCTCGGTCAAGTTCTTCCCAAATTGAAGGTGCTTCCACAATCTATGTGCTCTAAGCTTCGCTTCCCCCATATTTCCCGAGCCAATGCGCCGTCAGAACTCGCCGGCGATGAGCGGCGCTAAGCCCCTCTGTTTCGGCCGCCGCCGTGCGCACGTCGCCAGATCACCACCGCCCCTTTCCGGCTGATCCAAGCCCCTAGTTAGCTTCCCCTAGACTCATAGATGCTCGCAGACCCGTTCGCTTGATTATGCCATCATCGGAGTGTGCCGGCGACGAGCATCGTCACCGCCGCAAGCTGGTCGCCATCGTCAGCTCCCCCTGCTCCCTCCCCAGCCCAGCTAACCCCATAGGCAGCACCCCCTCAGCCTATAGATGCTCGCAAGCCACCGGTTCTGGACAAAACATGGTAGGAGCATGCTGGCGCTGAGCTCCGCCGCCGCCGGCTCACCCCGATGCCTTCCCAGCCCAGCCAAGCCCCAAATCGGAGAGCTTGTGATTCCTAGATGGGGTAGATCCTGTTAGGTTCCCGGGTTTTGGCCACCTTCGCCATGCGCGCCATCGCCGACGCTGGATCAGAGAGGCGGGAGGGAGAAGAACAAGCAGAGAAGGGAAAGAAAGGAAAGAAGGAAAAAAAAGAAAAGAAAGGGAAAAGAAAACGTGATCGGCTCGCTAGCCCAGTGGAAACAGAGCCGAGCCGAGAGAGGGTGGTTGCAGGTTTGATCCCCAGCCGAAGCAGATTTTTGGATTTTTTATTTTATTTCTATTAAGGGATTAAAATTAGGAGAAGCATAATAAAAATCATTAAAAAAATTATTATATTTACTCTTTTGAATTCCTAAACCCTATTTAAATGAATTTTACATCTTTTCAAGAGATTATTATTCATTCTTTTCCAAAATTTCTTTTGCAAATAATTATAAACTTATAGTCAAACTTCTTAACATATTCCCTCTCCAAAAATTCCTATCTTTTGTGAAACCTATTATTCACCTAAATATTATTTTTAATATATGGATTTTCTAAACTAAAAAATCCAAATTATTTGTTTGGCATCTAAGCTTCAAGGTTTATCAAATATTAACCCTAGGGCTTCTCGACCCAATGAATATATTGATAAAATTGAAGATAAGCACTCCCTTTTATTAATTGAATCATCAACTCTAGCATTTCTCAAACTTTAAACATATTAACTTAAAATAAATATCACACCAGATTTAATTAAATCGGGTTCAATCGCAAAACTTCAAATCCATATAACTCTTTCGCTCTAACTTGGATTTCACCGAAACTCGAGCCTAGGTTCACGTAGGGTCATAGCCTAGTATTAGGAGCCGCTTTCGTGATTCATTTGGCGTTTATTGGATCCTATTTGATTTTGTTTGAATTCTAATCGAATTCAAATTGGATTTCTCGCACGTATGATAGAGTCCGAGGGAACCGTCGAGAACATCGAAGACTCAAGCTAACAAGGTCACGAGCAAGGCAAGTCAACAGTCCCCTTTGAACATATTGATCCTATTTGTGAAATGATGTTGATTTAAACTTCAAACATGCATGCTATACACAAAATACCTATGCTTGATGTACCATGCCTTGATATTGATTACCCTTAGAAATATTCTTTGTAACCCTCGATGTGATACAACCGGAGGATATCTTCGGTAAAATGCTTAGCCATGCTTATACTAGAATCTTGCATATTCATATTTTTACAAAATGCTATATGCTTGGGTAACTACCTTAAGGGAAGGTAGTTGGAATACGGCATGTGGAGAAATGAGCGCCACATTGCCTAAAACATGATGAAATGAGTTTTTATGAAAACCAAAAATGCAAAAACCAATGTTTTTAGACTGGGGTGAAAGGTTGGATTTGGGTGGATTCCAGGAAAGGCTAGTACCGTCCCTGGTCAATTAAGGACCGAGGCATGAGACTACAACTTAGAACGAACCAGTACAACCGTACTTCTCGAATGGGTATAGACCTAGCGGAGTAGATAGTCGAGCGGAGGCAGTATCCCTGCATAGTGGTTCAGGTGTAGGTGTTGAGTTTAGGACCTACCAATAGGTACAGTGTCCTGGGCCTACCAATGGTAGAGTGCCCGTAATTGTGATGAGACAAAAAGGCCTCCATGTGAATAGTAAACTGAACTTAACGATGACTTAAAGATTAAGTGAGTTTTCTCTCTTACCCCGAGAACGCCAGAACTCCTCTCACTGCTAGGAAATGATGGCTAGAGTGCATGAGGACTTAAGTTCATGGAGCGGGTACTGCCAACATGAGGTTATCGAAAAGCTTTGCCGTGACCGTCCCATATAGAGGGATGAAGGCTCATTCAATGAGTAGTTGCGGAGTACGCGTAAAGTGTACATCCACTGCAGTGTGAGTAAATCAATCTATTCGAATAGCCATGCTCGCAGATAATGAGCGACGTGACAAGTTTCTCCCATGGCTAGACTCATAAATTTTAAAATGATGGGTTGGGATGCATAATGATTTTTGTGCTGGTGGACTCAACTTCTCGACCTGCGAGAAGGGATAGACTTCCCAGAAAAACCATGACGATCCGGAGACGGGAAACCATCCTTGGTATCACGATGGATGGCAGACAGAACCGTCGCCGATTTAATATACTCTGAAACTAAAATTTGACTGGCTAGATGTTAGGTTTGTGAAATGATTTGCGAAAATTGGCTTTGTGCAAATAAACCACAGCCGCCCTTTGAATGACCCTATCATGTGCATCATTCCATGTTGGCTTGCTGAGTACGTTGGGTACTCACCCTTGCTATACGCACAAACCTACAGATGTAGGCATGGAAGACCTGGAGGACCCGTATGCCTACTACCAGGAGGAATGAAGACAATGGAGCGCAATAGGTCTTAGTCCCCAGTCGTTGCCTATAAGCGATCGACATGCCGCTTCCTTTCGCCTGCTATCTTATCTAAATTCTGTTTTTGGTTGTATCCGGACCGGTTGGTCCTATATGTATTGGATATTGCCTTTGGGCCTAATATTGTAATACTTTTGGTGTAAGACTATTCGTGCACTTTGCACCTGATTATTCACTACTATATTCGTGGGTACCAAACTACTCGATCCAGGGAAATGGTACTATGAACACGAATGATTCCCGTTCTCAAAAACGGGGGTCCACAGAGCTGGTGTCAGAGCAGTACGATTGTAGGATAAGACCAACTGGCGCCCCACCCCTTTATAGCTGGTTAAAGGGAAATATCCCTACATATGATTATTTTGAAAATACAGACTATTTTCACAAAGAAAACATCTACACCCTTAACTCCATTCCTCTACAAACATTTGATTTTACCACTACTTTTCTCTAACCCTAATCTATCTTCAAAAATAGATGTCGGACTATGACCATGTTGGAACTTGGGTGATTGTTTGACCTACTAAGACAATGAGAGTACACAGAATAAGGCCCCATCCATAGCTTAACCTTTACTTTCCTCTTTTTAGATGGGAAAAGCCAAGGGCAGTAAATCAAGATCCCAGCAGTCTCATGGATCAACCCAGAGCGACTCTATGGACACTCCACCTCCTTTCACTGTGAACCCGACCTTAGCCCAGGTAGTGGCTAACCAGACACAGTTAATGGTCATGATGATGCAACAGATGCAACGACTGTTCCAACAGCAGCAGATGCAAGCTCAGGGTTGGTACCCAGAGCAACGTCAGTACATTTCGACGCAAGCCCTGATAACCCCCGCAAGTATGCTGTTAAGTCCACGGGGAGCAATGACACCAAACCCACCATTTGGATGGCAGGAAACACTTGACCCCCGCTACGGTTCCATGGAACAAGGACATGGAGTAAAGAACAGTACATGAGACAAGTACACCAGGACCCCGATCAAGGGAGAGATACAGTGCGGAAGAAAGGATAAAGAATCCAATCAAACAACCGGCCAAGGTTTCAGTTCGCCACCATTTAACCCCATGAAGAGGAAGTCACCAAAATGGAATACAAGTGGTACTGGCAGGATGATCATCACAAGCACAGTGTGTACCCCTGAATATGCTGAGGAGATTCCCTGACATCTAAGGAAAAAGAATGTGAATTGCTTCAACTGTGAAGAACTTGGGCACTATGCCAACCAATGCCCCAAGCCACGCAGCATCCCTCCTCTTACTGGTGCCAATGCAACAGCCATAGGTGGCAACCCCAGATCGGGCAACAACCTGGATGACTAGACGAGAAATATGCAGCAACCCTGGTCTTGCTTTGAAAGGAATTAAGACAGCAACGACCATGCCCCTACCCTTATGTATGAAAACCCTAGTTCGATATTAGTGATATTGTATTGTGGGACTACACATGTCCAATGTATCCCCCTGATTTAACATCTACAAACTGAAATGAAGTTCCATGTTATATCTTAAATGAGTTTATTCCACCAAGCTTGCTTCGAAAGATCACCTTAAACAACTTGAAGAAAAATCCCTTAGAATCGAGACCTTAGTAGATCAAGTCTCTTACCTTATCCACGTTGTTCAGATGGCGCATCGTCGGAGAGCCCAAGCAGCTACTGAGAACCCGCCAGAGCCTAACCCCTCCACCTTAGCGGAAGTCATGGATTTATAGACCCAACTGCTTCAAGCCATTGCCAACAACCAGGGGAATCGCGGAAGTTCAAGTTTAGGAGAGTTTATGAGAGCCAAGCCGCCTACGTTCTCCTCGGCAGATGAACCCATGGATGCTAAAGATTGGTTGAGGGTAATAGAGAAGAAGTTGACTCTCGTCCGAGTACGGGAAGCTGACAGAGTCATCTTCGCCGCCAATCAGCTGGAAGGTCCCGCAAGTGACTGGTGGGACACCTACAAAGAGACTCGGGTTGAAGATGCCAGAGAAACAAACTGGGAGGAATTCACGGCCGCCTTCCGTGAAAATTTTGTACCCACCGCGGTCATGAGGATGAAGAAGAATGAGTTCCGTAGGTTGCGCCAAGGCAACACCTCGGTGCAAGAGTACCTCACCAAGTTCACGCAGCTTGCCCGTTACGCCACAAGTGACCTGGGGGACGAAGAAGAGAAAATGGATAAATTTATCGAAGGACTGAACAACGAGCTGAGAGGACCGATGATCAGTCAAGACCACGCCAGTTTCCAAAGCCTCATCAACAAGGTCGTGAGGCTTGAGCATGACCAAAAGATGGTTGAAAACAACCAAAAGAGAAGGCTTGCAATGCCCCGTCCAATTCAAGGAACATCCCAGCGACCCAAAGGAGCAACCCCGACAGGTTGGAAGCCAGCCCTAGTGGCAACCAATCGCCCTGCCGCACCCGGCAACGCTAGCAGGCCACCGGCAACACCTACCCACACCCCAGCCCCCACTTTGGCAGCACCGGGAAACCGGAATGTTAATTGCTTCAACTGCGGAGAGTTCGGGCATTATGCCAATCAATGTCCCAAACCGCACAACACACCCAACCGTACTGGCCAACGCCACCGTTGTGAGAGGAACCCCTACACCGCGCCCGGACGAAGCTTGTTCAGAACGCCCCAGCCGAAGGAGGCTACCACCAGATTCCGCCGTGGCCAAGTGAACCACGTGCGTATAGGAGAAGCCCAGGAGGACCAGGTCGTGCTAATGGGTATGTTATCTATCCATTCTGCACCGATTAAAGTTTTGTTGAATCTGGAGCTTCGCATTCTTTCATAACCTCAATATCAAGCACAGAACACAACCTACGTCTGGTAGACCTTAAGAGACCTATAATAGTACATTCACCCAGAAAAGATATAGTTGTACCCCATACCGGCACCAATATTCCCATCAGAAATAGAGACATAGTATTTTCTTCAAACGTCATAATACCGCCACAAACCCTCAGTATCACTCTAGCATGGACCAGTTGACTGGGAACAAGATAACCTATGACCAAGAGATAGTCACCATGACCACCCCAAGGATTTCACCGATGAGCATAACCCTAGACCAAGATACAATGAGGTATGAGCAAACCACAAGGAAAATCACCATACCCAGGGGCAAAGGAATCGCAGACAATGACTCAGAAAACCCTGCCCCGGATATGATACGGAAAACCCATTCCGGTGAACCATTCCTACCCAAGGATTGAAAGAAAGCTCGTGAGATCGATGGATAGACCAAAAGGGTAAGCCAAGATCTTGAAGACATGCTAGGAACTTGTGCATTGGACTCTATCCAGGAATGATGAAGATCCCAACCAAACCTGAAAATGCCGATATAGCCCTTACCCTAAAAGCCAAGCTTGAACTTATTGTTAGGGGGGTAGAGTGACATAACCCTGGACTCTCAGATTGAACACTATATTGAAGCTAGGTAAAACCAAACCGTCTCTAGATAACCTCTTGTCTCCCACCAAAATCACACGACTGCAATCCTACCAGGATCACCACCCGTCTGCAGCTAAAGGTTCCAACAGTTTAGAACATCAAGTCTATTATACAACTTAAGGAAACTGGATCCTCCATGTTTGAAGGATGCCCCAAGGATTAAGAGCTGACAACATCATGTTATCTGAAACAAAGAATCGAAGTGGACCACCCTTAGAAACTCAGTGATAGATTCCTGCGTCACCCGGAGCAGCCAACCTATTCGTCGTTCTGTTAAGAAGGAGTCCTAGCGGATCCATCCTATATGTTTATACCGACCGACTCCCAATCACGACCCGACCCAAATCTCGTGGACGAGATTTATTGTTAGGAGGATAGGTTTGTAACACCCTAAAAATCCAGAGTTTTAAAAAATCGAAACATAAAAATCAGAACTTGCAAAAATCTTTTGATTGATTGCATCTTGTTGTATTTAATTGCCTTTTATTCGCGATTCTTTGATGCCAAGTTAAAATAAATAAATAATTGTTTTGAAAGGGATAAGGGCTAGAGCAATTTCAAAACCCTAAAAAGGAAAAGAGTAGTTGCAAGAATGAAATAATTAAAATAAAATTTTAAGAAAAATAAATTAAGGAGAGATATGATCTAATAAAACTTGCTTTGGGAACAATATCAAAATATTAGGATAAAATACCAAGAATTTCTAAATATAATTAAGAAGGAAAATGTACATGTGAATATACATATATATACATACAAAATATACATATGGATATATATATATGTATATATATAAACAAAAAAAGTGGATGAAAAGGGGTGAAAACATATTTTACAAACTAATTTTAGGTGTGCTAGAATTTATTTTAAATTTTAGAGGTGAAGGGAAAAATAAATGGGAAAATAGGAAATTTAATTCGGGAAAATATGAAATGTCACTATTCATCGACTCCCAAGTGTTCGACGCCGTACCCGGACCACGGACCGCATCGCCATCGCGCGCCGCGCGCGCGCTCACAGCGCCGCCCGCCGCGCTATGCCCGCGCCGAGCCGATGCCGCCACCTCGCCCCCTGCCGTCCTCGCGCGCCGCGCCGTGCCCGCGCCCGGACCCCGCCCGAGTGCCGCCACGCGCCGCTCGCCGCGCCCGCCCCGCCGCCCCTCGCACCCACGCGTCTCGCGCCGTGCCCGGCCCCTCCCGAGCACCGCCACGCGTCGCTCCTCACCCCAAGCACCCTTTCCGACGCGCCGCATGCCGTCGTGCCCCCACGCACGTGCGCCATGGCCACCGGCCTCGCCCGAACCAAAACCGACGTGGAACCCCTATAAAAAGGCCCCGACAGATCAAACTTTGCATACCAAATATCTTCCTCATCACTCCCTCTGGCTTTCCCCCAAGTTTCCCCCAAATTCCCCACACCGCATCGCTCGGATTTTTAAGGAATCCGACGAGGAGCCGAAGAACCCCAGCGCCGGCCGCCCAAAGCAAAAAATCCAAAATTCATCGCCCTCGGTCAAGTTCTTCCCAAATTGAAGGTACGTCCACAATCTACGTGCTCTAAGCTTCACTTCCCCCATATTTCCCGAGCCAATGCGCCGTCGAAACTCGCTGGCGACTAACGGCGCCAAGCCCCTCTGTTTCGGCCGTCGTCGTGCGCAAGTCGCCAGATCACCACCGCCCCTTTCCGGCCGATCCAAGCCCCTAGTTAGCTTCCCCTAGACTTGTAGATGCTCGCAGACCCGTTCGCTTGATTATGCCATCATCGGAGCGTGCCGGCGACGAGCATCGTCACCGCCGCAAGCAGGCCGCCGTCGTCAGCTCCCCCTGCTGCCTCCCCAGCCCAACTAACCCCATAGGCAGCACCCCCTCAGCCTATAGATGCTCACAAGCCACCGGTTCTGGACAAAACATGGCCGGAGCGTGCCGGCGCCAAGCTCCGCCGCCGCCGCAAGCCTACCGCTGCCGTCGGCTCACCCCGATGCCTTCCCGGCCCGGCCAAGCCCCAAATTGGAGAGCTCGTGATTCCTAGATGGGGTAGATCCTGTTAGGTTCCCGGGTTTTGGCCACCTTCGCCGTGCTCACCATCGCCGGCGCTGGAGCAGAGAGGCGGGAGGGAGAAGAACAGAGGAAGCAGAGAAGGGAAAGAAAGGAAAGAAGGAAGAAAAGAAAAGAAAGGGAAAAGAAAACGTGATCGGCTCGCTAGCCCTGTGGGATGAGAGCTGAGCCGAGAGAGGGAGGTAGTAGATTCGATCCCCCGCTGAAGCAAATTTTTGGATTTTTTTTATTTCTATTAAGGGATTAAAATAAGGAGAAGCCTAGTAAAAATCATAAAAAAATTATTATATTTACTCTTTTGAATTCCTAAACCCTATTTACAATGAATTTTACATCTTTTTAAGAGATTATTGTTTATTCTTTTCCAAAATTTCTTTTGCAAAAAATTATGAACTTATAGTCAAACTTCTTAACATATTCCCTCTCCAAAATTCCTATCTTTTGTGAAACCTATTATTCACCTAAATATTATTTTCAATATATGGATTTTATAAACTCAAAAATCCAAATTATTTATTTGGCATCTAAGCTTCAAGGTTTATGAAATATTTCGAGATTCGGTTATTATTAACCCTAGGGCTTCTCGACCCAATGAATATTTTGATAAAATTGAAGATAAGCACTTCCTTTTATTAATTGAATCATCAACTCTAGCATTTCTCAAACTTTAAACATATTAACTTAAAATAAAAATCACATCATATTTAATTAAATCGGGTTCAATCACAAGACTTCAAATCCATATAACTCTTTCGCTCTAACTCAAATTTCACCGAAACTTGAGCCTAGGTTCACATAGGATCACAGCCTAGTATTAGGAGCCGCTTTCGCGATTCATTTGGCTTTTATTGGATCTTATTGGATTTTATTTGAATTCTAATCGAATTCAAATCGGATTTCTCGCACGTATGATAGAGTCCGAGGGGACCGTCGAGAACTTCGAAGACTCAAGCCAACAAGGTCACGAGCAAGGCAAGTCAACACTCCCCTTTGAACATATTGATCCTATTTGCGAAATGATGTTGATTTAAACTTCAAACATGCATGCTATACACAAAATACCTATGCTTGATGTACCATGCCTTGATATTGATTACCCTTAGAAATATTCTTTGTAACCCTCGATGTGATACAACCGGAGGATATCTTCGGTAAAATGCTTAGCCATGCTTATACTGGAATCTTGCATATTCATATTTTTACAAAATGTTATATGCTTGGGTAACTACCTTAAGGGAAGGTAGTTGGAATACGGCATGTGGAGACATGTGCATCACATTGCCTAAAACATGATGAAATGAGTTTTTATGAAAACCAAAAATGCAAAACCAATGTTTTTAGACTGGGGCGGATGGTTGGATTTGGGTGGATTCTGGGAAAGGCTAGTACTATCCCTGGTCAATTAAGGACCGAGCCATGAGACTACAACTTAGAACGAACCAGTACAACCGTACTTCTCAAATGGGTATAGACCTAGCGGAGTAGATAGCCGAGCGGAGGCAGTATCCCTGCATTGTGGTTCACATGTAGGTGTTGAGTTTAGGACCTACCAATAGGTAGAGTGTCCTAAGCCTACCAATGGTAGAGTGCCCGTAATTGTGATGAGACAAAAAGGCCTCTATGTGAATAGTAAACTGAACTTAACGATGACTTAAAGATTAAGTGAGTTTTCTCTCTTACTCCGGGAATGCCAGAACTCCTCTCACTACTAGGAAATGATGGCTAGAGTGCATGAGGACTTAAGTTCATGGAGCGGGTACTGCCAACGTGAGCTTATCGAAAGGCTTTGCCGTGACCGTCCCATATAGAGGGATGAAAGCTTTTTCAATGAGTAGTTGCGGAGTACGGGTAAAATGTACATTCATTGCAGTGTGAGTAAATCAATCTATTCGAATAGCCGAGCTCGCAGATAATGAGCGACGTGACAAGTTTCTCCCATGGCTAGACTCATAAATTTTAAAATGATGGGTTGGTATGCATAATGATTTTTGTGCTGGTGGACTCAACTTCTCGACCTGCGAGAAGGGATAGACGTCCCAGAAAAACCATGACGATCCGGAGACGGAAAACCATCCTTGGTATCACGATGGATAGCAGACAGAACCGTCGCCGATTTAATACTCTGAAACTAAAATTTGACTGGCTAGATGTTAGGTTTGTGAAATGATTTGCGAAAATTGGCTTTGTGCAAATAAACCACAGCCGCCCTTTGAATGACCCTATCATGTGCATCATTCCGTGTTGGCTTGCTGAGTACGTTGGGTACTCACCCTTGCTATACGCACAAACCTACAGATGTAGGCATGGAAGACCTGGAGGACCCGTATGCCTACTACCAGGAGGAATGAAGACAATGGAGCGCAATAGGTCTTAGTCCCCAGTCGTTGCCTGTAGGCGATCGACATGCTGCTGCCTTCCGCCTGCTATCTTATCTAAATTCTGTTTTTGGTTGTATCCGGACCGGTAGGTCCTATATGTATTGGATATTGCCTTCGGGCCTAATATTGTAATACTTTTGGTGTAAGACTATTCATGCATTTTGCACCTGATTATTCAGTACTGCATTCGTGGGTATCAAACTACTCGATCCAGGAAAATGGTACTATGAGCACAAATGATTCCATTCTCAAAAACGGGGGTCCACAGTTTGCCAGTCCCTCTGCTCGGGCAGCCGATTCCTCCAAGAGGATCCCCGATCCAGCCGAATGCACAGTCGTCGGCTATGCAGCCGCATCCCAAGGTTCTGGTTCAGCAGCAGTCTTAACACCAGGGCCTCATCATCTCAGTGATGACTCAGGAGCAGGAGGAAGACATGTTTAACACCAATCAGCAATCCGTCATACATAACATGTCGATTGGTAACTATCTGCCGGATCCACCTCACAACTCCGGCGACAGTAGGCCTCTCCCCGAGCAAACACCACCATTTGCCTCTCGGCCACCTCCTGCTATGAACCAGTTTCAACATCAGTTTCCAGGGGGCAACTACGAGCGACACTATCAGCCTCAAACGCCACCAATGCAGTATCGGCAAGGGCCTGTCCACCACGAGCAATACGAGCCGACACCGCAAATGCAAGAAAACAAGCATTGGGCCAATTTAATCGCAGATGTTATGCGTGATCAATTCGGCCTCAAGCCGAAGGATTCTGGCAACATGTACCGGTACCCGTACCCAGAATATTTCAAGAGGGTGCCTCTGCCGAACCAGTACAAGGTGCTTGATTTTTCAAAGTTCTCTGGGCAAGACAACGTATCAACTTACGAACACGTCAGCTGATTCCTGGCACAATGTGGAGAAGCATCGGCTACTAATGCGCTCAGAGTGCACTTATTCCCACTGTCACTCTCGAGATCAGCCTTTACATGGTTTTCATCCCTGCCTTACAACTCGGTCCAGAGCTGGGCTGATCTCGAGAAGCAATTCCATAGCTACTTCTACTCCGGCACGCATGAAATGAAGTTGTCGGATTTGACCAGCGTCAGGTAGAAGCACGAGGAATCGGTGCAAGACCTCATCCAGCGGTTTAGGGACATGAGGAACCGCTCTTACAGCCTGGTACTGTCAGACTCATAGCTAGCCGATTTAGCCTTTCATGGCCTTTTGGCCCTGATCCATGAGAGGTTTTCGGCTCAAGATTTCGAGAGCTTAGCCCATTTGGCTCAGAAGGTTATGGCCCATGAACAAAGGTTTCAAGAATCAAAGAAGGTGTCGAAACTTGGTTTCGGCAATAGAAATTGGGGGTGTAGTCAAGATCGCCAAGCTCGATGGGTTAAGTGGAAAAAAGGGTTTAGACAGGTTCAGGCCCTCTCATGAGGTAATACCCTACTCCTGTTTTGGGGATTCGATTCGCCGAGTGTTGTATTGATCTCTTGATCTCGTGTATTACACAAATCTGATCTATTGCTCATATGTATCATATCCCTCAAGGGACGCCCCTTACCCCCCTTATATAGTCTTGGAGGGCAGGCTTACAAGTCGGAAACCCTATCATACTCTAAATCGGTTTCCTCAATCTTACCAAACTATGACTGTGAGCTGTTGCCTTATCTTATCGGCAACGTAACACCCAAGTTATAGCCCGTTTACATAATCCTTAGGCGTAACCTATCCCTATTACCAGTCGGACAAGCTTGCCATAAGGGTATCCGATTGCCATAATCTCCACAGTAGCCCCCGAGAACTTCGCAGTCGACGAAATAACTTTGCCTTGAACCAAAGCAACACACAGCCGAATGACTCTCTGGCCGAGTGCTTCTGTTGCCGAGTGGTTTCATCATCTCTTCCTGAGTCTCCCAAGTGGTTCCAAAGACTGTGAAGGGCTGAAAAATACCTCAAAAAATTCTCAAAAATAAAAATAAATATCTAGGTGCATCTCCTGATGCACCTAATTAGGTGTAGCCCCCGACTATGTGGTTAGTCAAAAACAAACTAAGCATATAGTCAAGAACTATAAAAGATCATACTCATATAAATGCTTAGCTCAAGCTAAAGCAACCATAAAAATCACATCACTCAGCAAGCTCATGCTTATCTGAGTAAATTCGCCCGAGTCGTCTCAGAACAAATAATTTAATTAGCCCTCATGGGTAAGAAACCAATTCATTCGGCAAGCTCATGCTTATCCGAGTTGATCTGCCCAAGTCATCTCAAAACAAAGAGCTCAATCGACCCTCGTGGGTGAAAAACACTTGGCAAGCTCATGCTTATCCGAGTTAACTTGCCCGAGTCATCTCGGAACAAATAATTTAATCGGCCCTCATGGGTAAACAAATTTATCAGTCATCTGAAAAATACGACCAAAATATTAAATAGGTCCTGCCATAATATTAGTTTTAATCTAAAAAGATCTTCACCAAGGTGGAAAAATAGTATTTGATATAATCATTTAATCAAATGCTTAAAAACCAAACATCCCCTGTCATCAGGATAGCCACGAGAAGCTTAACTGTTAGTCACCTTTCAAATTGCATCATGCCAACTTCTCATGAAGTTGCGCAAACCACGGCATGAAAGGATTTTAAAGGCATTGGGTTATGTGACACGTGCGTATTGCCAGGGCAAATCTGCTTAAGTCCATCCACTCAAGTCCCTACGGACACGTGTCGCCTCACCTTAGCCGGGCCGCAAGTCTCTCATGGGCTCGGCCCAATCGCGAGACGACTTAGAAAAAACCCTCAAGTCTTTTTGCGAAGCCTCGAGGTCATCCCCGCCACTTCGTCTTCCTCAAAAATTTCCTCTTTCGCATCACCGTTCACAAGCTCTCCGCAGAGAACCCTAAACTCGCGCGCGCGCCCAAATCCATCGATCTAGGAGCTCTCGTTCCACCACAAGCCACCTTCCGCATCCAGCCTCCAAGATTCCCTTGACAAATCCCCTTCTCTCGTGCCAGATCTGTTTTCCCCCAAATCGCATCCATGGCGGGAGAGAAAGAAATCCCCTTCGAGCAATGGGCGACCTCAAACGTCAAGGAATCGACTCTCCGAGAGATGGTGAAGAACGGAGTTCTTCCGCCCAAAGAGATTATCAGCTGGCGTCCGGCGGCCGGTGAAGAGTTCCCCACTCCAAACACCGATGAGATCATCATTTTCACCTCTTTCTTCTACTGTGGCTTCGGCCTTCCCACCTCTGAGTTCTTTCGGGGTCTTCTCGAGTATTATGGTCTTCAACTCTATCACTTGAATCCCAACTCCATTCTTCATATCGCAATCTTTATTCACGTCTATGAAGCCTTCCTTGGCATCCTTCCCCACTTCAACCTCTTCCGCCGCATGTTCTATCTTAAGCCACATCCAAACAAGGATGAGCCATGCTTCGTCGGTGGGGCCAGCTTTCAACTCCGTGGAACTCTCCGTAGAGATTATTTCTTTCTCCCCTTGAAATCTTCCAATAAAGGCTGGCAGGTTCTATATCTCCAATCTTGAACCCAGTTTGCCCAACTTTGTTCGCCTTCCGCCGGTTCCAAGGCCTAACTGGAGCACTGTGCCGGTAGCCCAAGATTGGGATGAGGCCAACAAGCTCCTAGCCAATATCCTTGAAATGAAGAAAAAGGGCCTTAAGGGAGAGCAAATCACTCGGCACTTCATCAAGAACCGATTGGCACCTATTAAAGAAAGATCCAAGCCTGCATTCGAGTATGAGGGTGAAAGGGACCCCAATCGGGAAGACCACGATTCCTTGAGTTACGAGACCCTGAAGACTCATATGTACAAAATCTTTTCTTCTGGGATCACGGTTGAGCGCAGCCTCATGCTGCCGGTTCTCCCTTACAACTTGTACCGTCCTCCTCCCCCGGTAAGCTGACTCAACTTCTTTAATCTCTTTCAATCTTTAATATTGTATCTCTTAGTGTATAAAAAATCCTCCTTGCAGACAAATGCTTTCATCATCTCTAAACCGTACAAGGTACATTATGACGATGCGCAGCTCGGCCTGCTAAGAAGCCAATTGGCGGCATCAAGATCAGGAGTGATCCTGTCAGAAAAAGGGCTGCTGCTGATGAGGATATCAGCAAGCGAGCGAGTAAAAGGAGGTTGGTGATTGATGATTCGGATGATGATGTTCCAGCTCCTCAAGCTGAAGTAACCCCTCCGAGGCCATCCCCCAAATCCGCACCTAAAATTCGCCGATCAACCAGGTATGTCTCATAATTGAAATCATGTCCTTGTTGGAAATCTTTCTGCCTTTGTCCCGATTGTTCCCATCTTTTTTCTTGCAGGAAACCTCAGAACATAGATCCCACCAGGCAGAGTGAGGGCTCAAAGCCATCTGCAATGGCCGAAGAAACAAAGCCCGCAGAACAAGAATCTCAAGGCCCTCTCCCGAGTGAGAGCGCTCCGAGTGAGAAGGCCTCACCTCCTAGTGAAGATATCCTGATGGAGGAGCCCCCAACTGCCAGCCATGAAGTCCCGGCTGGAAACCAGTCAGCCAAAGAAGCGGTCCCGGCTGCCGCTCAAGAGGCCCCGACTGAAAGCCAGTCGGGTGTGAACCAAGAAGAAAAAGGCAGCCGGGAGGTATCACTCGAGGACTCGACCACCGATGCTGGTAAGCTCCAAAGCAGTCTTTTGATTTTAGTCTTCAATCTGTCTTTCCTTTGTCTTCATTTGTCTTCTTCAAATCGATCAGTCAAAGAAGAAGAGATCCCCAGGCTGCGATCTTCAGAGACCTGGGTCCCTCCAATTAAAATAGAGTGACGCGACTCCGAGGGCTTGAAGCAAGGCATCATCCTGAACAGGCAAAAGGAAAACGAGGAACGGGATATGCTTGTGGACAGCCTCAACGAAGCGACCCGGCTATTAAATGTAAGTATCAATCTTCTCTATCATAACCTCATGGTTTCTTTTAGTCGACTAACTCTGAACTCGCATGCAGAGAGTATATTGTCGATCAATGGCCAAGTCTGACGCCCTCGAGAAACTAGTCCCCCACTTAAATTCCCTAGAGAACATCCAGCAGGAGCTTAAGGCCACTCGGGAAGAAGCTGCATCAAGAGAGGCTGCCTTGCGGAGAGAAATTGCCGCGCTCCGGGAAGAGAACCTTGACCTCCGAGGTTCAGTCGGAAGTGATTTTAACCATCTCGGTCTCTTTATGCCTCTATTTGTAATCTGTTTTGATCTTGACGTTTGCAAATTTTCTTGTCGCAGAGAACTCATCAGAAGTCCACATACTCCAGACCCAGCTAGAAGAGGCTAATGCTAACAAAGCGGAGTTGGAATCTGAGTTCGAAGGTAAATTCTTTTAAGATAGCATTCTTCATTTTGCTTCATCTTCGAGTAACTGTGTAATCATATGTCTCTTGCAGATTATAAAGTCAAGACCCGGGCGCAATTCGATGTCTTCGTCGAAAGGGTCTGAAGAGCCAAAAGCGTAAGGGACGACATTGCTAATGCAGCCACACCAATCCTCTTGTCGCCGTTCCAGCATGGGTTCGGGACCAGCTCATTGGATGCCGTCGAGGTCTTCGATAAGCTCAGGAGGGCCCCGGAGCAGTACATAGCTAATATCTCAGAAGCGGCCACCATGGGAGCAGGCTTCGCTCTTGCGCAGGCCAAGTCACTCTATCCTCGGATAGATGTTGACTCAGTCGGGGAAGGCTTCACTGACGGCACTTCGGATGAGCGGGCCTTAGAGTTGATCAGTGAAGCACAGGAGTCGGCCAAAAAGGTAGTTGCTGATGTAGTTAACAACTTTCGATCTTAATGACTTTATGAATATTGCTTGTAACCTCTGATGTGAACTTCTAGATATCTAGCTTATTTATGTTAATGCTTTGACCTGAGTCTTCATAGAAGATTTCTTAAGTAATTTTCGTCCAACTGTCACCAGGCCTAAGCTTGGTTAGGTCATCAAAAAATTCTCAGTCCTTATCTATTGAACTTGAATCAAAACACTAAACAATGATAAACCAAATATACACAAGTTGTCGAAGAAAACCATGCTTTATTGACACATGTATAGCCCCCAACTGTCAACTCAAGAAGTCATCTTGCTTGAGGTTGGCAATCAAGAATAACATGAAACTTAAAGCAATTTAAGCATAGTATCGTCGAAGATGTTCGATATTCCAGGAGTTCTCCACCATGGATCCATCTTCACGCTTTAGTCGATATGCTCCTGTCCGAGTCACCTCAATGATTACGTATGGTCCTTCCCATAGTGGAGATAATTTGTGACGGTCTTTGGTGGTCTGAATCTTGCATAGAACCAAATCGCCGACAATGAAGGCTCGCGCCCGAACATTGCGACTATGGTAACGTCGAAGTCCTTGAAGATATCTTGCCGACTGGATCAAGGCTGCCTCACGGGCCTCCTCTAGTCGGGTCAGGTCATCCACCCGGTCTTGATCATAGCGCTCGTCGTTGAAACTATGGACTCGAAGAGATTCATGCTCCATTTCATTCGGCAACATGGCTTCTGCCCTGTAAACCAAAAAGAAAGGAGTTTGGCCGGTAGCCCGACTAGGATAGTCCACAATGACCATAGGACCGAAGGTAATTCATGAACCCATCTGCCAACGTAAGGTTTGAGCCTGTCAAACACTCGGGCCTTGATGCCTTGAAGAACCATGCCATTGGCGTGCTCAACCTGTCCATTGCTTTTAGGGTGTGCGACTGATGCGTAGCAGATTTTGATGCCAAAATCTTCACAGAATTCCTTGAAAATGCCCCAAGTGAATTGAGTCCCATTGTCAGTTATAATTCTGTTTGGGACACCAAATCGGTGCACGATGTTGAGGATGAAGTCTCGTGCCTTGTCAGCGGTGATCTTAACAACCGGCTTAGCCTCAATCCATTTAGAAAACTTGTCGATTGCGACGAACAGATGTGTGAATCCTCCTGGAGCCTTCATGAAGGGGCCGATTATATCCAAGCCCCATACCGCGAATGGCCAAGATAATGGAATCGTTTGTAGCTGTTGGGCTGGAACATGGCTCTGCCGAGCAAAGAACTGGCAACCTTCACACGTGCGAACCACTTTGTCAGCGTCGGAGACCGCCGTGACCCAGAAGAAGCCTTATCTGTAAGCTTTGCCCACTAAGGTGCGTGCTGCAGTGTGACTGCCGCATATACCCGAGTGTATGTCTTGTAACAGCTGTCGTCCTTCTTCGGGCGTGACACATCTCATTAGGACTCCAGAAGGGCTTCTCTTGTATAGTGCAGAGTCGACCATGACGTATCCTTGACAGCGACGCTGGATTCATTCGGCCTCATCCCGGTCTTCCGGCAGCTCTTGCTGAGTTAAGAATTTGATGAGCGGTGTCCTCCAGTCGAGCATGGCGACTTTGTTTGCAGCTTGCTTGTTGGGAGTTGGTTTTGCTACAACAGTCGGCTCATAGAGATGCTCTACGAAAACGTCTATTGGGGCAGTTTCTCGCTTGGACCCGAACTGCGCCAACTCGTCAGCTGCCTCATTGTTATGTCTCAAGAGTGGGATAGCTCCAGTCCATCAAACATGTCTTCAAGTTTGCGAACTTCTTGCCGATAGGCTTCCATGGTGTCGTTTAAACAGGACCCGTCTTTCATCACTTGGTTGACAACCAGCTGGGAATCTCCTTTCACAACCAACCGTCGTATCCCGAGTGAAACAGCAAGTCGCAGGCCATGCAGCAGGGCTTCGTACTCGGCGACGTTGTGTGAGGCCGGGAAATGAATATGAAGAACATATCACGGCCTTTCTCCAGTCGGGAAGATCAGCACGATTCCTGCTCCCAAGCCAGTGATCCTCTTGGATCCATCAAAGTGCATGGTCCAGTATTGTAGGTCTTCCCTAGGTACGTCTTCTTGTTGTTCGGTCCACTCAACCAGGAAATCCACCAGGGCTTGTGACTTTACAGACGTCCTCGCCTTGAAAGTTAAGTCCAGCGGCATCAGTTCCAGAGCCCACTTGGCGATGCGCCCAGTCACCTCCCGATTATGGATGACATCGCCGAGTGGAAAGGAAGTGACGATGGTGACCAAGTGACCCTGAAAATAGTGCGCCAATTTCCTTGCGGTTATCAGAACACCATATAACAATTTTTGTACCTGGGGATAGCGAATCTTGGCTCCTGCCAGCACTTCGCTAACAAAGTAGATTGGCCTTTGAATCTTCTGGACTCATCCTTCTTCCTCACGCTCAACGACGAGAACTATGCTGACCACCTAGTGAGTTGCTGAGACATACAATAGCAGGGGTTCCTGAGGCTGAGGTGAGGCTAGGACGGGTGGCGTCGTGAGAAACTCTTTGAAATATTCAAAGGCTTTGTGGGCTTCTGTGGTCCATTGGAAGTCATCGGTTTTCTTCAGTAACCTGAAAAAAGGCATGCCTCGCTCGCCGAGTCGGGAGATGAATTGGCTTAGTGCCGCCATGCAGCCAGTGAGCTTCTGGACGTCTTTCTGGTTACTCGGGGGCTTCATATTCAAAATAGCGTTGATTTTCTCTGGGTTAGCTTTGATACCGCGATGGGACACCATGAAGCCGAGCAGTTTGCCTGATGGCACGCCGAATGTGCATTTTTCCGGGTTCAACTTCATTCTGAAGGCCCGAATGTTTGTGAAGGTTTCTTCTAAGTCGGCAATCAGGTCTTCCTTCTGCTTGGTCTTGATGACGACATCGTCGACGTAAGCTTCCACGTTCTTCCCGATCTGCGTCTGGAAGCATCTCTGGATCATGCGCTGGTACGTGGCTCCGACATTCTTCAGACTGAAGGGCATCGTGATGTTGCAGTAAGCTCCGAACGGCGTGATGAATGATGTTTTTAGGCAGTCGGATTCCTTCAAGCTGATCTGGTGGTAGCCCGAGTAACAGTCCAGAAAACTCGAGAGTTGGCAGCCGGCTGTTGAATCTATGACTTGGTCGATGCGAGGCAATCCGAATGGATCTTTAGGGCAGGCTTTGTTGAGATCGGTGTAGTCGACGCACATGCACCATTGCCCTGTCTTCTTTCGGACTAGGACCGGGTTAGCTAGCCAGTTGGGATGGTAAACCTCTTTGATGAACCCGGCGGCTAAGAGTTTTGTGAGTTCTTCCTTGATAGCATCTTTTCGATCCTGAGCAAAACGGCGTAATCATTGTTTAATAGGTTCTGAGTCATCTTTGACGTGTAAAGAGTACTCGATCACCTCCCTAGGAATACCAGGCATATCAGATGGTTTCCAAGAAAAAATATCTTTATTATTTTGGAGAAAGGTGACGAGCGCGCTTTCCTATTTAGGATCTAGCTCAGCGCCGATTACAGCGGTTTTGGAAGGATCCGATGGATCAAGGGAGATTTTCTTTGTTTTGGCATCGCCCTGCCCCGACTTGGCTATCTTCTTCGTGGGGATTTCACCCTCTTCAGATGTTGATGCAGCCAGTCGGATTTCTTCCTGGCCACGTGATCTCTCACGAGATTGGCCATATCATAGCTTTCTTTATCGCAGGTGAAGGCTTGTTTGACGTCGCTGCGTAGGGTGATGACACAGTTGAGGCTGGGCATCTTCATGCAGAGGTAGGTGTAGTGTGGTATCGCCCTGAACTTGGCGAGCGCAGGCCTTCCAATGATTGAGTGGTAGGCCGTTTCGAAGTCAGCCACCTCGAAGGTGATGTTCTCCGTCCGGAAGTTCTCACGAACTCCGAAGGTGACTGGAAGGGCAATGTGCTCGAGTGGCGTAGATGACAGCCCTGGGATAACTCCGTGGAAGGGGGCTTAACTCGGCTTCAGCTCGGATCTTGGGATCTGCATCTCGTCCAGCGTCTTGGCGAATAGGATATTGGGGGCGTTGCCCCCATCAATGAGGACATGCTTAAGCTTTATGTTTCGAACCACCGGGTCTAGTACCAGGGGATACCGCCCCGGGTGAACCACTCGGTCAGGGTGATCCGAGCGGTTGAACGTGATGGCCACCTCCGACCATCGTAGATATTGTGGGACTTCAGGTTGTGCCACGTTGACCTCGCGGTCGGTCAGCTTTTGCTTCCTCTTAGACTCATAAGCCTGCGGCCCCCCGAAGATGTGATTCAGCTCGCCCACGGGGTCTTGAAAAGGCTCTGAGTTGCCAGTCGGGTTGTTCTTCTTTGTTCCTGATGGACCGGCTTCATCAATCGACTTCTTATTTAATTGTGTCTTGTATTGTTCGGCGAATTGCTTGTAAATGAAGCAATCCTTGGCCGCATGCTTGTGATTTGGGTGATGCGTGCACTGAGCGTTCATGATCGTGTCGTAGGCCACAACCCGGGGACGGCGTTGGGAGTTGGATATTGTAGCAACCAGGTCCTCGGGTCGGCGCTTGCGATCTTTCTGGCCCTGATTGTTGTTGCCATTATCCTTCTTAGGATGCCGGCTGCCTCCCGACTGCTTGTAGTCCCTTTTGTCGTGTCGATCATGTCGTGCCGCCTTGATCGCGTCGTTGGACTTTGCGTAGGAGTTCACTATTTCGAACATTTGTTTTACCGTCTTCGGTGGCTTACGCCCAAACTTTCTGATCAGCAACTCGTCACGGACACCCTTCTGGAAGGCGGCAATTATGATGTCGTCGGTGATGTTGGAGATCTTGTTGCGCTTTTATGAGAAGCGTCGGATGTAGTCCTTCAGCGGCTCGTTTGGTTTCTGGATGACGTTGTAGAGATCAAAGTGGGTCCCAGCTCTTTCAAAAGTGCCCTGGAAATTAGCGATGAAGTGGTCCCGGAGCACACTCCACGAGCCAATCGAGCCTCTTGGCAAGCTCGTGAGCCAGTTCCTGGCTGATTTGACGAGGGCGACATGCAAGTAATTGGCCATGGCCTTGTTGTGTCCTCCTGCTGCGCGGATGGCGAGGGTGTACACGGTCAGCCACGACTCGGGGTCGATCTTTCTGTCGTACTTCTCTATTCCTGTAGGCTTGAACCACTCGGCCAATTCACTCGGCGCAGGTCCCGACTGAACGCAGGCACTCCGTCGTCGTTGCAGTCGGGCGATCTCCTTCGGTCTTCGTAGGAACGCTACTCACGCTCTTGATAGCGTCGGTCAAGGACTTCCCGCAGATCACTCGGTGGGGTTCTTTGTAGGCTGCTACGGTAGTCGGAGTTGTAGCTGCGGCGGACCCGGCCGTGGACGGGTGGCCGTCCATGTCCTTTTTTGCGAGAGTCGGCCGGTTGTTCTTGATGCCTCCGTGTTGTCTCATGGCGGGGGTCTCTTGACCTAGTGGTCGTCTTGGTTTGCTCGGGCCTCCTGTAGTCCTTCGATCGTAGCGGCGGAAGTCGGCTTCCGTCGGGGGTTTCCGCAACGGACTCAGTCGGCCTTCGTGCTGAGGTGGAGGGAGAGCAATTGGTTGTAGCCGCGACGATTGTCTTGATCTTGTCCAGGATTGGTGTTACCGTAGCAGGTGTCGCTTCGATAACAGTGTCGAGGAGGGTGAGGGCGGCAACGGCGTTCTGTTGAGGCGTCTGGAAGATGTTCGTGTTGTCGACTCATGTCTGAAGTATGGCCTCTCGAGCGTATCGCCCAGTCGCCCTCAGGTCTCGCTTCCTCCTGTCGGTTTCTTCCTTGCGTCTGTTCTCCTCCTCCGCCAGCTTGCGCTCCTGCTCAAGCCTGGCTTGTTCTTCTTCTGTGATTCTGCGGGCCATGGCCGAGTCGGTCTACGCAACAGATTTGAATTCAAGCGACAGCGACGCAAAAATGCAGCAGCCGAATGAACTAAGAACAAAAGGGCCATAACTTGCCAGTGGCTGAAGAAATTGGCTAAGGAAGAAAAATATGATTTTGACATAACCAAGGCTGATAGGATCTTCGATCTACTGCTGAGGGAGAAACAAATACAGCTTTCGACCAGCCACGTCATCCCATCGGCCGAGGAGCTCAAAAAGAAGAAATACTGCAAGACAACACCACCTCCCACAGCACCAACGATTGCAAGGTCTTCCGCCAACAGATACAGTCGGCCATCAAGGTAGGGAAGATTAAGTTCGAGGAATCGGCCAAGCCGATGAAAGTTGACAGCAATCCCTTCCCTGTCAACATGGTCCAAGCCGGCCCTAGGCGAGCTGATCGACAGAACAGAATGGCGTACGGCTCATCCAAATCCCAACAAACAACCAGGCCGACTCGGATCAACAAGAGCCGACTGCAATGAACGCCACGTCAATCAACATGGTTTAGACCAGCGACCGATCAACCGATCGACGCCCCAGATAGGCGGACAGCCGACTGCGGTTCCAGCACAGGGTTCACGAAGAAGAAGAGAACCGACTCGGCAAGCCGTACCAGAGGACGCCAAATCGGCTAGGAGTGGCGTATTTTCGCTGCCATGATGGATGTGATCCACATTGGCGCTATGAGTTCTTTCGATTCTGTTGAGAATCGGGAATGAGGTTGCCCACTCTTGAAAACTGCCCGGCCTGCAGCGAATACAGGGAGGACGAATACAGAGATCCACCAATGGAAAGCTCGAGCCGATTCGTCCCCCGAGCCGTTCAACTCAACCAACGAAAGCTTTCCGTCCACGATCGGTTCAGCCCAATTCACCAGGACTTTTTCCAAGAAGAACACGAAGAGGACGACGAAGAAGAGGCTGAAAAAGAACAATCGGCCAAACCCCAATGGTGTCCTTCGGACTGTTCACCAAAACACGAAAAGGAAAATTCGAGGCCAAGAGCGAAGGACGGAGGAAGAAGTCCAGCAGATGATTCAACGTCAACAACGTCGGTAGGGCAGGAAACAGTGGCGCGTCAAAAAACAGGCAACCCCAGCCAACGAGAGCCCAACCGACAAGGCCAGGAGGGTAGCAAAAGGGAAAGGAGTAGCTTCTGCATCGGTCAATATGGTGTTCATATTGCCGGCCAAGTTTGAGGCTGTCGAGGCTGATGCAAACAATGTTCAAGACACCTTGGCCAAACTAGTACTGTCCCTGGAACAGGCTATCTTCGAGAAACCCGAGGGGACAGAAAATTGGCACTGGAAGCCCTTTTATGTCAAAGGATTTGTCAATGGGAAGCCGATGTCAAAAATGCTAGTCGATGGAGGGGCCGCCGTCAATCTTATGCCTTATGCAACCTTCAGAAAGCTAGGCAACGTAGCCGACGACTTGATCAAGACCAATATGGTGCTCAAGGATTTCGGCGGCAACCCATCAGAGGCCAAGGGAGTTTTAAATGTTGAGCTGACCATCGGCAGCAAAACCATGCCCACAACGTTTTTTATCATCAACGGGAAGGGGTCATACAGCCTACTGCTCAGAAGGGATTGGATCCACGCCAACTGTTGCATCCCTTCCACAATGCATCAAAGTTTAATCCAATGGCAAGGCGACAAGATAGAGATCATGCCGGCAGACAGGTCAGTCAACGTCGCTAATGCCGACTTAACTTTATGGGAAGTCGACGGCATTGATTGCCTGTCTAGCAAAGTTTGGCAGGCCGATTTTCTAAAGGTGTTCGATTCTGACATGCAGCCAATTGGAGACAAAGAGCCCCAACTTTTAGTTTGAGGGTGTCGTAGAGGGCTCGAGGGTCTACAACAAGGACACCATGGACAACATCGACGATAAACTAGGGCAAGGTTTTATGTCGGCCGACGATTTGGAAGAAGTAGATATAGGTCCAGGAGATAGGCCTAGGCCGACATACATTAGCAAAAATTTGTCTTCTCATTTTAGGACCAAGCTTATTGATTTATTGAAGGAATATAAAGATTGCTTTGCTTGGGAGTATTTTGAGATGCCTAGTCTTAGCCGATCCATCGTTGAACATCGGCTCCCCATTAAGCTTGGATATCGGCAGTACAAATAGCCTCCTAGGATGTTTAAAGCTGATATGTATGATGCGATTAAAGCCGAAATCACTCGGCTATATGATGCTGGTTTTATTCGGCCCTATCGATATGCAGAGTGGGTTTCAAACATAGTTCCAGTAATGAAGAAAAACGACAAACTTAGGGTACGCATCGACTTCAAAGGTTTGAACAAGGCCACCCCTAAAGATGAGTACCCTATGCCCATAGCCGATTTGCTAGTAGATGCCGCCTCTGACCACAAAATCATAAGTTTTATGGATGGCAACGCTGGTTATAACTAGATCTTCATGGCCGAGGAGAACATTCACAAGACAGCTTTCAGGTGCCTAGGAGCAATCGGCTTATATGAGTGGGTCGTCATGACTTTTGGCCTGAAGAATGCTGGAGCTACGTATCAGAGGGCCATGAATTACATATTTCACAACTTGATCAGCTTCCTAGTGGAAATCTACATTGATGATGTCGTTGTCAAATCCAAGGGGGTGGAGGACCACACAGCCGATTTAAGAAAGGTTTTGGAGAGGACAAGAAAATATGGCCTGAAGATGAACCCTATGAAGTGCGTGTTTGGCGTGTCGGATGGCCAGTTCTTGGGATTTCTTGTTCATGAGAGGGGAATAGAGGTCACCCAGAGAAGCATCAATGCTATCAATACTATTCAACCTCCGAAGGACAAGAAGGAATTGCAGTCTTTGATCAGCAAATCAACTTTATCAGGCGCTTTATAGCCAATCTGTAAGAGAAGATCTAGCCGTTCACACCTCTGCTTCGGCTGATAGCCGATCAAGCATTCACTTGGGGAGCAGAGCAGCAGAAGGCTTTGGACAATATTAAGAATTATCCGAGCTCCCCTCCAATATTGATTCCTCCACAAAAGGAAGTGTCGTTCAAATTATACCTGTCAGCCGACGAGAAATCTATCGACTCAGTTCTGATTCAGGAGATTGAAGGGAAAGAGGAGACAATTTTTTATCTTAGCCGAAGACTTCTGGATGCGGAGACAAGGTACTATCCCGTGGAGAAATTGTGTTTGTGCCTATATTTTTCATGCACGAAGTTAAGGCGTTACCTGTTATCCAATGAGTGCACCATAGTATGCAAGGCCGATGTAGTAAAGTATATGCTATCGACTTCAGTTCTGAAAGGGCAAGTTGGGAAATGGATATTTGCTTTGACAGAGTTTGATTTAAGGTATCAAGCACCCAAGGCAGTAAAAGGACAAGCTATAGCCAATTTCATAGTGGGACACAGAGATGATTCAATCGGTTCAGTGGACATTATGCCTTGGACTTTAACTTTTGATGGCTCGGTTTGCATGAATGGATGCGGCATCGGCTTAGTGATAATTTCTGCGAGGGGGGTAAGTTTCGAGTTTGCTTTTTCTATCACGCCTCATGCCACAAACAATCAAGCCAAATATGAAGCCGTGCTCAAGGGATTACAACTGCTCAAAGAGGTCGAAGCTGACGCCATCGAGATAATGGGCGATTCATTATTGGTCATTAGCCAGCTATCCGGAGAGTATGAATGAAAAAATGACGCGCTGATGATCTATTATCAAAAATGCTGAGATTTGATGGACAACTTTCGGCTGGTAACTTTAAAACACATCCCTAGAGAGTAGAACTCAGAGGCAAATGATTTGGCTCAGGGGGCATCGGGCTACAAGCCGATTAAAAAACAATTGAAGTGGAGATTGCTACCATCTCAGCCGATGACTGGAGGTTTGATGTCTATAATTATCTATAGAACCCTTCTAAGTTGGCTTCAAGGAAACTGCGCTACAAGGCTCTACGATATGTCTTGCTCAATGAAGATTTATATTATCGAACGATTGATGGCGTGCTACTTAAATGCCTAAGTGTTGATCAAGCGAAGGTTGCCATAGGAGAGGTGCACGAGGGGATCTGTGGCACTAATCAATCGGCTCATAAGATTAAGTGGTTACTTCGAAGGGCAGGATATTTTTGGCCAACGATGCTAGAAGATTGTTTCAAATATTACAAGGGCTGTCAAGATTGCCAGAAATTCGGAGCCATCCAGAGAACACCAGCATCGGCTATGAACCATATCATTAAGCCTTGGTCGTTCAGAGGATGGGGAATCGACATGATCGGCCAAATCAATCTACCCTCGAGCAAAGGACACAAGTTTATATTGGTGACAACCGATTATTTACCAAGTGGGTGGAAGCAATTACCTTGAAAAAGGTCGACTCTGGGGATGCAATCAAATTTGTTAAGGAACATATCATATATAGATTCGGCGTCCCTTAGACTATCACTACAGATCAGGAATCTATCTTTGTCTCCAACAAGTTTGTTCAGTTTGCCGACAGCATGGGGATTAAATTATTAAATTCGTCACCATATTATGCTCAGGCTAATGGACAGGCTGAAACCTCAAATAAAAGTTTAATCAAGTTGATAAAGAGGAAGATCGCTGACTACCCAAAGTAGTGGCATAGTCGATTAGCTGAATCATTGTGGGCTTATCAGATGGCTTGCCACGGATCGATCCAAGTACCTCCATACAAGTTGGTCTATGGACACGAAGCAGTTTTGCCATGGGAGAACATCATCGGCTCAAGAAGGATTCAATTACAGGATGAGTTGACAACCCATGATTACTATAATCTGATGGTCGATGAGTCCGAAGACCTCGTTCCATCTAGGATGTGTGCATTGGAGAAGGTGACCAGGGACAAAGAACGAGTGGCTCGTCATTACAACAAGAAGGTTGTACCCAAGTCTTTTGAAGAAGGCGAGCTTGTTTGGAAGCTGATATTGCCGATCGGCTCAAGAGACAGCAAATTCGGTAAGTGGTCACCTAATTGGGAAGGGCCTTTCAAGATCCACAAATGCGTCTCCAAGGGAGCCTATATACTAGAAGGATTAGATGGAGAAGTGTTTGGAAGGGCTCTTAATGGCAAATACTTGAAGAAATATTACCCAAGTGTATGGATCAACTCATGATTCGGCTAAGTCCTTGCCGATCCATGTTAGCCGATGCGTTACACACATCGCCTTTAGGACATTTTTACTCAAATTTTTCTCCTCTGATATTTCCAATCGGCTTAATCTAGCCGACAAGTGTTGGATGATTTTTGTTTTATAATTTTATCAATGTTGACGACATCATTGAGAAAATTAGGTGGGCATATACAATACAAAGGAAGAAATCAGAGTCAGAGGACTTCAAAAAATTTTTGGGGTTTTAAAATTTTTAAGGCATTCAGGACATGGGAACAAATAAATCGGCAGAAGGCATCCGATCAGCACTATGCGCACAACGAGCTGATTACAAAGTTATATGTACAAGAGTCGAAGACATCAGGAGTTCTTGAGACTAAGTCCTATTACACCCCCAAGAATTTATCAATGGCCAATATCGCTTCGTCCTTGATGGCATTTACTTCATCGACAATGGCCATGTCCTCTTCCTCGGTGCCAGGGATCGCCTTGGCCGACTTATTCAGCTCCCCTAGGTGCTTGATGGTGGCAGTTGCCTTGCCCCTTTGATCGTCTGTAGCTTTGGGGAGATCGGCCAGCACTTGTTTCTTGGCGACGATCTTTGCTTTGTATTGCTCCAACTGCAACAGCAGGTCGGCTTCTTCAAGTTCGAGCTCATTGATCTCAGCCTATGTAGCCGACGGCCCGACTATTAGTTCATCCAATTTGGCCTTCTTGGCCACCACATTCTTCACCGTGGCGTCGATCATGGTCGCCAAGTCGGCTTGAGCCTGCCGATCGATCATTCTACGCATCGCCCTCTCCAGTATGGACCGGTGCTGGTCGATGTAGACGGCCTTTGAAATTTTCTTGGCCAGATCATCGGGAAGCTCGCCTTTGACTTCATAGTAGTGCGACCGTATGGATCCGCATTCCATCACCAGCCGGTCCACGTCAATATCTAGCCGACGACGGATGTCTTGGAGCCTTTCTTTAACTTCGTCGACTATGAAGGCCTAGTCCTGGCTGATGGCTTCTTTTTCTTCCTCGCCAAAAAACTCTTTTATGTCGAAAGGGAGCAAATCGGCCAGAGTCTGCAAGAGAGATCAGAGCGGTTAAAAAAGGGAATAAGACGGCCGATTCTTAAACTTTTCAGAAAAAGGGGAGAATTTACTTACGCATACGACGGGAGATGGAGTGGCCACCTCTTCGACATCTTGGCTGGTTGGGGTAGCTACATCTTCGGTGTTTTGGCTGACTGGTGCAGCTGCTTCTTTAGTGTGATGGCCGCCCGTAGCCGACAGAGTTCGCTCGCTCGATACACGGAGGGCGGCCGATGGAGACCTAGAGGGCTGAAAAAACATAAGTATTAGTACGAGTCGGCCAATGCAAGCATAAGTACAAAATGAGTTCAGAAATTACTGGTGAAGCTGGAAGAGGAGGTCGGCGGGCTAGTCTCTTGAACTGCAAGAAAGATTTGGCTAAGGCTTAAGTGTTTATAGTATGAAAACCAGATATGAAAAGGGCAAAAGTGCTTATCGGTCACTTCGGAGCGGGAGGGCTTGGTGGAGTCGGATCGTCGGTGGTGGATTGACCGAATTGTGGGCTGGAGCTGCTTGATTCAGCTGCCTCTTTGATAGCTTAGGAGATTTCTTAATCTATAACCTCCTTGTTGAAATGAGAGCTTCATCGATGTCGGGATTGAGCGAAGATAGGTTGTCGGCTGGCGTAGACAGCTTAGTTTTCTTCTGCTTCTTCACTGGAGTAGTCGACGCTCTTGCAGCCGATGGTGCAGCCCTCTTCTTCCTCGTCACGGCTTGACGAGTTTAGCCGTGCATTAAAGTCTTTAGTTTCGGCGCATCCCAGTCGATGGCCGACGGAGCGTATCCGCATCCATTCGCAAGAACGCCCAGGCAGCATTCAATGGCGATGCCAGAGTTACTCACCGTGGGGGGATCTGAGTCTGTCATCTGTGAAAGGGAAAAATGTTTGAAGTGTTAGCACAAGACAACAGCCAACTGATCAAAAGCGAAAAAATGTTTAAGGGTGAAAGGACTTACCGAAGGGATCTCGTCGGGCAGCAGGGTGGTGATGTACATAGAAGACCGCTGATGGAAGATGTGTTTTCTGATTTCTACCCACCACCTGTCATAGGTTGTGCTCCTATTGTGGGCCAACTCCATAATTCCAATGTTGCCGAGAGGTGGGTCCTCTATCTCCATCAATCTGTTCATTACTTGCTTGGAGTCCACCATCCCTCGGGTTTCTATCTTATAGGCATAATAGCAGTCGATGGGCAGTTGCCCATGTCCAAACTTCCTGCCAACTGACACTGGGTAATAGAACTCATAAGTCTTTACGACATTACGCCCTTGGTGAATCCCAGTCGGCAGTATGCATGGGGAGAGTGCTGTGGTGAAAATTTCCCTGCACTTAGGATGGCGGTCCGAATTGATCTCATCTAGGTTCAGCTCAATCGGCAGTTCGAATGATGCTCTATCTTCCTAAAAGAACCAGACCCGATTGTCTCTTGCAAAGCCATCATAGAAGGAGATAAACCACTCGGCTAGCAGTTCGACTGATTGCTTGGATCCTTCATGTGTAGTTGCGGCTTCCCCAAAACACTGACACCTCCTGGTTGTTTCCTCGTTTTCTTCATCGTCCATAATCGGCTCCGGGAGGGGGAAGCGTGCTTCAGTCAACTTTGGCCGACCAGAGATTTTTTGAGTCAGTAACACTAGCCAAAGTTGAAGAAACCACCAAGGGCCTCCCGTATTGATATTGGCGTCGGCTGCGATCTTGGAGACGGCTTGGTTCAAAGTCTGATATAGATAGCCGAGGAGGAATTTGCCTAAAGGAACTTTTTTCTTGTCTACTAAGGCTTTGGCTATCACCTGCCAGTTAGCTGTTGGGCCACAACTTGATGCGCAGAAAAAGAACTTTTCGAGCCACATCATGAGAAATGCAGTATGTTCCCTGGCATTGATCGGCCCATCTCCCATGTTCATTACCACATACCCATTCCTGCCCCCTATTGCTTTGGTCTTAAAGGAGAAATGGCCCTTGGCCTCCAATCTGTTTGGGTTAGCCGATGACAAGATATCTAAACCCGTGATCATGACAACATCGGCTAGGGTTGGGGTCATGGGGTCTTGTTGAAAAAGGAAGGCATTTAAGGTGTTATTCCAGAAATAGATGGCAGCCAACATTAGTGGTTCGTCCTTGGGCATGTCGGCTACTGATAATGCCAAGCATTGGGCTATTCCTATTTTTTCCCAAACTTGGCCTGCTGCATTCTTTTGTACCATGTTGGCCAAGACTTGTCCGTGGAGGGCCAAGATTTGAAGGTACTTGCCCAGTGGTTCAGAGTTGGATTCCTCGTTCTATAGGGGACCCTGTTTAGTTTTGGCTATGATGAAATCG